>JASGYR010000210.1:12500-366169 GCA_030068185.1 Colletes collaris | reverse complement strand
GACTGCCAGCAGGAGCAGATCCCCGAAGAGATCTCGCTCCTAAAGTACGCGCTCCGCCGAGCAAGCAACCGGGCTTCTCGGCAAGAAACAGTAATTTTGGACTCTGTAAAGAATTCTCATCGTTGCTGCGGTTTGAGATTTCAAAAAGAACAATCTCTTTAAGCGAAGGAAGTGGTCTAGAACATGCAGCGCGTGACGTGACCGCGGACGCGGAAGTTGATTGTACGTTGCAGTCGTTGCCGCGACCGCGACGTAAGAAAGGGACTCAGGGTGCACGCACCTGGGAATCCCTTTAAAGCTATACCACGGCTTTGGAGCGTCCCAAAGGTCCTGATGGACATTTTTGTACCGCCTCATTGGAGAGCTCTCCGTGCGAAGGTCACTGCGAACCACATCCGAAAACCCTGTTGGTGTACGAGTCGACCGTACACCCACCGGCGGAGTTCAGGTTCAAAGCGCCTCCACTCTTCACGCCACTTTACACATACGGTCACAGCCTGGCGATCGCCGGGTGAGCTGCGTCAATTGGACTTTATGTAGGACCTTTCCTCCTGTAAGTTCGTTTACCTGCACAGTCCCCGAAATAATCGGTCGCTGTGTAGTAGTTATAAAGCGTGGTAGGAAATTCCCTTGCACGACGTACCCACGTCGATCTGCGCGGTAGGCGTGCTCGCGGGATCACACACTTTGGAGACCTTACGACCTCCATTTGGTGACCCGTCCGTGGCGACCTGCAGGGCCTCGGGCGGTTCGTCGAGTCAATTCTCCGCTGTTCAGGGCGAAAGTCACCGTCGATCGTTTTTAATTAATAACGGTTCGCGAGCAACAATAAAACCTGATCCCGCACTTGTTTGCGCTTAACGACGGCTGATCTCCCCCCTCCGCGACGATAGTCGCTAGGAGAGCAACGAGACGAACAGCTGACGAGCGTGTTTACGATACGATGCAATCACGTATTTAATTCTGGTCGATCCTTTTATTTACAGAAATCAAGGGCCGATACCGCAGCAAGAGGCCACGCCAATAAGGCAACCCGGCCCGGCACGGAACATATATTTATTTTTCAATTTTTTATTTTTTTATATTTTGCCTTATTTTTCTATTTTTATTTCACTTTTATAAAATAAAGGCTTGTCGCTGCGCGACGAAGCGAAAAATACGAATAAATTCAATGTCAACAACTTTCCTGAACTTTCCCTCATCCGGACCCCGGATTTAGAACCCTTAGATTCTAACAAGCGGTCCTTCGAGCCGGATTGAGGTTGAAAGAACAGGAAAGGAGTTACAAGTGCAAATTCACGTAAGTCGCTGCTTACGAGACCTTCAGCTTAATTTCGAGATCGATTACCCAATCCTCGAATTAGAGATCAGCATGTCTGTGTCCCTAAGGGCTGAAGGTCGAAGCGAGTTCGATGTGTTGTCGATCTCGACGACCTAATCACCCAGTTCGACTTAATGACAAAGGCGATCTCTTATTTAAAGAAAACGTGGTCGAGCCCAGTTCACTGAGGAGATCCTCAAAAACAAGGCTCGCCACCGTAACCAGAAAAGAAAACTGTAGCCACAGGAGGCTATACAGCAGTACTTGGCTCTTCCGGAGAAAAATATGCCCTGCGAAGCTGGCAACACGTGCCGACTTTCCTTGCAAAAGGTGGCGTAGAAGCTAAGGAGGAAGAGAGTTTATGGAGTTTCAGGAGTACGTTGCCCACAGAGCTGACCAATGAACTGGCCGCTGAATCAAAAGCGGCAACAACGTCAGTCAGCTCACATGATGTCGCAATCGAACTCCCAAAACAACGCCTATTCCAAGTTCGGAGGTGATCCACGAAAATGGAGACATTTCCGAGGATCTTTTCACCTCCGGAATAATAAATAATCCGAGGCTGTCAGATGTTGCTGGGGGTGCAGTATCTGAACGCCTGTCTGGAGGACAAGCGTTGGCGGCGATCGCGCACCTCGAAGTTACTCCGATGATAATTTCACGCGGTGGCGTGGAAAACCCCTGAAAGAACAATTCGAAGGATACCACGTTATCGTGACTGCCAAATTGCTAGAGTCCAATTGACAAAATTGGAAAACGATCAAGAGATGATCTGGATAGCCTAAACCAGGTCGTCGTCGTTTTCAAACAGGCCCTCGCGGCGCTCGAAAAGCAGGGCACAATTTTAGAGCAGCGAAATTGGCTGCTGGCCCGCAGCATTCGAAGCCACTTGGAAGAGGTCTCTTAAAGCTGAGTGGGAAGGTCGCAGCGTCTCTCCCGAACTATCCCTCGCACACCGAGTTGATAGAATTCCTGGAGGGGCATGCACGAGGCTCTGACCATGTTAGACGATGGTCCGAAGGCAAGCCTGCGACCGAACACCCACAAAAGCACAAAATACGGAGTCAAAACTCCTTTCTAGAAAGCCCCGCTGGAAAAATCGTGACTAGCGGATTTTGCGGCCTCGAAAACAGAATTACACAATGTGGTGAATACAGTAATATGACACCGAACCGCAGCTATCAATTTATAAAATATAGCCACCGGTGCAATCTCTCGCCTTGTCACCTCAGCATGGGAACGCGCGTTGTCCTTCCGAAGAGAGAAGGCATGCACGAAATGCAATGGCAGACATCATTCTCTGCTGCATTTCCAGGTCGCTTTCAGGCAAACCGAAAGTCGCAAACCCGCGACAATGGCTATATAAGACAAACGCCAGAAAAGAAGCGGTCTACGGCCCCACCAAGCCGGCCGCAGCCAGAAGCCGAACAGGCTGCTCGTACCCACGACGTCACAGGCAACGACGTCACAGCCTAGTACGTCACGCACTGTACCGCGATAGGTGCAGACGTACCGACGGCTGTGTTGTTAGCCCACGGCGAACGTACGTTAATGTACCGGAATAAACGGTGCGTCGCGGAATCGTACGGCGCACTGATAGATCAGGGTTCTGAGTCGTCCCTTCATCTCCGCGAATTTGACGAATATTTACCTCAAATTCTTGCGGAGGAAAACCCCAACCACAGTGACTGGCTTGGGGGCGGCAACCAGACAATTAAATTCAGCGTCGAGATGTAGATTTGGGAGAACGGTAGAAGGTACCGAGCCGACGGTCAAGACGAAAGCGTATATCGTGCAAAAAATCACGAGCTACGTCTCGCCGTTGGCAAGTGCGCTCAAATGCGACGCGCTAAGGACCACTACCGCCTCGCCAGATCCGACCACTGCTTCCGGTCAACCGATTGGAAGTGTTGATCGGCGCCGGACTTCTGTACGCGCAAATTATTCGACCGGGTTTCCGTCGAGATAAGCGAGTACAGGAATCCAGTGGCCCAGAAACTGCATTTTGGCTGGATTCTGTCCGGCCCGACAAAGCCGTCAAAGGGCTTAAAATTAACAAAACTTTGCGGACATTGCACTGCAACGTCCTCGAGTCGCTGGACACGGCGATTCGAAAGTTTTGGGAAGTCGAAGAACAACCTTCGACCTCGGTACGCACCAAGGCGGAGGAGGAGTGTGAAACGCACTTCCAAAAAACCGTCGCTCGAGATGCGACTGGACGATTTGTCGTCCGATTACCTTTTACTCACCCGAGACCGGACGAAGCGCTAGGAAATTCCTATCGCATCGCTCTCTCCGCTCTCGGGAGATTGAGGAAAAAATTGGACGCAGATCAGACCCTCGTACGAGAATACACATCGTTTCTCACGGAATATGAGGAGCTGGGTCATATGACTCGAATAGAGCCCATTGACGAGAGCAGACTCTACATTCCACATCGAGCGGTCGTACGCACAGAAAGTGCAACGACAAAATTAAGAGTCGTATTTAACGCGACAAGCCGAACTGCAGGCGGTCGCTCGTTAAATGACATCCTACACGTAGGTCCAAAATTGCAGAACGACATCACGTCAGTCTTGACCCGATGGCGTCTGTATGAATACGTGTTGGTGGCCGACATAGATTAAATGTTCCGAAATATTCTCGTCGCCCCTCAGGATCGTCGTTATCAGTGCATCCTATGGCGCACGCCCGAAACCGAACAGCTGAATGCGTTCCGAATTAAATACCGTAACGTACGGTACGGCGTGTGCACCATACTTGTCGATGCGAACCCTTCTCGAGCTGAAAAATCAGGACGGGTACAGGTACCCCCTTGCCGCCCCGATACTCGAGCGGGACATATACGTAGACGACGTTTTTATGGGAGCACCCGATACGTCGTTGTTAGAGAAAATTCGCAATCAAGTTTGCGAACTCTTACAACGAGGTGGGTTTAAGCTGCGTAAATGGGCAGGTAATTCGCCGTTATTACTGCGAAATATTCCCCAAAGCGCTCACTCCCACGCCGTCGACCTTACCTTATTCGATGACAGCGAATTAAAGGTTTTGGGTTTACGCTGGATACCGTCCGGCGATTATTTTTACTTCAATCTGCAGCGGTTTCAGCCGTCTGCCGTGCCGATGACAAAACGAAATTTGTTTTCGGAGATTGCTAAGTTGTTCGATCCGCTCGGCTGGTTATCACCAGTCGTGATTCGCCGCAAAGATTTTGATGCAATCCCAATGGCTGGAGAAAATCCAGTGGGACGATCAAATCTCAGCGAATACGCTCAATACGTGGAATACGTTTTGCGTGGATTGGAGCAGCTTAAACAAGTTAAAAATCCCCAGATGGATTAATTACGGAGCCGACACAATGTCCGTGGAAATTCATGGATTTTGTGACGCTTCGCTCGCAACCTACTCAGCGGTCACATATTTACGTGTGACGGCGATGAGCAATGTCACCTCCTCGACATTGATAATGGCAAAAACGCGGGTGGCTCCGATTAAAACGCAGTCAATTCCTGTATTAGAATTGAACGGCGCCGTGCTCCTCGCCGAGCTCATTGTGCACGTGGAAAGGTCACTTTCACTGAAGGTCGACCAAATAATCTGCTGGACAGATTCACGATCGCACTAGCATGGTTGAAAGCACGCCTCCACATGGAAGGTTTTAATAGCCAACCGTGTGTCAAAGGTCCAAACGTTACTCCCGAATGCTGAATGGAGGCACGTTCCCACCCGCTTCAATCCCGCGGATCTGAATTCGCGTGGTGTGGAAGCTGCTGGAACTCCTTCAATCTAAGCTGTGGATTTCTGGACCAAGTTGGCTAACAGAATCGAAAGATTGTTGGCCGAAAACACCTTCGTCCATCGAGACCGAAGAAGGGAAGCGCAAAGTGCACGCCCACGTAGCAATTCCGGAGAAAGAATGGGAACTTGTATTTCGATTCTCGACCTGGAACAAGCTACTTCGCGTAACCGCATACTGTCTCAGATTAAGGAGACCGATGCAAGGTGAGCGAAGTTCGTACGATGCGAAGTTCGTTGAGGCGTCTCAGATGCAGCTCGCAAGCGAAAGAATTGTCCGCTACATCCAGCGCACGCATTTTGCAAAGGAGTACCGGTGTTTAAAAAATCACCGGAAAATTCCAACAAAATCAATGCTGAAAAAGTTTGAACCCCTTTCTCGACGATAACGATGTCTTGAGAGTCGGGGGCAGACTGGAAAATACAGCACTGCCATGAAACCAAGCATCCCATAATTTTGCCGAAACATCACGTTTCCACGATGATAATTCGGCAGTGCCACGTTGATACGTTGCACGGGGGATTGCAGTTAACCATGTATACGGTGCGACAAATATTTTGGATTCTCGGCTGTCGAAATGCAGCGCGAACGGTAATCCACGGATGCATGCGATGCGTTAGATGGAGGGCAAAAACTCCCACGCAAATCATGCAGGATTTAATACCGGAGCGTTGCCGCGAGGCGAGAGCATTTTCGAACTGCGGAGTGGATTATGCTGGACCTTTTCGTGTCCGCGACTCCGCCGGTCGAGGAAAACCGCCCACAAAGCGTATATAGCAGTTTTGTCTGTTACGCGACACGGGCTATCCATATCGAACTCGTCCACGATTATACGACGAGTGCCTTTTTGGCGGCGTTAGATCGATTCATTGCACGAAGGGGAGTTCCGTCCTGCATTTTCAGTGACAATGGAACGAACTTTGTCGGTGCAGATCGAGAATTACGTGAAAATTTCGAGGCTGTGTACAACACGCCAGAAATGCGTAATAAATGCAGTCAGAAAGGAATTAAATGGAAATTTAACCCACCGAGTGCGCCGCACTTCGGTGGCATGCAGAAAGCCGGCGTGAAATCGGTGAAATTTCACCTTAAGCGGACGCTGGGCGAATTCACTCCCACAAGCGAAGAATTACAGACGTTGCTCTGTAAAATCGAAGCAAGTTTAAACTCGCGACCGATTGCCGCTTTGGTGATAGCCGGACGATTATGCGCCGCTCACACCGGGACACTTCTTAGTAGGAAGTCCGCTGAACGCGTTTCCGACGCAATCCGTGGAAATTGAAAAACTCTCGTTTGACAGGTTGGTGGGCGATTCAAAAATTCCATGAACAAATCTGGAGGCATTGGACACGTGATTATCTCACGCACCTCCAGAATCGTTACATGTGGCGTACAGCCAAAAAAAAATTAAAACTAAACGACTTAGTTTTGGTGCAAAACCCTCTCCTGCCCCCGAATCAATGGGAAATGGGGCGAGTAGAGGAAGTATACATCGGCAGGGATGAAATGCACGTGTGGTTAAAATACGCACGGCAAAATCCATTTTTACGCGACCTATAACGCGGTTGTGTAAGCTGCCTGTGGAAGATACCGAGTCGGCGACGGTTAGCGACGCCGACTAGGTCACATAAAAACCATAACATCCAACGGCTGAAAGTGATCGGAAGGTGAGAAACGATCGTTTCTAGAAACAAACGACGTTGATTTTCACCTGACCGTTGTCGCGGAAGTTCAAACGGATTAGTGTGGGTTACGAATCCACCGATCTGAGTTGGATGATTGGTCGGGCGCGCCTAGCAATCCGAGCGCCCCCGACACTAAGCGGAACTCGTGGAGCCGAAAATCGCTCAGTTTCAAGAAAACGATCATGAGTGACGCAAGTTCGACCACAAGCAGCCGCAACGACGGAATTACGATCTCAGGCGACCCCGAGATCGACGAACGACCTGGACGAATCCTGAGAATTCACGAAGCGTCCACATCAGGGGCTCGTACCAGGAACCCCGGAACCAGACGTGAGCCTGGACCTTGGACGGGGCCAGTTTACCATCCCGGCCAGGATCGTGACCACGTCGAGGAAATTCCACCACCGGGTGAAGGGAGGACAGTACGTCCTACGGTTTGGCCCGGACGGATTCCTAAGGTCCGCCAATTTCAAGGCGGACAAAACCGAGAGACGGCCCCGCCGCCGACCCCAGCCACGACGGCGTCGGCCAGACCGCCCCTGCCAGGGACACCCGCAACCCCATGGCCGCCCCGCCGACCAGGCCAAGCGGCCGAGGAAGAAGAAAGAGGCCAGCAAGGGCAGCCCTGCAAACGCGGGCCCTTCAACCAGCGGCACGTCCTCCAGCGGCCGGCCGCAGCAGACCCACCGCCGCCAAAAAACGGAAGCGAGGGTGGCAGCCTTTCGGTGGTCTGGCCTTCACAAAAGCGATGGCCGACCAAATGTTGACCACCTCGATGCGCTACCTGCATCAAGCAGCTGCAGCAGGTCAACCGTAAGTACTTTTGATTTTTATAATTGAAAGTGCGCGAGTTCTCTCTCTTCGCGTAAAATAGTGACCGTGCGGGACTACCGCGATCTCCGGGTATTGCACAATTCGTGCAAGGGGGCGGTATGTTTAAATATGTTCAAAACTATTTAAATTCGCGTTCGTCCGTGAAATATTATTTCTCGGCCGCGAGTCCCGTATCCGTTTGTGTACGTGACATTCCGGAAGAGTTAGGCTGTCGCCGAGTTCGTTCGGCGTACAGACAGTAAAACCGCGGCCGTTTACGTGTTTTGTACGCTGACCTCACGCGAAGATTCGCTTCAAACGCCATTTAAACGGCATAGTGACGTCAGCATCGAGAGAGAGAACCGTATCGTTAATTGAAAAGAGATCGACAATCAGATTCGACAGCGCCACCGTCGCGACGAAGAGGCGCGACCGAGTCTTCGTCTGTCGATGCTCGACGATTTTGGAAATTATTCACGAGCCGACTGCCAACGGGAGCAGATCCCCGAAGATCTCGCTCCTAAAGTACGCGCTCCGCCGAGCAAGCAACGGGCTTCTCGGCAAGAAACAATTAATTTTGGACTCTGTAAAGAATTCTCATCGTTGCTGCGATTTGAGATTTCAAACAAGAACAATCTCTTTAAGCGAAGGAAGTGGTCTAGTGCACGCCGCGCGTGACGTGACCGCGGACGCGAAGTTGATTGTACGTTGCAGTCGTTGCCGCGACCGCGACGTAAGGGACTCAGGGTGCACGCACCTAGAATCCCTTTAAAGCTATACGGCTTTGGAGCCTCCCCAAAGGTCTACCGATAGTTCGGTACCGCCTCGTGGAGAGCTCTCCGTGCAAAGGTCACTGCGGAACCCTATCCGAAAACCCTGTTGGTGTACGAGTCGACCGTACACCCACCGGCGGGATTCGGGTTCAAAGCGCCTCCACTCTTCACGCCGCCTACCACATACGGTCCCCGTACAAACGGTCGCCGGGTAGGCTTTATAGTGAAGGTGGACTTGCTTGGGATTTCCTCCTGTAAATTCGTTTACTGCACAGTCCCCGAAATAATCGGTCGCTGTGTAGTAGTTATAAAGCGTTGTAGGAAATTCCCTTGCACGACGTACCCACGTCGATCTGCGCGGTGAGCGTGCTCGCGGGATCCACACACTTGGAGCCTTACGACCTCCATTTGGTGACCCGTCCGTGGCGACACAGAGCCTCCGACAGTTACGAGTCAATTCTCCGCTGTTCAGGGCGAAAGTCTCGTCGATCGTTTTAATTAATAACGATTCGCGAGCAACAATAAAATACAGTCCACTTGTTTACGCTTAACGACAGCTGATCTCCCCCCTCCAAGCGCGACGATAGTCGCGAGGAGAGCGAGGCGAACAGCTGACGAGCGTGTTTACGATACGTGCAATCACGTATTTAATTCCTGGTCGATCCTTTGTTACAGAAATCAAGGGCCAGTACCGCAGCAAGGGCCACGCCAATAAGGCAACCCGGCCCGGCACCTGGAACATATATTTATTTTCAATTTTTTTATTTTTATTTTGTATTTTCTATTTTTATTTCACTTTTATAAAATAAAAGGCTTGTCGCTGCGCGACAAGCGAAAAATACGAATAAATTGTGTCAACTTAACTTTCCCTGAACTTTCCCTCATCCGGACCCCGGTTAGAACCCTTAGATTCTAACAATCTAACTAAATGCAAACTAGCTAACTGTCTGCAAACAATCTAACTAAGTGCAAACTAACTAACTAACTGCAAACTAACTAACCAACTACAGACTAACTACGTAACTGCAAACAGACTAACTAACTTACAAACTACTTAATATAATGCAAACTAACTAAGTAACTGACAAACTAACAATCTAACTGTCAAATTCTCTAAATAACTGCAAACTATCTAACTAACCGCAAACTATCTAACTAACTGCAAACTAGCTAACTATCAACAAACAATCTAACTAACTGACAAACTAACAAACTAACTGCAAATAATCTAACTACCCGCAATCTAACTAACTAACTGACAAACTAAGTAACTAACTGACAAATTAACTAAGTAACTGAAAACTAACTAACTAACTTACAAACTAACTAACTAACAGCAAAGTAATTAATTTAGTGCAAACAATCCAACTAACTGACAACCTAAATGACTAACTGACAAATTAACTAACTAACTGCAACTAACTAATTAACTTACAAACTAACTAACTAACAGCGAACTAACGAACTAACTGACAAACTAACTAAATAACTGACAAACTAAATAACTATCTGACAAACTAACTAACTGGCTGACAAACTAACTAACTAACTGCAAACTAACTATGTAATTGCCAAACTAACTAACTAACTGACAAACTATGTAATTTACGCCAAACTAACTAACTAACTGACTATCTATCTAACAAACAGAAAACTAACTAATTTACTGCAAACTATCTAACTAACTACAAACTAACTAACTAACATCAAACAATCTAACTAACTGCAAACTAACTAACTCACTTACAAACTATCTATGTAACTGACAAACTAACTAACTAACTGCAAACTAACTAACTAACTGACAAATTAACTAACTAACTGCAAAGTAACTAACTACCTTACAAACTAACTAACTAACTGCAAACTAACGAACTAATTGCAAACTAACTAACTACCTTACAAACTAACTAACTAACTTTAAACTAACGAACTAACTGACAATCTAAATAACTAACTGCAAACAAACTAACTAACATACAAAAGTAACTGATATAATACAAACTAACTAACAAACTGACAAATTAACTATCTAACTGACAAACTAACTTAATAACTGCAAAATATGTTTACTCCAAAGTAACTACAAACTATGTAAACTAACTGCAAAATAACTAACGTAACTGCAAATAACTAACTGACTATACAAACAATCTAACTAACTCACAAACTAACTAACTAACTGACAAACTAACTAACAATAACTGACAAACTAACAAACTGGAAACTAACTAACTAACGAAAACCAACTAACTAACTAACAAACTAACTAACTAATGCAAACTAAATAAATAACTGACAAAGTATGTAACTAACTGCAGACAAACTATCTAACTGACGACATAACTAACTAATAGACAGATTAGCTAACTAACTGACAAACTGACTAATTTAATGCAAACTAAATAACTAACTGTCAATCAAACAAATTTGCTGGACACTAACTAAATAACTGCATACGATCTAACTAACTGCAAACAAGCTAACTAACTGACAAACTAACTAACTAACTGACATACTAACAGTCTAACTGACAAACTAACTAACTAACTCACAAACTAACTAACTAACTGCAAACTAACTAACTAACTAACACAAACTAACTATAACCTTTGACAATCAAAGCTAATGTGACAAACTAACTGTATAACTGCAAAATATCTAACTAACTTCATACCTAGCTAACTAACATCTAACAATCTAACTTACTGCAGACTAACTAACTAACGGCAAACTAACTAAGTAACTGGCAAACTAGCTAACTTACTGACTAACTAACTAACTAACTGCAAACTAACTAACTAACTGACAAAATAAATAACTAACTGCTAACAAACTAAGTAACTGCAAATTAACTAACTAACTTACAAACTAACTAACTTACCGCAAACTAACTAATTTAATGCAAACTAACTAACTAACTAACTGGCAATCAATCTAATTTACTTCAAACTAACTAACTAACCGGCAAACAATCTAACTAACAGCAAACTAACTAACTATCTGACAACCTAACTAACAAACTGAAAAACTAACTAACTAACTGCAAACTAACTAACTAACTGACAAACTAAATAAATACCACCTAACAAACTAACTAACTGCAACCTAACTAACTAACTTACAAACTAACTAATAACTAATTTAATGCAAACTAACTAACTAACTGACAAACCAACCATCTAACTGACAAACTGACTAACTAACCCAGGCAAACTAACTAACTAACTGGCAAACAAACTGTACTATAACTAACTAGCTGAACAAACTAACTAACTTTGAATTTAACTAATATAATGACAAACTAAATAAACTGACAACCTAACTATCTAACTGACAAACTAACTAACTAACTTACAAACTAGCTAGATAACTGCAAACTGTAACCTAACTAACTGACAAACTAACTAATCTAACTGACAAACTGACTAACTAACTGGCAAACTAACTAACTAACTGACAAACTAACTAACTAACTGAAAAATAACAAACAAAAGTAACTAATATAATGCAAACTAACCAACGAACTGACAAACTAACTATCTAACTGACAAACTAACTAACTAACTGACAAACTAACTAGATAACTGCAAACTGTCTAACTAACTGCAAACTAGCTCACTATCTGCAAACTAACTTACTAACTGCAAACTAACTAACAAACTGACAAACTAACTATCTAACTGACAAACTAACTAACTAACTGCAAACTAAATACATAAATTAAAAACTAAGTAATTTACACCAAACTAACTAACTAGCAGCAAACTAACTAACGAACTTACAAACTAATTAACATAATGCAAGCTAACTAACTAACTGACAAACTAATTAACTAACTGCAAACTAATTAACTAACTGACAAACTAAATAACTAATTGCAAACATACTAACTAACTGACAAACTAACAAATATAATGAAAACTAACTAACTAACTGACAAACTAACTAACTTACTGACAAACTAACTAAATAACTGTAAACTGTCTAGCTAACTGCAATCTAGCTAACTATCTGCAAACATTCTAACTAACTGCAAACTAACTAACTAACTGACAAACTAACTAACTAACTGCAAACTATCTAACGAACTGCAAACAATCTAACTAATTACAAACTAACTAATGTTCTAACTAACTAACAGACAAACTAACTAACTAACAATCGAACTAATTTACTGCAAGCTAACTAAATAACTCCAAATCATCTAACTAACGGCAAACTAGGTAACTAACTGGAAACTAACTAACTATCTGACAAACTAACTAACTAACTGCAAACTAACTTACAAACTAACTAACTAACTGAAAACTAACTAACTTACGTACAAACTAACTAACTAACTGACAAACTAACTAACTCACTGGAAACTAAATAACTAATTTACAAACTAAATAACTAATTGCTAACAAACTAACTGCAAACTAAGTAACTAACATACAAACTAACTAATATATTGCAATCTAACTAACTAAGTAATAGACTAACTATCTAACTGACAAACTAACTAACTAACTGTCAAACTAACTAACTAACTGCAAACTAACTAACGAACTAACTGACAAAGTAACTAATTTACTGCAAACTATCTAACTAACTGCAAACTAACTAACTAAATGCAAAAAACTAACTAAATAACTGGAAAACTAACTGACTATCTGACAAACTAACTAACTAACTGCAAACAATCAAACTTACTGCAAACTAACTAACTAACTGACAAATTAACTAACTAACTTGCGAACAAACTAATGTAACATAACTTACAAACTAACTAACTAACATTCAAAACTATTATAATGCAAACTGACTAACTAACTAACAAACTAACTATGTAACTGACAAAGTAACTAACTAACTGACAAACTAACTAATTAACTGCAAACTAAATAACTAAATGCTAACAACCTAACTAACTGCAAAGTAACTAACTAACATACAAACTAACTAATATAATGCAATCTAAATAACTAAGTAACAAACTAACTATCCAACTGACATACTAACTAACTAACTGACAAACTAACTAACTAACTGCAAACTGTCTAACCAACTGCAAACTAGCTAAGTATCTGCAAACAATCTAACTAACTGCAAACTATCTAACTAACTGCAAACTAACTAACTTACAAACTAACCAAATAACTGAAAACTAACTAACTAACTGCAAACTAACTAACTAACTGACAAACTAACTAACTGAAAACGTACTAACTAACTGACAAACTAACTTACTAACTGCAATCTAACTAACTCACTGCAAACTAAATAACTAATTTACAAAGTAACTAAATCAGTGCACACTATCTAATCTAATGCAAACTAACTAACGAACTGCAAACAAACTAACTCTCTGGCAAACTAACTAACTAATTTACAAACTAAGTAACTAATTTAACATAACTACTACAAAATAAGTCAATTAACATGCAAACTAGCTAACTTACTGCAAACAATCTAACTAACTGACAAACTAACTAATTTACAGCAAAATAACTAACTAACTGCAAACTAACAAACTGCAAACTGACAAATTAACTGACAAACTAAGTGACTGACTTTAAACATACCACCTAACATACAAATTAACATACTAACTGTCAAACTAAGTTAATAACTGCAAACTATCTAACTAACTGCAAGCTAGCTAACTATCTGCAAACAATCTAAACAGCTGCAAACTAACGAACAAACTGCATACTAACGATCTAACTTACAAACTAAATAACTATCTGCAAACTAACTAAATAACTGCAAACTAACAAACTAACTCACA
Organism: Colletes collaris; assembly: GCA_030068185.1. Lineage (NCBI taxonomy): Eukaryota > Metazoa > Arthropoda > Insecta > Hymenoptera > Colletidae > Colletes > Colletes collaris. Next base: position 352,005 of record JASGYR010000210.1, on the reverse strand, counting down.
AATTAACTAATTCACTGCAAACTAACTATCTAACTGACAAGCTTACTAATTTACTGCAAACTATCTAACTAACTGCAAACTAACTAACTAACTGCAAACAATCTATCTAACTGCAAACTAACTAACTAACTGACAAACTAACTAACTAACTGCAAACTAACTAACTAACAGACAAACTAACTAACTGCAAACTTACTAACTAACTGAAAAAGTAACTATCTAACTGCGAACTAACCAACTAACTGAAAAACTAACTATCTAACTGACAAACTAACTAACTAACTGCAAACTAACTAACTTACAAACTAACTAACTAACTGAAAAGAACCTAACTAACTGACAAACTAACTAACTAACTGCAAACTAACTAACTAACATACAAACTAACTAACTAACTGACAAAATAACTAAACTAACTGCAACTAACTAACTGACAAACTAAATAACTAATTTACAAACTAACTAACTAACAAACTAACTAACTAACATACTAACTAACTTACTAACAAAATAACTAACTAACTTTACTGCCAAACTAACTAACTAACTGACAAAGTAAGTCTAATTAACTGCAAACTAACGAACAAACTGCAAACTAAATAACTAACTGCAAACTAACTAAATAACAGCAAAATATCTAACTAACTGCAAACTAGCTAACTAACTGGAAACAATTTAACTAACTGCAAACTATCTAACTAAATGACTAACAAACTACCTAACTGGAAACTAATGAACTAACTGACAAACTAAATAACTAACTTACAAGCTAACTAACTAACTGACAAACTAACTAAATAACTGCAAACTATCTAACTAACTGCAAACTAGCTAACTATCTGCAAACAGTCTAACTGACTGCGAACTATCTAACAAACTGCAGCAATCTAACTAACTGCAGACTAACTAACTAACTGCAAACACTCTAACTAACTGCAAACTTACTAACTAACAGACAAACTAACAAATAAACTGCAAACTATCTAACTAATTGCAAACTAGCTAACTATCTGCAATCAATCTAACTAACTGCAAACTAACTAACAACCTGCAAGCAATCTGAGTAACTGCAAACTAACTAACTAACTGCAAACACACTAACTAACTGCAAACTAACTAACTAACAGACAAACTAACTAATAAACTGCAAACTATCTAACTAATTGCAAAATAACTAACTAACTGCAAACTAACCAACTGCAAGCTGACTAACTAACTGACTGCAAACAAACCACCTAACTTACAAACTAACATACTAACTGTCAAACTAACTAAATAACATTAAACAATCTAACTAACTGCAAGCAATCTAACTGACTGCAAACTAACTAACAAACTGCTAACAATCTAACTAACTGCAAACTAACTAACTAACTGTAATCACTCTAACTAACTGCAAACTAACTATCTAACAGCAAACTAACTAACTAACTGACAAACTAAATAACTGACTGACAAACTACCTAACTGCAAACTAATGAACTAACTAACAAACTAAATAACTACCTGACAAACTAACTAACTAACTGACAAACTAACTAAATAACTGCATACTGTCTAACTATCTGCAAACTAGCTAACTAACTGCAAACTATCTATCAAACTTGCAAACTAACTAATATAATGCAAACTCACTAACTGACAGACAAACAAACTATCTATCTGACAAACTAACTAATTAACTGACAAACGAACTAACTAACTGACAAACTAACTAACTAAATGACAAACTAACTAACTAACTGCAAACTAACTAACTAACTGACAAACTAACTATGTAACTGACGAACTAAATAATATACTGAAAACTATCTAACTAACTGCAAACTTGCTATCTATCTGCAAACAATCTATCTAACTGACAAACTAACTAAATAACTGACAACAATCTAACTGACTGCAAACTATCTAACTAACTGCAAACTAGTTAACTATCTGCAAACAACCTAACTAACTGACAAACTAACTAACTAACTGCAAACTAGCTAAGTAACTGACGAACTAACTAACTAACTGCAAACTAACTAAGTAACTGACAAACTAAATAACTAACTGCAAACAAACTAACTAACTAACTTACAAACTACCTAACATAATGCAAACTAACTAACTAACAGCAAACTATCTATCTAACTGCAAACTAGCTAACTAACTGCAGACTAACTAACAAACTAACTGACAAAATATCCAAATTACTGCAAAGTATCTAATTAATTGCAAACTAACTAACTAACTGCAAACAAACTAACTAACAGACAAACTAACTAACTAACTGCAAACAAACTATCCAACTGACAACCTAACTAACTACTAGATAGTTTCACTAATTAACTGACAAACTAAGTAATTGACACCAAACTAACTAACTAACTGCAAACAATCTAACTAACTGCAAACTAACTAACTAATTGACAAACTAACTTAATAACTGACAAACTAACTAACTAACTGCAAACTAACTAACTAACTGACAAACTAACTAACTAACTGCAATCTAACTAACTTAATTACAAAAGTAACTAATGTAATGCAAACTAACTAACAAACTGACAAATTAACTAAATAACTTCAAACTGTCTAACTAACTGCAAACGAGCTAATTATATGCAAACAATCTAACTAACTGCATACTGACTAACTAACTTACAAACTTACTAATATAATGCAAACGAACAAACAAACTTACAATCTAACTAAATAACTGAATACTATCTAAGTATCTGCAAACAATCTAACTTACTGCAAGCTAACTAACTAACTGCAAACAATCTAACTGACTGCAAAGTAACTAACTAACAGACAAACTAAGTAACTAACTGCAAGCTACATAAATAACCGACAAACTAACTAACTAACTGCAAACAAACTACCTTACTTACAAAAGGAACTAGTATAATGCAAACTAACTAACAGACTGACAAACTATCTATCTAACTGAGAAACTAACTAAATAACTGCAAACTGTCTAACTAACTGTACGAGCTAACTATCTGCAAACAATATACCTAACTGCAAACTAACTAACTACCTGCAAACTATCTAACTAACTGACAAACTAAGTAACTAACAGCGAACTAACTAACTAACTGACAAACAAACAAACTATCTGACAGACTAACTAACTAACTGCAAACTAACTTAACTACACTTACAAACTAGCTCACTAACTGCAAATTTCCATACTAACTGACAAATTAACTAATTTACTGCAAACTAAGTCAGTAACTGACAAATTATCTAACTAACTGCAACTAACTAATTAACTTACAAACTAACTAACTAACAGCGAACTAACGAACTAACTGACAAACTAACTAACTAACTGACAAACTAAATAACTATCTGACAAACTAAGTATCTAACTGCAAGCTAACTAACTAACTGACAAACTGTTTATCTAACTAACTGACAAACTAGCGAACTAACTGACAAACGAACTAAATAACTGCAAACTAACTAAATAACTGCAAACAATCTAACTAACAGCAAACTATCTAACTAACTGCAAACTAGTTAACTATCTGCAAGCAATCGAACTAAATAGCAAACTAACAAACTAACTGCAAACTAGCTAACTAACTGCGAAACTAACTAACTAACTGACAAACTAACTAACTAACTGCAAAGTAACTAACTACCTTACAAACTAACTAACTAACTGCAAACTAACGAACTAACTGACAAACTAACTAACTAACTGACAAACTATCCAACTCACTGCAAACTAAGTAACTAACTGACAATCTAAATAACTAACTGCAAACAAACTAACTAACATACAAAAGTAACTGATATAATGCAAACTAACTAACAAACTGACAAATTAACTATCTAACTGACAAACTAACTAAATAACTGCAAACTATGTACCTAACTTACAAACTATGTAATTTACACCAAACTAACTAACTAACTGACAAACGAACTAAACAACAGCAAACTAACTAGCTGACTCAAGAACTAACTAACTAACTGACATATTAACTAACTTACTGCAAAATAACTAACAAACTGACAAACCAACTAACTAACAGAAACCAACTAACTAACTAACTTACGAACTAACTAACTACCTGCAAACAAACTAACTAACTTACAAACAAACTAACTAACTGCAAACTAACTAACTAACTGACAATCAAACTAATTTACTGCAAACTAACTAAATAACTTACAAACTAACTAACTAACTGCAAACTAACTAAACAACTGACAATCATACTAATTTACTCCAAAGTAACTAAATAACTGCAAAATATGTAGGTAACTGCAAACTAACTAACTATATGCAAACAATCTAACTAACTGCAAACTAACTAACTAACTACAAACAATCTAACTAACTGCAAATAATCTAACTAACTGCAAACTAACTAACTAACTGACAAACTAACTAAATAACTGCATACTATCTAACTAACTGCAAACTAGCTAAATATCTGCAAACAATCTAACTAACTGACAAACTAACAAACTAACTGCAAACTAGCTGACTAACTGACAAACTAACAAACTAACTAAGTAACTGCAAACTAGCTAACTATCTGCAAACAATCTAACTAACTACAAACTAGCTAACTAACTGCAAATAAACTAACTAACTGCATACTAACTAACTACCTTACTAACTAACAAACTAACTGCAAACTAACGAACTAACTGACAAACGAACTTACTAAGTGACAAACTAACTAACTAACAGCAAACTAACTAACTAATTGCAAACTAACTAACAAACTGACAAACCAGCTAATTTACTGCAAACTAACTAACTAAATGATAAATTAACTAACGAACTGGAAACTAACTAACTAACTTACAAACTGACCAACTAACTTACAAACTATCTAATATAATGCAAACAAACTAACTAATTGACAAACTAACTAACTAACTGACAAACGATGTAACTAACTGCAAACTAGCTAACTATCTGCAAACAATCTAACTAACTGCAAACTAACTAACTAACTGCAAACAATCTAACTAACTGCGAACTAACTAACTAACTGGTAACAAGCTAACTAACTGCAAACCAGCTAACTAACTGCTAACAATCTAACTAACTGCAAACTAACTAACTAACTGCAAACGAAATAACTATCTGACAAACTAATTAACTAACGGCAAACAAACTAACTAACTAACTGCAAAGTAACAAACTATCTTACAAACTAACTAACTTACTTACAAAAGTAACTAATATAATGCAAACTAACTAACAACCTGACAAGCTAACTATCTAACTGACAAACTAACTAAATTACTGGAAACGGTATAACTAACTGCAAACTAGCTAACTATCTGCAAACAATCTAACTAACTGCAAACTAACTAACTATCTGCAAACAATCTAACTAACTGCAAACTAACTAACAAACTGCTAACAGTCTAACTAACGGCATACTAACTAACTAACTGCAAACGAAATAACTAACTGACAAACTAATTAACTAATGGCAAACAAAATAACTAACTGACAAACTAACTACCTAACTCCAAACTAACTATCTAACTGACAAACTAAGTAATTTACACCAAACTAATTTACTAACTGACAATCTAAGTAATTTACACCAAACTGACTAACTAACTGACAAACTAACTAACTCACTTACAAACTAACTAACTAACTGCAAACTAACTAACAACCTGACAAGCTAACTATCTAACTGACAAACTAACTAAATTACTGGAAACAGTATAACTAACTGCAAACTAACTAACTAACTGCATACTAACTAATTAACTGCAAACTATCTATCTAACTGCCAACCTGCTATCTAACTGCAAAGAATCTAACTAACTGCAGAATAACTAACTAACTACAAACTAACTAACTAACTGACAGACTAACTAACAAACTGACAAACTAACGAACTAACTGCAAACTGTCTAATATCATGCAAACTAACTAACTAACAGCAAACTAGTTAACTATCTGCAAACAATCTAACTAACTGACAAACTAACTAACTAACTGACAAACTAACTAACTAACTGACAAACTAACTAACTAACTGACAAACTAACTAACTAACTGACAAACTAACTAACTGACTTACATACTAACTAACTAACTGCACACTATCGCACTAACTGCAAACTGACTACCTAACTAACAAACTAAATAACTAACAGCAAACTAACTAACTTACAAACTAACTAACTAACTGCAAACTAACTAACTACCTGACAAACTAAAGATTTTACTGCAAAATAGCTAACTAACTGACAAACTAACTAACTAACGAACAAACTATCTAGCTAAATGACAAATTAACTATCTTAATGCAAACTAACTAATTAACTGACAAACTATATAACTACCTGACAAACATACTAATGTAATGCAAACTGACTAACTAACTGCAAACTAACTAACTAACTGACATTCAAACTAATTTACTAAGTAACAAAATAACTGCAAAATATGTAAGTAACTGCAAACCAGCTAACATAATGCAAACAATCTAACAAGCCGACAAACTAACTAATTTACGGCAAACTAACTAACTAACTGCAAACTAACTAAGTAACTGCAAACTGACTAACTAACTGAGAAACTAACTAACTAAATGCTAACAAACTATCTAACTTACAAACTAACTAACAGCAAATAATCTAACTAACTGACAAACTAACTTGCAATCTGACAAACTAACTAACTAAATGCAAACTAACTATCTAACTGCAAACTGACTAACTAACTGACAAACTAAATAACTAAATGCTAACAAACTATCTAACTTACAAATTAACTTACTAACTGACAAACTAACTAACAGCAACCAATCTAACTAACTGACAAACTAACTTACAATCTGACAAACTAACTAACTGAATGCAAACTAAGTAACTAACCGGCAAACAATCTAACTAACCGCAAACTAACTAACTACCGGACATTCTAACTAACTAACAGACAGACTAACTATCTAACTGTAAGCTGACTAACTAACTGACAAACTATACTAACTACCTGCAAACTAAACTAATTAACTGACAAACTAACTATCAAACTGACAAAGTAACTAACTAACTGACAAACTAACTAACTAACTGCAAACTAACTAACTAACTGCAAACAATCTAACTAACTACAAACTAGCTAACTATCTGCACTTAATATAACTAACTGCAAGCTAACTAACTAACTGCAAACCAACTAACTAACTGACAAACTTAATAACTAACTAACTGACAAATCAAGTAACTAACTGCAAACTAACGAACTAACTGACAAACAAACTAACTAACTTACAAACTAACTAACTAACGGCAAACTATCTAACTATATGACAAACTAACTAATTAACTGACAAATTAACTATTTCAATGCAAACTAACAAATTAAAAGACAAAATAACTATCTAACTGACATAATAACTAATTTACTGCAAAATAACTAACAAACTGCAAACAATCTAACTAACTGCAAACTAACTGACTAACTGCAAACTAACAAACTAACCAATTTACTGCAAAGTAACAAACTAACTGCAAACTGACTAACTAACAGACAAATTAACTAACTAACAGCAATTTACCTAAATAACTGACAAACTAACTAATATAATGCAAACTCACTAACTAACTCACAAACTAAGTATAGAACTGACAAACTAACAAACAAACTGCAAACTAACGAACTACCTTACAAACAAACAAACTAACTGCAAACTAACGAACTAAATGCCAAACTAACCAACTACCTGACAAACTAACTAACTAACTGCTAACTAACTAAGTAACTGCAAACTAACTAACTAACTGACGAAATCAACTAACTAACTGCAAACTAACTAACTAACTGCAAACTAACTAATTTAATCAAAACCATCTAGCTAACTGCAAACTAACAGACAATCAACCTAATTTACTGCAAACTAACTAAATAACTGCAAAACATCTAACTAACTGCAAACTAGCTAACTAACTGCAAATAATCTATCTAACTGCAAACTAACTAACTGCAAACTAACTATCTAACTGACAAATCAACTGACTAACTACAAACTAACTAACTAACTTGCAAACTAACTAACTAACTGACAAACTAACTATCTATCCTACAAACTAACTAACTAACTGACAAACAAACTAAATAACTGCAAACTATATAACTAACTGCAATCTAGCTAACTATCTGCAAATAATCTAACTAACCGCAAACTAACGAACAAACTGACAAACTAACTAACTTCCTGACAAACTAACTAACTATCTGCAAACAGTCTAACTAACTGCAAACTGACAAACTAACTGGCAAATTAACTAACTATTTACAAACAATCTAACTAACTGCAAACTAACTGTCTAACTGGCAAACTAACTAACTAACTTACAATCTAACTAACTAACTGCAAACTAACTAACTAACTGACAAACTAACTGACAAACTAACTAACTAGCTGACAAATTTACTAACGAACTGGAAACTAACTAACTAACTTACAAACTAACTAACTAACTTACAAACTATCTAATATAATGCAAACTGATTAACTACCTGACAAACTAACTAACTAACTGCAAACAATCCAATTTACTGCAAACTAACTAATTAACTGCAAACTATCTAACTAACTGCAAACTAGCTAAATATCTGCAAACAGTCTAACTAACTGACAAACTAACAAACTAACTGCAACATAGCTGACTAACAGACAAAGTAACAAACTAACTGACAAACTAACTAAGTAACTGCAAACTAACTAATTTAATGCAAAATAACTATCAAACTGCAAACAAACTGATTAACTGACAAAATAACTAACTAATAAACAGGTCAACTAATTAACAGACAAACTAACTAATTTAACGCAAACTAACTAACTAACTGACAATCAAACAAATGTGCTGCAAACTAACCAAATAACTGCAAATTAACTGTCTAACTGAAAAACTAAGTAACTAACAGACAAACTTTCTAACTAACTGCAAATAATCTAACTAACTGCAAACTAACTAACTAACTGAGAAAATAACTAAATAACTGCAAACTTCTAACTATCTGCAAACTAGCTAAATATCTAAAAACAATCTAACAAACTGACAAACTAACTAACTAGCTGCTAACTATCTATCTAACTGCAAACAAACTAACTACCTGCAAACAATCTAAATAACTGCAAACAAACGATCTAACTGACAAACTAACTAACTTACTCACAAACTAACTAACTAACTGCAAACTAACTAACTAACTGACAAACTAACTAACTAACTGATAAACGAACTAACTAACAAACAATCTAACTAACTAACTTACAAACTAACTAATTTAATGCAAACTAACTAACTAACTTACAAACTAACTAACTAACTGCAAACTAACTAACTAGCTGCTAACAATCTAAGTAACTGCAAACAAACTAACTACCTGCAAACATTCTAAACAACTGCAAACAAACGATCTAACTGACAAACTAACTAACTAACTGACAAACTAACTAACTAACTGACAAACTAACTAAATAACTGCAAACTATCTAACCAACTGCAAACTAGCTAACTATCTGCAAGCCATCTAACTAACTGGAAATTAACTAACTAACCGGCAAACAAGCTAACTAAATGCAAACTAACTATCTAACTAGCAAACTAACTACCTAACTGACAAACTAACTAACTAACTGCAAACTAACTAAGTAACTGCAAACTATCTAAATAACTGCAAACTGTCTAACTAACTCTCTGCAAACAATCTAACTATCTGCAAACTAACTAAGTAACTGCAAAATAACTAACTAACTGCAAACTAAATAACTAACTGCAAACAAACTAACTAACTTACAAAACTAACTAAGTAACAGCAAACGAACTAACTGACTTAAAAACTAACTAACTAACTGACATATCAACTAACTTACTACAAACTAACTAACTAACTGACAAACAAACTTACTAACTGACAAACTAACTTACTAACTGACAAACTGACTAACTAACTGCAAACTAACTATGTAACAGCAAACGAACTAACTGACTCAAAAACTAACTAACTGACATATTAACAAACTTACTGCCAACTAACTAACCAACTGACAAACTAACTGACTAACTGCAAACTGACTAACTAACTGATAAACTAACTAACTATCTGCGAACCAACTCACTAACTTCAAACTAACTAACTAACTAACTGACGAAGTAACTAACTTACTGCAAACTAACTAACTAACTGACAAACTAACTGACTAACTGCAAACTGACTAACTAACTGACAAACTATCCAGCTATATGACAAATTAACTAGCTTAATGCAAACAGACTAATTAACTGGCACACTAAATACCTACCTGACAACTAAGTAATGTAAGGCAAACTGACAAACTAACTGCAAACAATCTAACTAACTGCAAAGAAACTAACTAACTGCAAACTAACTAACTAACTGACAATCTATCTAACTAACTGAAAATCTAATTAACTAACTGCAAACTAACAAACTAACTGACAAACTAACTATCTAACTGACAAACTAACTAACTAACTCACAAATTAACTAAATAACTTCAAACTATCTATCTACCTGCAAACTAACTAACTAACTGCAAACTAACTAACTAACTGACAAACTAAATAACTAACTGCTAACAAACTAACTAACTGCACACTACTTAACTAACTTACAAACTAACTAATATAATGCAAACTAACTTACTATCTGTCAAACAAACTGTCTAACTTACAAACTTACTAACTAACTGCAAACTAACTAAATAACTGAAAACATTCTAACTAACTGCAAACTAACTATCTAACTGACAAACTAACTAACTAACTGACAAACTAACTAACTAACTGAAAACTACCTAACTAACTGACAAATTAATTAACTGACTGCAAACTAACTAACTAACTGACAAACTAAATAACTAAATGCTAACAAACTAACTAACTGCAAACTAACAAACTAATATAATGCAATCTAACTAACTAAGTAAACACTAACTATCTACCTGACAAACTAACTAGCTAACTGACGAACTAACTGAATAACTGCAAACTGTCTAACTAACAGGAAACTATCTAACTAACTGCAAACTAACTAACTAACTGACAAACTAAAAAACTAACTGCAAACTATATAACTAAATGCTAACAAACTAACTAATATAATGCAATCTAACTAAGTAAGTAACAAACTAACTATCTAGCTGACAAACTAGCTAAGTATCTGACAAACTAACTAAATAACTGCAAGCTGTCTAACTAACTGAAAACTAGCTAACTATCTGCAAACAATCTAAGTAACTGCAAACTAACGAACTAACTGACAAACTAACTAACTAACTGACAAGCTCAGTAACTAACTAACTTACAAACATACTAACTAACTGCAAACTAACTAAATAACTGAAAACATTCTAACTAACTGCAAACTAACTATCTTACTGACAAACTAACTAACTAACTGACAAACTAACTAAGTAACTGCAAACTAAATAACTAAGTGGAAACACACTAACTATCTTACAAACTAACAAATATAATGCAAACTAACTAACTAACTGACAAACTAACTAAATAACGGCAAGCAATCTAACTAACTGCAAACTAACTAACTAACTGAAAACTACCTAACTAACTGACAAACTAATTAACTGACTGCAAACTAACTAACTAACGGACAAACTAAATAACTGAATGCTAACAAACTAACTAACTGCAAACTAACAAACTAATATAATGCAATCGAACTAACTAAGTAACACACTAACTATCTACCTGACAAACTAACTAGCTAACTGACGATCTAACTGAATAACTGCAAACTGTCTAACTAACTGCAAACTAAGTAACTAACTGACATACTAACTAACTAACTGCAATCTAACTAAATAACTGCAAAATATCTAACTAACTGCAAACTAACTAACTAACTGACAAACTAACAAACTAACTGTAAACTAACTAACTAACTTACAAACTAACTGCAAACTAGCTAACTAATTGCAAACAATCTAACTATCTGCAAACTAACTAACTAACTGACAAACTAAATAACTAACTGCTAACAAACTAACTAACATCAAACTAACTCACTAACTAACAAACTAACTAATATAATGCAAACTAACTAACTAACTGACAAACAAACTATGTAACTGACAGACTAACTAACTAGCTGGCAAACTAACTAAGTAACAGCAAACTGTCTAACTAACTGCAAACTAGCTAACTATCTGCAAGCAATCTAACAGGCTGCAAACTAACTACCTAACTGCAAACCATCTAACTAACTGCAAACAAACTAACTAACTGACAAACTAACTAACTAACTGCACACTAACTAACTAACTGACAAACTATATAACTAAATGCTAACAAACTAACTAACTGATAAACTAACTAACTAACTGCAAACTAACTAACTAACTGACAAACTAACTAGCTAACTGCAAACTAACTAACTAACAGGACAAACAAACTAATTAACTGCAAACTAACTAACTAACTGCAAAATATCTAACTAACTGAAAACTAGCTAACTAATTGCAAACAATCTAACTATCTGCAAACTAACTAACTAACTGACAAACTAAATAACTAACTGCTAACAAACTAACTAACATCAAACTAACTCACTAACTAACAAACTAACTAATATTATGCAAACTAACTAACTAACTGACAAACAAACTATGTAACTGGCAGACTAACTAACTAGCTGGCAAACTAACTAAGTAACAGCAAACTGTCTAACTAACTGCAAACTAATGCACTAACTGACAAACTAACTATCTAACTGACAAACTAAGTAACTAACTAACTTACAAACTTACTAACTAAAAGCAAACTAACTAACTAACTGAAAACAATCTAACTACCTGCAAACTAACTATCTAACTAGCAAAGTAACTAACTAACTGACAAACTAACTAACTAACTGCAAACTAAATAACTAACTGCAAACAATCTAACTAACTTACAAACTAACTAATATAATGCAAACTAACTAACTAAATGCTAACAAACTAACTAACTGCAAACTAACTAACTAATATAATGCAATCTAACTAAGTAAGTAACAAACAAACTATCTAACTGACAAACTAGCTAAGTATCTGACAAACTAACTAAATAACTGCAAGCTGTCTAACTCACTGAGAACTAGCTAACTATCTGCAAACAATCTAAGTAACTGCAAACTAACGCACTAACTGACAAACTAACTATCTAACTAGCAAACTAACTAACTAACTGACAAACTAACTAACTAACTGCAAACTAAATAACTAACTGCAAACAATCTAACTAACTTACAAACTAACTAATATAATGCAAACTACCTAACGGACTGACAAACTAACTAAATAACTGCAAACTATCTCACTAACTGCATACTAATTAACTAACTGCAAACTAATCAACTAACTGGCAAACTAACTAACTAACTGCAAACTAACTAACTAACTGACAAACTAACAAACTAATATAATGCAATCTATCTAACTAAGTAACACACTAACTATCTACCTGACAAACTAACTAGCTAACTGTCGAACTAACTGAATAACTGCAAACTGTCTAACTAACAACAAACTAGCTAACTAACTGCAAACTAACTAACTAACTGACAAACTAAAAAACTAACTGCAAACAATCTAACTAACTGCAAACTAACTAACTAACTGACAAACTAACTAGCTAACTGCAAACTAACTAACTAACTTACAAACTAACTAACTAACTGGAAACTAACTAAATAACTGCAAAATATCTAACTAACTGCAAACTAGCTAACTAATTGCAAACAATCTAACTATCTGCAAACTAACTAACTAACTGACAAACTAAATAACTAACTGCTAACAAACTAACTAACTTCAAACTAACTCACTAACTAACAAACTAACTAATATAATGCAAACTAACTAACTAATTGACAAACAAACTATGTAACTGACAAACTAACTAACTAATTGGCAAACTAACTAAATAACAGCAAACTGTCTAACTAACTGGAAACTAGCTAACTATCTGCAAACAATCTAATTAACTGCAAACTAACGAACTTACTGACAAACTAAGTAACTATCTAACTTACAAACTAACTAACTAACTGCAAACTAACTAAATAACTGCAAACATTCTAACTAACTGCAAACTAACTATCTAACTGACAAGCTAGCTAACTAACTGACAAACTAACTTACTAACTGCACACTCGGTAACTAACTGCAAACAATCATACTAACTGCAAACTAACTAACTAACTGCAAACAATCTAACTAACTGCAAACTAACTAACTAAATGACAAACAAACTTACTAACTGCACACTAGGTAACTAACTGCAAACAATCATATAACTGCAAACTGACTAACTTACCGGCAAACAATCTAACTAACTGCACACTAACTAACTAACTGACAAACTAACTAACTAAGTGACAAACTAACTATCTAAATGCAAACTAACTATCTAACTGACAAACTGACTTACTAATTGACAAACTAACTATCTAACTGCAAACCAACTAACTAACTGCAAACTAACTAACTAACTTACAAACAAACTAACTAACTGCAAAGTAACTAACTTACTGACAAACTAACTAAATAACTGCAAACTATCTAACTATCTTACTAATTAACTAACTAACTGCAATCTAACTAAATAACTGCAAAATATCTAACTAACTGCAAACTAGCTAAATAACTGCAAACAATCTAACTAACTACAAACACACTAACTAACTCACAAAGTAACTAGTTTACTGCAAACAATCTAACTAACGGCAAACTAACTAACTAACAGACAAACTAACTAACTAACTGACAAACAAACAAACTAGCTGCAATCTAACTAAATAACTGCAAAATATCTAACTAACTGCAAACTAGCTATCTAACTGCAAACTGTCTAACTAACTACAAACACTCTAACTAACTGACATATTAACTAACTTACTGCAAACTAACTAATTAACTGGCAAACTAACTAACTAACTGCAAACTAACTAAGTGACAAACTAAATAACTAACTGCTAACAAACTAACCAACTTTAAACTAACTAACTAACATACAAACTAACTAGTATAATGCAAACTAAATAACTAACTGCAAACTTACTAACTAACTTACAAACTAAATAACTAACTGCAAACAAAGTATCTAACTTACAAAAGTAACTAATATAATGCAAACTAACTAACAAACTGGCAAACTATCTAACTAACTGCAAACTAAATAACTAACTTACAAACTAAGTAATTTACACCATACTAACTAACTAACTGACAAACTAAATAACTACCTGCTAACAAACTAACTAACTAACATACAAGCTAACTATTATAATGCATACTAACTAACTAACTAACAAACTAACTATCTAACTGACAAACTAACTTACTAACTGACAAACTAAATAACTAACTGGAAACAAACTGACTAACTTACAAACTAACTAATATAATGCAAACTAACTAACTACCTGACAAACTAACTAACTAACTGCAAACTAAGGTTTCATGTTTAGTTAATTTACTCATTTGACAATATATAGCTTTATTAACGTTTTACTGAACTGTACATAACTTAAATAAATGTCACCGGTTGACCGACAGCGTGTGCGCTGCCGCGGGCTCAGCGCCTCTCCCCCCAGACCCCGCGAGCACCACGTGTGGATCGAGTAGCTCGGGCTCTCTGGGGAGTGGGGCAAGAGGAGAGCGTCGAGCGTTAGCGCGCTTTCCAGCTGATCGCACTCATCCGTAGTGTTTCGACCAGCGAGTTTAGCGTCTGTTTTCTTGTGTGACCTCCTCGTTCCGTTGATTTTCAAACCTCAGAATAAGTTGGCCAATTTCCGAACACGGAAAGCCCATTTTATTCGAAACATTTGGTCCTTCGAGCCGGATTCCAACAAGGACCTAACGGTAAGTGTTCTCCCATCCTGTGCTTCGAGAAGCACTTGGGCCGTAGCTAGGATCGTCACCCGGTGTGAGCTCACGGTGTAGGTAGCGGAGCAGGTAGTGGTTGAAGGTGTTGGGTTTCTCTCACCGATCGTGTTGTTGCAGGCATCGTGAAGAGTGGTGTGGTTCAGCCCGTCACACACCCAGCAGCGGAAGTTGGAGGTGCAGTTCTGGACCTGGTGACCGGTAGCTAGACACGAGATGCATACGCCCGATTTCGTCACGTACGCTCGACGCTCGTTGCTCGGTAAGCCCTTGAATCGTTTGCACGCTCCTAGCGTATGGGTACCGGAACATAACGGGCACTGACATCCGCTCTTCGGCTTCTTTTTTGCCTCGCTGACGTTGACCGTCAGTAGGTATATAAGGGGAGTTCTGAGCCATGGTCCCCGAGGGGGTGCGGGGGAGGGGGGAATCATGGGCCAGGGGAGTGGGGTGGGGGGGCCCGACCGTTGGGGGAGCGCTGTGGTGGTGGGGGGTCGGTAATTAGGTCGGTAATTAGTATCAACGGTTGGTAATTAGGTCGGTAATTGATATCAATGGTTGGTAATTATCAGAAAGAGATAATTGTCAGATGTCGGTAAAAGGGGGAAAGAAATTAGATGTCTTTTTACTATTTTTTTTATAAAAGTGATATATTTAATCTTTTATTACAATTCAGTGAGAGTATAAATTATTTGGTAATTATCAGAAAGAGGTAATTGTCAGATGTTTGTAAAAGGGGGAGAGAAATTTTTGCTATTTTTTATAAAATTTATATATTTACTCTTTTATTACAATTCAGTGAGAGTATAAATTATGTAATTACAAAATTAGATATATTTTTATTTAATTATTAATAGCATCGTATAACATATCATCCACTGCAAATGTCAACAGCTCGCAATCCGCAGGAGAATTTTTATCATAATATTCACGAAGGATTTTGACGGCCTCATGTTTATGCGCAATACTGTTCCGTTTTAATATAGTTACAAATTGTTTATATTTCTCGCTGACATAGTGCGTATTTTGACACAGCCACGAATACGCGTGCTCGACACACAGTTCCAGTTCGAATAAAAATAATACAGTCGATGGTTTCATATACATGCAGGCATCATACAATTTCATTTGCACAAGGTTCATGCCACGCATTGTAACCACCGTAAGCACCAAATCACAAATCGTTAATGGCGTTGGAGAAGGAGCTGATTTTACATGTTGTTCCATATCCTCGCGTTTCTGGATCAATGTCGTCCATGTCGAGTGTGGCAACAACAACACATTTCCTCGAGTATCGCCAAGAATAATTTCCACAGCGGACACAGGTCCTACCGCGATTTTAATATCCAGGTACTTGTATGCCGTGGATGTGAGGGCAAACCTCCTCCCAGTATATAAGGCGTCGAACGTTGTTTATTGCTATCGTAACATATAGAAAAAGTATGTAAAGAATGAAAGGTAAGTAATAATGCTAAGAAATGATGATAATAACACTTACTCGCGACTTATGCACACCGTTTCGCGAGAAATGTAGTAATTCATGTTTGTAGAGATCCATAACGTTTCACGACGACGGCGACGACGATACTATCAAAACGAGTGTGCAGCACATAAAAATATGTGTATCATGCGAAGCGGGTGGGGCATAGTGCGGCGGGGAAGAGGAATGTTTATGTCACGTATTCTTCTGCGAAAAGTGCAACTTTGCAAAGCGTTTTAGATTACCTTGAACACGTCCAAACGTGCAAATTCTATGACATCACATTCGCGGTACGAATCGACCGAAATCATGTGTATCATGCGAAGTGGGGCGGGGCATAGTGCGGGGGGGAGAGGAATTTTTTGATGTCACGTGTTCTTCTGTGAAAAGTGCAATGTTTGCAAATATCTTTTATATTACCATGAACATGTACAAAAATGCAACCTCAGCAGAACGTATAACATTGACGAGCATTATGGGCGCGGGAAAAGAAATTAGATGCCTTTAAAATATGATATATTTATTAAAGCAACAAATGATTATAAAACATTACTTTTATGGATCCATGAATTGTGCGAGTTATTGAGTCCTAGCCATTTTACGTACACACTGTTCCCCTTCTTACGTAATACTTTTTCATCCAGATACACGTCGGAATTAGCAACTCGTTGCAACTCGTGTTCGTAGAATCCTCCGGCAATTGGTTTTTCATAAGCATCTTTCAGCAGATACGTTGCAGGATTAGTTTTCTGTACCTCGGCGATTGTAAATATTTCAGTGCTCCAATTCGGTGTGTAACCTTTTTCAAAAATTGTCTTAAATTTGCTCATACGTACCGCATCTCCCACTTTGAATCGTGCGGGAGCGGCAATCTTTACATGACTATACACCGTTGTTAAGAGCTTAGCGGCGTTTGTTGGTGTAACGTCAATTGGTCGCATACCAATAGTTCGATGCTTTCGCGCGTTGTACTTTGATACGAGATGTTGAATCGAGTCGATCCATTTGTAATTTCCATTAAGAGTAAACATTTTCCACATGTTGTTTTTGAGCGTACGATTAAACCGCTCAACGACTGATGCTTTCATCACTGAATACGTTGAATAATGATTTATGTTGTATTTTGACAAAAGTTTTTGCACATTTGCGTTGTAAAATTCCTTTCCTTTGTCGGTCTGCAAATTTTTCGGATACCTTCCGCCGTCTCATATTATCTTCCCGATCGCAGTAGAAACCTCATTTCCATTCTTGGTTTTGAGGGGTATAGCCCACGCATGCTTACTCAGCACATCGATAACAGTGAGTATGTAATGGAAGCCTCTGTTATACCGCGTGTAAGGACGCATCTCGACCACGTCCGCTTGCCATAGATCGTCGTATCCATGTACTATGACGCGTCTTCGGGGAAAATGTCTTCTCGCCGGAGCATGCAATTCTTCCACAAGACGCCGTTTCTCAATACTGGGGGTTTTCTTTTTCTCAGCCATGTATGACTCGCCACTGATGCCAAGACTTGACATACACGTCTTATTAAACATCAAATCGACCTTCAAACGCCCCAGCGTCTCGACGTCACAACGTCCTCAACGTCCCAACGTCTCAACGTCCCCAACGTTCCAACGTCCCAACGTCCCAACGTCCCAACGCCCCCAACGTCCCAACGTCCCCAACGTCCCCAATGCCCCAACGTCCCAACGTCCCAACGTCCAGCTAGTGATGTATTTGATTTCGGAATTCGATAATACCCCTCTCCAATTGATTCAGCTGGTCTTTCAAGCTCTGAACGTAATCTTGAAATATGATCATCTTCTTGTCGAATTCATCTTGTCGATTTTTATAATTGTCATGTTTTCTTGCAAGTACAGCTTGTTGATAGCATCGCCATCCTCTACAGGTGGTGCTACCCGTCGAATCTTGCGCGACTTTGCATCGTAATTGGCACCAGCAATACAAAGAGCATTGCCACGTATGTACATAATTTCTGACTACTCCATTCCAGCGATAGTATGATTCCACTGTTCCAAACGATGACCCAAACTTGTTGATTGGCATTTGGATATCGATTGACAGCATCGTCAAAAGTGTAGGCTAATTTATAATGAGTTCTGCCTCGCGAAGCTCCTGGATAATCGATAACATCTCATTGTTATGTGCATTGTGACCGGCTTGACGCGAAGCCTCGAGCAGTCGAAGCCGATCTACGAGTTCGTTGGGATCGTTCCAATGAACATAATCAATCTTGTTGCTAGTTAATCTCATGGGCGGAGCTTGGTATGCCCTTTCCAACTTTTTTATCATTCAATAATGGCTTGATTACATAGTTATACTTGTATCCTTTATTGCCTAATGTTTTACCATACGAATCATGTTTGTACTTATGCGCACTCGTGGTCAGCAGTATGTCCCTATATTTGCGTTCATCAGCCTCAGTATAAATGTTGTCATCTGGAATTTTCTTAAATATCAATTCATAAAGGCCGGGCGTACCGGAATATCGTATGCCATCGATAATTATGTTATCGGCATTGTCCACGTCAACACGTTTATTACCAAGCATCGGCCCATCACTGTCGAGATAAACACCGTACACATGATCCATACCATCCTTCACATCACCGCGTAATACAGGCGCGATGTATTTTTGACTCAGTGGACCTAGGTGATTCCGCAACGTTTCTTCACCTTCCGACGTTTGCAGCCGACTTCGAACAGACGTCGAGAAACTGCTTTTGGACTTTCAAAAACATCTTCGTTTGCTAAGCTTTTGGACTATCAAAAAACATCTTCGTTTGCTAAGCTTCTTGTTGCTGGTACTGGTTTAATCGGTATAGAGGTCATCAGATTCATATCGGGTAAACTGCTTAATCTTGCTGGAGCTTTTTATTGTTGGTACTGTCCTAATCGATGTAGAGACCGGTGTAGAGGTCATCGGATTCACGTCGAGTAAACTGCTTAATCTAGGTTTTTATTTGTGATGGTTTTGGAAGATTTAGCCATAAATGTGATTGTGTTTTATCCGATTCCTTGATATTTGACGTGAACAATGGCTCGCTTCCGATATCTGTATTATTGTATACATCATAATTTTTTAACTTGTTGTTGGCAATTGCCTTCAGCGGCTCAGTAACAGGCTTAAAGTGTTTTCCAGTGCAATCTCTTCCTCCATTTTACCAGTTTTCAATTCACGATACTTTCTACGAATCACATCGCTCGTTTTTGCAATCTGTTTCGCTATCCTTTCACGATCTTCAATATTGCTGCTGCTCATGTTGGAACACTGCTTTGTCAACGTATAGGAAGTAACTGGACATGTTACGATATTGCAAAGTCATTAAATCCTTTTCTATAGCGACCATTCCATAATGCACTGTCTTTGTCAATCACTACAAATCCATATTTTTCTTTGCCAGCAGGCGGTACACAATGTGCAGAAATTCTCAAATGACATGTCGGTGTTTACATGATCGTTGTACACATGTTTCAGATTAGTACCATCTTGTTTGAACATGATCAGCAGGTTCGCGTTGTCGCGTATCAGATGCTTCGGTATCTTCGCGTATGTCTGACAAAGATAGAAACAGTCAACGTCCGAGTGCCTACCCATTGCAAAGTATTCTCTTACCGTGTTTTGCTTATCGCATGCCACGTCATCAAAAGATAAAAATGGAATTCGGAAGTGCCTCGCTCGACGGAAAGACGTCGCTGTTATTCGAAAATGTAAAATAACCAATTTCTTCTAGCGATGAGAATATTTTTTCTAAATATTGATATTTCGGTTGTTGTAACGATTTCGAGTACACGTATATGTTTTCGAAACGAACGCCGTACGGACTTTCTAACAAACTTATCAACACGTTCGTTTTACCACAATTCGATGGACCGCAGATTATACCGCGTATAGAGGTCGGCAGCATATTTCCATGTTTGCGCACCTCTTTCTCAGACTGTGTCTTTTTGTCTACATTAGTCACTTTGATCATAGGTGATTGGCGTACGAACTGCATATTTTATCGGGGTGCTATACCAATGAAGATCCATTCGAGAGAGCTGGTCTATTTATAGCGATGCATAGAGCTGGAACGATCAGTGTTCAAATATAGCCTGTCGAGTCAGCAGAATGCACATTGACAGTTCACCACCATTGATAAACAACTGTGGCGAATGTCAACAAAAATTGGAAAAAGGTCTATTAAATCGCGTTATAAACACACTTCCGATTGAATTACATATTCCAGGTTATCCAGTATTGTGGTCCTGGGACACATTTAGAGAAACGCTTGGCGCGAGGCGATTAAGGTATCAATCCGCTGGACGCCGCGTGCCGCGAGCATGATATAGCGTATTCGCAAAATAACGATCTCGGAAAACGACACGCGGCCGACAACATCCTAGCAGCGAAAGCGCGAGAACGCATTACCGCGAGAGATTCCAGTCTCGGGGAAAAGGCTGCCGCTACAACCGTTTGGGCGGCTATGAAGGCTAAGACAAAATTCGGTATGGGTTCGAAAAAGAAAAAGAAGTGTGGTTCGAAGAAACGTATACTTCCAATGGCAAAACGTGGCGGTATCCTACCGATTTTACCATTATTGGGGGTTCTCGGCTCGATAAGAAGGCAATGCAGCGTCAGCTGGAAGAAATAAAACGTCACAATCTCGCCATGGAAGGTCTTGGACTTTATCTCGCGCCGTACAAACGCGGGCGGGGAGTCTCAAAGATAAAAAAAAAAAAACGTCAAAATTAAAATGCCTGAAGGCGTAACCACCAACATACAACTACAGCAACTCGCAAAGCGCATGCATATTCCATATTTCAGAGGTATTTTTATGCGCAATACTTTACCAACAGATGGGGTACGCAGGAACGAGAGCGGAGTCGTAAATTTGGATACTGTTGAAGAACCAGGTACTCATTGGGTGGCGTACGCAAAACGGGGAACATGTTCCATATATTTTGATAGTTTTGGCAATCTTCAGCCGCCGAGGGAACTGATACAATATTTGAAGAATAGCGTAATCGAGTATAATCACATGTCTTATCAGTGCTATAATCAAAGCAATTGTGGACAGCTATGTTTACAGTTTCTACAGTCGGTTGACAATCAATTTAAGGACAGTCATTGCTCACCTTAACTCCAGTATCCGTTTGAACATGTCGCTGACGTTAACGCTCACCGGTCAAAATAGCATTCTCGCAGTAAGCTATTTTCCAGCCATCGATTTGAGCAATGGTGATTACGAGCTCGGTCTTATGGACTTTGAGACTTATTACACTATACCGAATATAAATTTGTCGAATAATAAATTTTACTACGATAACGATGATAAGGAAATCATTATTCCCGAGGGATCTTATGAGCTGGACGACATTCGCATGTATTTGCAACGATCGCTTTCACAGGGTAATGAAGGGAACCCCCCCATGATGCTTAGAGCCAACAACAATACGATGAAGAGCGAAATCAAGTGTGATTACAGCATAAATTTTGCCAAACCCAATACTATCGGCTCGTTGCTGCGGTTTTCGACGAATCGGGTGCTACAACCACGGAAATGGCACGAATCGGATGCACCAATCAATATAATGAACGTAAATATTATTCGCATTGAATGCAACGTGACGGCTGGTGCTTACAGCAATAACAAGTGCGTGCACACGATACATGAGTTTTCGCCTACCGTTCCACCTGGATATAAGATATCGGAAAGACCAGCACAGATCATTTACCTCCCAATCACTGCGCGAAGCATTTCGGATTTAACGATACGCGTTGCGGATCAAGACGGTCAATTGCTCGATTTTCGAGGGGAACAGATCACCGTTCGACTGCATGTACGGAGACAACGGCTGTAGTAGGAGATGCTTGTGCTGAACGAAGCGGAGCAGGTGAAACAGACAACACGTGAAAACAAAGAGAAGACAATTCAATCGTCGGCACACCTCACTGTATCGAATATTGACTGTCTAAAACCATCAGGCGAGAAGGCAATTGGATCACCCGCGAAACTCACCGCATCGAATATTGAATTTATGAAATCGTTGGGTTTTGTTGTACGAAATGGCTAATATCTTAAACATTGGAGAGCAAACCGATCTTTGACGACAGCATCGTCAAGATGGAGACTCATACGTATAACCCATACGCCAACACAACGTTTGGACACAGCGATGAGATACGAATACCTATACAACAGCAGGATTTATGCACGTTGCCAAGCGAAAGCTTTCTATACGTTGAAGGAAGATTCACAGTAAAGAAGCCAAACAAGGAGTTGGAAGCATATCTCGGAAATGATTGTGTTGCGTTTATGTTTGATGAAATTCGATATGAACTCAATGGTGTGGAGATCGATCGTAACAGAAACGTTGGAATAACAAGTACCATCAAAACCTTCGTGTCATCAACATTTGATAAATCGCTAATTTTACGGAATGCAGGATGGGTCACACAGTCAAACATACCGACAGGTTACTTTAACTTTTGCGTACCGCTAAACATGTTGGGTTTTTGCGAAGATTACAAGCGTATAGTAATCAATGCTCGTCATGAGCTCATTCTTATACGCGCTCGCAGCGATAACAACAGCGTCGTTGCAAATTCCGTGCTGGAGCCAGAGATCGAATTACTAAAGATACAGTGGCGAACGCCTCGCATTATACTGAACGATACGAATAAACTATCGATGTTGCGGATTTTGGAAAACGGGCAATACCTAAGCATGAGTTTTCGTTCGTGGGACCTGTACGAGTACCCATTATTGCAAAGTACAACTAAACATTCGTGGGCCGTTAAAACTGCAACTCAGCTGGAGAAACCGCGATACGTAATTTTTGCGCTGCAGACTGTTCGAAAGAACATCGTGTCTCAAGATGCGAGCAACTTCGATGCATGTAACTTGACCAACGTGAAACTTTATCTAAACTCTGACTTTTATCCATACGATGACTTGAATCTCGATTTTGATAAAAACAGATATGCTATTCTTTTTTGATATGTATGCATCGTTTTCGTAAAGCTTATTACGGATACGACTGTTACGAAACGCTTTGCAACAGAGACAACTTTTCGTTGTATGGACCATTTGTAGTAATCGATTGCGCGCGACAGAACGAATCAATCAAGAGCGCAACCGTAGATGTGCGAATAGAATTTGATTGTAAAGAAAACGTACCAACAAATTCTACCCCGTATTGTCTTATTTTGCATGATCGTGTCGTCGAATACTGTCCACTGTCCAACGTTGTGCACAGAATCACATAAATTGCAGCATCAGCAGTATCTGTAGTATTTTAAGAGCTGGGCACATCATATTGCGGTATAGTGTCAAAGATATTGTTGCGATGGTACCAACGTTTGTTGACATACAAGGATTCTTCCACAATGACAAGTTTGTCGTAAATGAAGTTGCAGTGCTGAGAAAAGGAAGCATTACCGCACACTATATATTCCAAAGACCATTTACTTGGAGTGCGTTGTCTGTAGCCGATAAATCCCAGGCTGCTTGGGTGACGAAGAACGTCCATGGATTGTCATGGAGATGAGGATGGTTTCGTTCCACACCACGAAGCAAAACAATTGATTACAGCGGCAGTTGTGGGTGACGATCCAAGTACTCTCGTATATGTGAAAGGATCCCAAAAACGAGACTGGTTGGTAGATTTGGTGGAGGAACATGTGCCAATCGAGACCATGGATGCTGTACATGAAGATATCGGTCGTTTAGAAGAACTTGATATCGATAATACATTTCGATGTAGCATCCATGAAAAGGATTGTTTTTTCAAAAAAAAAGAAAGATTTGCGCATTACAAAATGTCTTCAAATTATATAATTGGTGGTTAAAAAATCAGAAATAAATGTATTTTTTTAAAACACTTTACTTCATTAAAAGAGATCTAATTTCTTTCCCCTCCTTCGTACACGGTCCAGCCTTAGATTTATGCGAGGAGAGAATGTGGAAGACGGGTAAATAAATAAAATTGGAGAAATAATATATGTTTTAAATGATATTATATTGTTACAATAGAAGAATATATATTTTTTTGAAACGTCGAATCTTAGAATTATGCGAGGAGAGAAGGTGGAAGACGAGTGAAATAATATATGTTTTAAATGAATATATATATATTTTGTTATGTTTGAAAGATTAAAAAATACAAAAAATAAATAAATAAAAAAAATAAAGATTAAAAATAAAAAAATAAAAAAATTAATCCTCCGGCGGAGGCGGCGGCGACGGCGGTGGCGACGCAAGTCGCGGGATGTTGTGTGGCAGCCTTAGTGGCCTATCGTCGTCGTTTGGAAACGGATACATCATCCGCGGCCACCGGAAATGCGGGGAAAAAAAATGCATTCTCTCCACCCGCTCACGCCAGTTGTTTGGTGACGTCTCCGGTGGCGACGGCGTCTCCGGCGGCGTCGGCGTCTCCGGCGGCGATGGGGAGGGCGGTGGAGACGGATCGTTCTACAACCCACAATAACTGATATAATATTCGCATGTAATAAATGCCATAAACATTGGTATGTACATACCTCCTCATCGCCTCGCCGGGGCAATCCCTCAAACGCTGGAACAATTCTCGTATGTACCATTGTGTGTAGTAATCCACCGAATGTCGATTGAGAACTGATCTCGATGTATCTCCAGGCTCATGCATGTAAACGCATATCTCGAATGATGCACAGCTTGCAAAATAGGATGTCTTTGTTCTTCGAAATCTTTTGCTGACCATCTCCATTCTTCCTTGCATGTATCATTGCCTAAGCCGTATCACTTCTCCTTCTTCTTTAAACCGATTATTCGACTACTCCATATCAGTTGTTGCAAAAATTCGATGTCTTTTTCTTCATGTTCTTCGAAATCTTTGTTGACAATTTCCATTCTTCCATGCATGTATCATTGGCTACGCCGAATCACTTCTCCTTCTTCTTTAAACCGATTATTCGACTACTCCATATCAGTTAACAATGTAGGGTACCACTTTTGAACGTGTCTCATGCCATTTTTGAACCATGTATTTTAACATATGTATACAGGTGCGCCTAAGACGGTATTTTTATAATGTCCCCATGGTAAAGGTCTCGGTTGAATATGGTACAATATATCGTTTGTCGTCGTGCGGACTCAGAGCAATTTTTGTTTCTGATATCGTGTACACTTCATGCAACGTGGATCTTATACACGATTGGTGGCAAATCTTTTCAACCTCGCCCATCAAACATTGCACATAATCATCGTATGTTATAGTTCGTGCTACAACATTACTCTTGACACCTTTCACCTTCTTCGTATCGTTCTTGCCATCGACTTGCATGGTGTACATCTTTGCTCTCAGTCCAACAAATTCGGTCATAATCGCACCATTATTTTCGTCTTTCATTAAACCTGGTATCTTCTTATTGACAAGCGGAATACCATATCGATTATCTCAGGGATAATCGCTCGTGTCAAATCGGGCAATGTCACGTATCATAAGTTCATAAATATTGTCACACTCGATGTGATAAATTAAACTGTCTGTATCGGTGTACATAATTTTACGTTTATCGCTATGTGCGGGTAACATGTAGTCGTGATGAAATTCATACAAACAAACCTTAGATATATCTAGTATACACATACCTACATAGATTGGTTTGTTCAATTTTACGGACAGTTTGCGCAATTGAAACGTAGATAACGAGTCGTCGTACGAGCACCGCACATAGTATCCCACACTAAATACACGATGATGCTGGTATGTGTATCTTGGCGCTTCTCGATCAGTATCCGTTTTCTCCAGGATGCATTCCAGATCGGCATACACGATAAACGGAACACGCTCTTTCCTGCTGTAGTTGCTGAAGCTGAGCCACTTCCTACCATCATCATTTGGTAATATGATTGCACAATCATTCATCTTCTCACAATCCATGGTGTGTTCTTCCAGCTTCTAATTTGAACTAAAGTAGTGCAAGCATCTGCAATATGAGACATAATTTTGGATTTATCTGCGATAAGAGACATAATTTTTATCTAAGAAAAAATATTTAAAAAAAATTTATTTTATACATACCTATCACAAAAGTATTTTTCGACCATTATGTTTACTCAATTGCGTGCTCACGAGACGAGATAAATTCTTGATCCATGCGAAATGTCCCACGCCGTTTGCTCCTTCTAAATACAACAAATTGACATGCCTCTTCATCTTCTTATCGGCGACTCGTATCGGTAGCACCTTCTTATTCTCAATGGTATAGACGTTGATGGAGATGTTGTTAACATGTTCAAACTTTTAATTTGGTTCAAAGTCATTGGAAATTCAATATCCTGGATATTCAACACTGTTGTATAACGAGGATATGTCGATGCCCGATATATGTGATTTTTGGCTGGATGCAGAGCAGCCACCACTGACCATGCGAAACATGCATTGTCCGTCGAGCATACGCTGATTACAGCTTTCTTTAGTTGTATCTCACACGGTAATTGTATGGTACATCCTGCCTTCATCGGCATAAATTTATTTGCATTAACAGTTAAATTAAGTATACGCGACAGCGCCCACCCACTATCGCGTTCCTGAAACTCGTCTAAGGATGCTAGAATGGGTTCGATGACGAGTAAATCATATCATTCGCGTAGGTCAGACAAGCGAAACAGTTCACAATTTTTTGTGTTAACACTTTTGTTTGCACATTTATTACCAGCCACAAATTCACCGTTAAATATAGTATTTATTTTTACACTGTCATGTTTCAGCACAATGTTCCACACATGATCGAGTACAATGTCCCTAGCATCTTCGAGAAAATTGCGGGGCTCTATGTGGTTAGAATTTATCACCACACCGGTCAATATACGGTTAACGAAAGCCGTATCAATTTCACGCCATCTGAGTCTTGCACTGTGTCCAGCACCCACATGTACAAATCGAATGCGTGTCGAATCTTTCAGACTTTCCAATCTAGCGATACGAGCAATCAGCGATTGTTTTTCACCGATTGAGAGTCGCGGTCTCTTGATTCGACTTCGTTCCTCGAACGAATTGAGATAATCATCAAATCGATGTTCCCATAAATTGTATTCATCCTTCGACCTTAATTGAGCGGCCTGCTCGTACAGCTCCTGCTCTTGATGACTCATACTACTGTTTTTGCGTTGCCGTACACAATGATGCTTGCGATATATTACAAAAAATCTGTGTCCTGATTATACTCTCGGTGATGCTTGCGATATATTACAAAATCTGTGTCCCGATGATGCTCTCGGTGATGTTCCCGATATATTAAAGAAATCCCCGTCGTCGATTGCAATGTTATATGCTTTGTAGAAGTTGCAAGTTTGGGCGTGTTCAAGGTAATCTGTAAACGCTTTTGCATAACTTGCACTTTTCGCGAGTTGGAACGAGTTGCTAATTCCGACGTGTATCTGGTTGAAAAAGTATTACGTAAGAAGGGGAACAGTGTGTACGTAAAAAATGGCTAGGACTCAATAACTCGCACAATTCATGGATCCATAAAAGTAATGTTTTATAATCATTTGTTGCTTTAATAAATATATCATATTTTAAAGGTATCTAAATTCCTTTCCCGCGTCCATAATGCTCGTCAATGTTATACGTTCTGCTGAGGTTGCATTTTTGCACGTGTTCATGGTAATATAAAAGGTATTTGCAAACATTGCACTTTTCGCTGAAGAACACGTGACATAAAAAATTCCTCTCCCCCCCGCACTATGCCCCACCCGCTTCGCATGATACACATATTTTTTATGTGCTGCACACTCGTTTTGATAGTATCGTCGTCGCCGTCGTCGTGAAACGTTATGGATTCTACAAACATGAATTACTACATTTCTCGCGAAACGGTGTGCATAAGTCGCGAGTAAGTGTTATTATCATCATTTCCTTAGCATTATTACTTACCTTTCATTCTTTACATACTTTTTCTATATGTTACGATAGCAATAAACAACGTTCGACGCCTTATATACTGGGAGGAGGTTTGCCCTCACATCCACGGCATACAAGTACCTGGATATTAGAATCGCGGTAGGACCTGTGTCCGCTGTGGAAATTATTCTTGGCGATACTCGAGGAAATGTGTTGTTGTTGCCACACTCGACATGGACGACATCGATCCAGAAACGCGAGGATATCGAACAACATGTAAAATCAGCTCCTTCTCCAACGCCATTAACGATTTGTGATTTGGTGCTTACGGTGGTTACAATGCGTGGCATGAACCTTGTGCAAATGAAATTGTATGATGCCTGCATGTATATGAAACCATCGACTGTATTATTTTTATTCGAACTGGAACTGTGTGTCGAGCACGCGTATTCGTGGCTGTGTCAAAATACGCACTATGTCAGCGAGAAATATAAACAATTTGTAACTATATTAAAACGGAACAGTATTGCGCATAAACATGAGGCCGTCAAAATCCTTCGTGAATATTATGATAAAAATTCTCCTGCGGATTGCGAGCTGTTGACATTTGCAGTGGATGATATGTTATACGATGCTATTAATAATTAAATAAAAAATATATCTAATTTTGTAATTACATAATTTATACTCTCACTGAATTGTAATAAAAGAGTAAATATATAAATTTTATAAAAAATAGCAAAAATTTCTCTCCCCCTTTTACAAACATCTGACAATTACCTCTTTCTGATAATTACAAAATAATTTATACTCTCACTTAATTGTAATAAAATATTAAATATATCACTTTTTATAAAAAAATAGTAAAAAGACATCTAATTTCTTTCCCCTTTTACCGACATCTGACAATTATCTCTTTCTGATAATTACCAACCATTGATACCAATTACCGACCTAATTACCAACCGTTGATACTAATTACCGACCTAATTACCGACCCCCCACCACCACAGCGCTCCCCCAACGGTCGGGCCCCCCACCCCACTCCCCCCTGGCCCTCGATTCCCCCCTCCCCCGCACCCCCCTCGGGGACCATGGCTCAGAACTCCCCTTATATACCTACTACCGTCATTGCAGTATGCGTGGGAGCGGAGGGACTGCCACGACCTGTCGAGGGTACCTTTGGGGCGGCAGGTACATCGAACTGGCGTGCCGAGGACAGAGCGTGGACCCGATTTACCAAGAACATCCCCAGAGCGGCGAACTGCGGGATCTCAAGTGGATCAGTGAGTGAGACCTCCCAGGCCAGTCGCGTGGTTTGATCCAGTTTTTCCGTCAGGAGGAAAACAAACCACTCGTCCCACTCTTTGACGGGCTTGCCCAACGCCTTGAAGGCCTCCTGAGTTTGGCGGAACTCATCCAGAAGCCGTTTGATCTCCGACTGCGAGGTTTTCGTCGCATGGGAAATTTGAATTAACCGTCTCATATGGGACGCGGACAGTATGCGACGATTGCCAAAACGCCTTTCCAGAGAAGCCCACGCTCCGTCATAATTGCTCTCCGTGACGGGAGTCAGCATGAGCATGTTTGCTGCTTCACCGACCAGGCACGATTTTAAATATTGAAGCTTACGTACCTTGGAGATCCGCGCGGAGTTGTGGATCAGGGAACAGAATTCGTCACGGAAGCTTTCCCATTGGAAGAGATCTCCCGAGAAGGTGGGAAGGTGGATCTGCGGCAGAGCTGGTTCCGGATCTTGAACGGTTGGAGGTGGTTTGGAGGTCCTTTTGTGGTCCACGGGCGACGCGATCATGCTCGCAATCCATTCGTCGATGACTGCCCCTTGGTCGATGTACTCCTCTTCCACCTCCGAGAAGTAATCCGTGGTAAAGTAGGCGTCCTTTCTGTCCGCAAGGAGCACTAGTTCACGGTGTCGGTGACTAAATTCCGTCCAATATTCTTCCAGCAGCTTCTGCCTCCGCTTGAGCAAGGAGAGGGATTTGCTTTCCTTCCCAGTTTTTTTCAAGTTGGTTAAAAAACGGACTATTCGTCCACCCAGCTCTCGTTGGGCGGACACGAGTTCGGTTGAATTAGTCGGCATACCGGACAAGTTTAAAAGAAACGACGACCGTTTAGTTCAAACGACGAAACACACACACAGCACTGTCGACGAACTACAGGTAGGAGACCAGGTCACGGTATCGTATCACCGGCACTGTTTATTTGACCGACTCCGAAAAAACGGCCGTTAACGCGTTCGAAGCTGGAGCCGTTGGCGAAAACGCGTTTTATAAAGTTAACAGACCGTCGGGCACGGTCAGCTCGTGAAATTCACGGTTGTAATGTTACCGTTCTTTCACAGGTCCGAATGGAGGTTGTTCGGAGGATCGAGACGGCGAAGATTCGCGCAGAAGCTCGATTATTATAAAAACGGTTCGTCTCGACGAACCCACGCACAAGAACGGGAAACGGCACTTCGCACTGGGTGTCGAAAAACGATATCCGGCTCGAAGGACCAAATGTTTCGAAAATTCGGAATTCTCATTCCTCAGTGAGTGGGCGGCGCAATCGCTGAGGCTGCGGAGGCGAGCGGTTCGGGTCAACCTCACCAGGTATCAAGGAGCCAGCGTGGTGACGGCGCGCTCCGAGGTTCACGTGACCATTCGGTCACCCCTCGACGACAGTTTCCGGCTGCAATTGGAAGCCCTGGTGGCCCAAAGCCTCACCGCACCCACACAATCGCAACCGTTGGAAGACAAAGAGTGGCCTCACATCAAGGGACTGACCTTGGCTGACCCGACGTATACTATTCCAGGTCGAGTGGACGTCCTCTTGGGTGCCGACGTCTGTGGCCGCTTGTTTCAGGACAAACGCGAGGGGCCTCCTGGAGCACCGGTGGCGATCTTGACCCCCTTCGGCTGGACACTCCTGGGGCTAGCTGACGGCTCGGGGTCCTCTCGATCCGCCCGAATACTGCACGTCCGCCGCGATGCACCCTCGATCGACCTCCAACAGTTCTGGGAATTAGAAGAAGTTCCTGTTACCACTCCGATGACTCCCGAGGAACTGAAATGTGAACGACTCTTTCAGGACACCACGTTCCGAGAAGAGTCTGGTCGTTACGTCGCGCGTTTGCCCTTCAGAGATACGGCGACGAAGGTGGGGACCTCCAGAACAGCTGCCCTCAGAATTCTGCTCTCGGCCGAACGGAAACGAGAACGGGACCCCAGTCTTCGGCAGCAGTATTCCCAGTTTATGGAGGAGTACCAGCGGCTGGGGCACATGAGTGCGGTAACCAACCCGCTAGCGGAGGACGATGCCGGTTACTACCTACCTCACCACGCAGTTTGGAAGGATGCTGACGGCGTGCAGAAGATCCGGGTGGTCTTCAACGCCTCCTGTACATCGGCTGGAGGCGCATCACTCAATGACGCGCTGCTGCCTGGACCGAAGCTGCAGACCGACCTCTGGGCGGTCATTACTCGGTGGCGGCTCTTCAGGGTAGCTTTCTCGGCGGACAGCGTCAAGATGTTCCGGCAAATCCTGGTGCATCCAGACGACCGAGATTGGCTCCGCTTCCTGTGGAGGAACGATCCATCAGAAAGGGTCACGGATTTTCGCCTCAACACAGTGACTTATGGCACTGCTCCGGCACCCTACCTGGCCCATCGGGTGCTTAAACAGCTGGCTGACGACGAAGAATCAGCTTTCTCATTCGCCGCCCAGGTGCTCCGTACCAACCCCTACGTCGACGACATCTTGGCTGGGGCCGACAACATCGAGGAAGCCTGGAAGATACGTCGAGAACTTACGGACCTTCTCCGCTCGGCAGGATTCCCGCGCGACAAGTGGGCCAGTTCCGACAGTAGGCTGAGCTCACCGTTCGTTGAGGTAAAGACCTTCCAGGAACCCGAGGTCCATGGAACATTGGGTCTCAGGTGGGACACGACCAAAGACTCGCTTGCCGTGCGAGGGCCGTGCATCGCCGAGGAGAGCCCCAGAACCACGTGGACCAAAACCAGAACAGGTCACCAGCAGATGGGCAACCTGCCTGCGGCCAGAGTGCAGCCATCGAAGCCCTTCCTCCGTACAGGGGTGGATTACGCAGGCCCATTTGCATTGCGAACGGCTAAAGGCAGGGGCCACAAAAGCCAGAAGGGTTACGTAGTGGTCTTTGTCTGCATGGTCACTAAAGCTGTGCATCTTGATGCAGTAATTGACCTTACATCCTCTGCGTTCCTGGCTGCATTCCACAGGATCACCGCACGCCGAGGTCACTATAGTCAACTATTCAGCGACAACGGTACCACCTTCCAGGGAGCATGTGGACTGCTGCAGCGGATGTTCAGGGACACGTCAGACTTCTATGGGGCAGCGGCTGGGACCTTGGCCAATGAGGGCACGGAATGGTCCTTCATTCCACCATATTCTCCACATATGGGGGGACTATGGGAAGCAGCGGTTAAAAGTATGAAAGCCCACCTCAAACGAGTCATAGGTGAAGCCACACTCAAATATGAAGAGATGACCACGTTGCTTTGCCGTATCGAAGCCTGCCTCAACTCGCGACCACTCACGTCTCTCTCCGACGATCCACAGGACCTGGAACCCTTAACCCCACGGCATTTTTTAGTAGGGGAACGAATCCGCTCACCACCTGAACCTCTCCTCGAAAATTCAAACATCCCACCTACCGCTCGTTGGAAGCTCGTCACTAATATGGACGAACACTTTTGGGCGCAGGTGGAGTCGTTAATACACACACACACTACAACCACGCGTAAAATGGCCGAGGAAACAGGACAATCTCCGACCGGGCAGATTGGTGCTGGTGAAGGACGACCTCGCCCCTGCGACTCGATGGCCATTGGCCAGAGTCGAAATCCTCCAACCCGGGAGTGACGGCCTTGTTCGCGTCGTGACACTGATTCAGAGCTCACGCACCTTCGACCGAACCGTGGCGAAATTGGTTCCTCTGCCCATCCACGATGACCACAACCCGGCTTAATTCAACCACGTTTTCGAAACACGTTTTCGAAACACGTTTTCTCCAGCGTTTCTCATGGCGGGCGGCGTACTACGTCGCACTACGTCGTACCACGACGAATAAACGAGAGGGGCCCGAACGACGCCGACCGCGCCCGAAGCGATCCATTCAGATCATCAATTTCGACATCGATAATTCGACGTCGAGGCGGGCGGCATGTTGTAAACGGTTTCAATCATTGTGGTTTCGGGTTTAGTTAATTTACTCATTTGACAATATATAGCTTTATTAACGTTTTACTGAACTGTACATAACTTAAATAAATGTCACCGGTTGACCGACAGCGCGTGCGCTGCCGCGGGCACAGCGCCTCTCCCCCCAGACCCCGCGAGCACCACGGGTGGATCGAGTAGCTCGGGCTCTCCGGGGAGTGGGGCAAGAGGAGAGCGTCGAGCGTTAGCGCGCGTTCCAGCTGATCGCACTCATCCGTATTGTTTCGACCAGCGAGTTTAGCGTCTGTTTTCTTGTGTGACCTCCTCGTTCCATTGATTTTCAAACCTCAGAATAAGTTGGCCAACTTCCGAACACGGAAAGCCCATTTTATTCGAAACACTAACTAACTAACTTACAAACTAACTAACTAACTGACAAACTAACTAACTAACTGCGAACTAACCAACTAACTTACAAACTAACTAACTAACTGAAAACTAACTAACGAACTTACAACCTAACTAACTATCCGACAAACTAACTAGAAAACTGCAAACGATCTAACTAACTGCAAACTAGCTAAATATATGCAAAACAATCTAACTAACTGCAAACTATCTAACTAACTGCAAACAATCTAACTAACTGCAAACTAACTAATTAACTGACAAATTAACTAATTTACTGCAAACTAACTAACTAACTTACAAACTAACTAACTAACTGCATACTAACTAACCAACTAACTAACTGCAAACTGAATACCTAACTGACAAACTAACTAACTAACTGAAACCTAACTAGCTAATATACTATCTAAATAACTAACTACCTAAAAACTAACTAACTAACTGCAAACTAACAAACTAACAGGCAAACTAACTAACTAAATGCAAACCAACTAACTAACTGCAAACTAACTAACTAACTGACAAGATAACTAACTAACTGCAAACTAACTAACTAACTTACAAACTAACTAACTAACTGCAAACTAACTAACTAACTCACAAACAAACTAACTAACTGCAAACTAACTAACCTAAGACAAACGAACTAAATAACTGCAAACTATCTAACTAACTTACTAACTAACTAACTAACTGCACACTAACTAAATAACTGCAAACTAACGAACTAACTGACAAACTAACTAACTTACTGACAAACTAACTATCTAACTGATAATCTACCTACCTATCTGCAATCCATCTAACTAACTAACTAACTGCAAACTAACTAACTGACTGACAAACTAACTAACTACCTGCAAACTAACTTACTTACAAACTAACTAACTAACTGACAAACTAACTATCTAACTGATAAACTAACTAACTAACTGCAAACCAACTAACTAACTAACTAACTGCAAACTAACTAACTAACTTACAAAAGTCACTAACATAATGCAAACTATCTAACAAACTGACAAACCAACAATCTAACTGACAAACTATCTAACAAACTGACAAACCAACAATCTAACTGACAAACTAACTAAATTACTGCAAACTAACTAAATAACTGCAAAACATCTAACTAACTAGAAACTAGCTAACTAACTGCAAACAATCTAACTAACTGCAAACTAACGAACTAACTGACAAACTAACTAACTTACTGACAAACTAACTATCTAACTGACAATCTAACTACCTAACAGTAATCCATCTAACTAACTAACTAACTGCAAACTAACTAACTGACTGAGAAACTAACAAACTACCTGCAAACTAACTAACTTACAAACTAACTAACTAACCGACAAACTAACTTTCTAACTGATAAACTAACTAACTAACTGCAAACCAACTAACTAACTAACTAACTGCAAACTAACTAACTAACTGCAAACTAATTACTAACTGACAATCAAGCTAATCTACTGCAAACTAACTAAATAACTGCAAAATATCTAACTAAATGCAAACAATCAAACTAACTGCAAACTAACTAACTAACTAACAGACAAACCAACTAACTAACTGCAAACTAACTAACTAATTGACAAACTAAATAACTAACTGCTAACAAACTAAATAACTGCAAACCAACTAACCAACTTACAAACTAACTAATATAATGCAAACTAAGTAACTAACTGTCAAACTAACAGTCTAACTGACAAACTAACAAACTAACTGACAATCTAACTAACTATCTGCACACTAACTAACTAACGTACTACCTAACTAACTAACTGCAAACTAACTAAATAACTGCAAAATATCTAACTAACTTCAAACTAGCTAACTAACTGGAAACAATCTAACTTACTGCAAACTAAGTAACTAACTGACAAAATAACTAACTAAGGGACAAACTAACTAACTAACTGACAAATTAACAGTCTAACGGACAAACTAACTAACTAACTGACTAGCCAACTAAATATCTGCAAACAATCTAACTAACTGCAAACAATCTAACTAACTGCAAACTAACTAACTAACTGCAAACTAACTTACTAACTGCATACTAACTAACTAACTGACAAACTAAATAACTAACTGCAAATAATCGAACAAACAAGAAACTAAATAAATAACTGACAAACTAACTAACTAACTGACAAGCTAACTAACTAATTGCAAACAAACTAAATATGTGTCATACTAAATAACTAACTGCTATTAAACTAACTAACTGCAAACTAACTAACTAACTTACAAACTACCTAATATAATGCAAAGTAACTAACTACCTGACAAACTAACTAACTAACTGACAAACTAACTAACTAACTGACAAACAAACTAACTAACTGCAAACAATCTAACTAACTGCAAACTAACTAACGAACTGGCAATCAAGCTAATTTACTCCAAACTGACTATATAACTGCAACATATCTAACTAACTTCATACATAGCTAACTCACTGCTAATAATCTAACTTACTGCAAACTAACTAACTAACTGCAAACTAACTAAGTAACTGACAAACTAAATAACTTACTGCAAACAAACTAAATAACTTACAAAAGTAACTAGCATAATGCAAACTAACTAACTAACTGACAAACAAGCTAACTAACTGCAAATAATCTAACTAACTGCAAACTAACTAACGAACTGGCAATCAAGCTAATTTACTGCAAACTAACTATATAACTGCAAAATATCTAACTAACTTCATACCTAGGTAACAAACTGCTAACAATCTAACTTACTGCAAACTAACTAACTAACTGCACACTAACTAAGTAACTGACAAACTAAATAACTTACTGCAAACAAACTAAATAACTTACAAAAGTAACTAGTATAATGCAAACTAACTAACAAACTGACAAACTAACTATCTAACTGACAAACTAACAAACTAACTGACAAACTAACTAACTAACTGCAAACAATCTCACTAACTGCAAACTAACTAACGAACTGGCAATCAAGCTAATTTACTCCAAACTAACTATATAACTGCAACATATCTAACTAACTTCATACATAGCTAACTCACTGCTAATAATCTAACTTACTGCAAACTAACTAACTAACTGCAAACTAACTAAGTAACTGACAAACTAAATAACTTACTGCAAACAAACTAAATAACTTACAAAAGTAACTAGCATAATGCAAACTAACTAACTAACTGACAAACAAGCTAACTAACTGCAAATAATCTAACTAACTGCAAACTAACTAACGAACTGGCAATCAAGCTAATTTACTGCAAACTAACTATATAACTGCAAAATATCTAACTAACTTCATACCTAGCTAACTCACTGCTAATAATCTAACTTACTGCAAACTAACTAACTAACTGCAAACTAACTAAGTAACTGACAAACTAAATAACTTACTGCAAACAAACTAAATAACTTACAATAGTAACTAGCATAATGCAAACTAACTAACAAACTGACAAACTAACTATCTAACTGACAAACTAACAACCTAACTGACAAACTAACTAAATAACTCCAAACAATCTAACTAACTGCAAACTTACTAACTAACTGACAAACTAACTAACTAACTGACAAACTAACTAACTAACTGCAAACTAACTAACTTACAAACTAACTAACTAACTGACAAACTAACTAAATTACTGCAAACTGTCTAACTAACTGCAAACTAGCTAACTATCTGCAAACAATCTAACTAACTGCAAACTAACGAACTCAATGACATACAAACTAAATATCTGACAAACTAACTAACTAACTGCAAACTAACTAACTAACTGACAAACTAAATAACTAACTCACAGACTAAGTAATTTATACCAAACTAACTAACTAACTGACAAACTAACCAAACAACAGCAAACTAACTAGCTGACTCAAATACTAATTAACTAACTTAATGCAAACTAACTAACTACCTTGCAAACTAACTAACTAACTGCAAACTAACTAATTAACTGCCAACTATCTATCTAACTGCAAACTAGCTAACTATCGGCATTGCGAAGCGAACCCGGTAGATCAGAGGAAAACCTCGTCTACCTGGTTGTGCGCGTCGGTGATATCGTAAAAGCGACTATCACCGACCAAAGCAAAATAATACAGTAAACTAGCTATTGCGCTGAATTGCCAGTTAGCTCTCCCCTCCAAGCACCCCAGACTGTCGCTGGAGCGCGAGACAAGCAGCTGACGAGCGCGTAATCGTTGACTTGTCTGCAAAATATTCATATTTGCCGGAATTTCTGTTACAGAAAACCTCCGACGCAGTAAAAGAAGGACGGAGATAGAGGCGGACCAGGCCGAAACGTGAGCCTGTGTCCAGTCAATCTTTAGTTATCCGTTTTGTTCTAATATTTTTGTACGAATAATAGATTATATTTTTGTAATAAAATTTATTTGAAAACTTGTAACAATTTCTCTACCCTATCTTCTCCCTAACTAACTAACTTACAAACTAACTATCTAACTGCAAAGTAACGAACTAACTGAGAAACTAACTAAGTAACTGACAAACTACCTAACTAACTGACAAACTAACTAACTAACAGAAACAATCTAACTAACTACAAACTAGTAACTATCTGCAAACAATCTAACTAACTGCAAGCTAACTAACTAACTGCAAACAATCTGACTAACTGCAAAGTAACTAACTAACTGTCATACTAACTAACTAACTGCAAACTCACTAACTAACTGACAAACTAAGTAACTAACTAACTGACAAACTAACTATCTAACTGACAAACGAACTAAATAACTGCAAAGTATCTAACTAACTGCAAACTAACTAAATAACTGGGAACAATCTAACTAACTGCAAACAAACTAAGTAAGTGCAAACTAACTAACTAACTGACAAACTAACTAACTAACTTACTGACAAACGAACTAACTAACTGCAAATAATCTAACTAACTGCAAACTAACAAACTAACTTACAAACTATCTATCTAACTGACAAGCTAACTAACTAACTGCAAACTAACTAACTAACTAACAAATTAACTAACTAACTTCAAACTAACTAACTACCTTACAAACTAACTAACTAACTGCAAACTAACGAACTAACTGACAAACTAACTAACTGTTAAGTACCGGATCACATAAACGAACACATTAACTTTACAACTGTTTATTTAATGCAAAAGCAATACATCGGCTAGGTACACAAACTGCTGGGCCAGCGGCCATACTTGTGCTGCAGCGTTCGCCGTGACTCCTGCCGAGCCCGGCTGGCGTGACGTCACGATCACGTGTCCGGACAGTACGTGACACCCCTCCCCTCTAGTTTGGATAATAATAATAATAATAATAATAAATATAATAGTAATAAAAGAAAATCCTCACGATATTACTGTGTGTTGAACAAAATTTTTAAAGAAATAAAAGAAATAAAAGAAACAAAAAAAAAAAAAAATAAAACGTTTTGGTGAAATCAGAAAAAAATTGTCAAACTGAATTACTGATTTGGTATCGAAATTCGAGCACCGGGCCCGTTAATTGTTCCTTTTCCTTAAGTTATACTTGTGAGGCTCTATTTTGTTGTTTTTCTTCGGTATTGTTGCCGCTGCGGTTCCGGTCTTTTTACGGTCTTCGGGAATTTGAAGTTTTGGAACGCATCGTAAATGGTCGATGTGTCGTCGGTGTGTGTTTCCGGTGAGGTTCTCTCGCACTTCGTACGACAGCGGCCCAGTCTTCGATGTGACTGTTGCCCTTATCCATTTCGGCCCGTCCTTTTTGTGTGTGCGCATTCTCGCCTGGTCTCCAACGTTCAGCTTCCGTGCGCCCGTTGGGGTATCTGCTCCTATTTCCGAGCGGAATTTGTTTCGTGGCGATAACCCATTTAGTGGTGTGCGTAGTTTTCTTTTCATCATCAATTCTGCCGGTGAGACACCGGTTGTGCCTGTTGGCGCTGTATGTTGTTTTATGAGAAACCGGCTTATTTTTGTCTCCCAGTCTCCTTCTTGGAGGATTTTCAACGATTGTTTTGTTGTTTGGACTGCTCGTTCGGCTTGCCCATTTAATGCAGGGTGGTACGGTGCAATGAATATCGATTCAATTCCGTTCCTTTTGCAAAATTGCTGCATTTCTTCCGATCTGAACGACGTATCGTTATCCGAGACGATCGTTTCTGGTACTCCGAACGTCGCGAAGAGTCGGCGTAATTCGCGTATCACATTTGATGATGACGTCGATGGGACGCGGCAAACTTCGGTCCATTTAGAATAGGCGTCGACTATTATTAAGAATGTTTGACCTTGATAAGGCCCCGCGAAATCCAGGTGAATTCGGATCCAAGGCTCGCCTGGACTCTCCCAACTCTGTATCGGTGCTCGCGGGGGGTTATGTCTTGTTTCTTGGCATCGGTCGCAATTTTTTATCATTGCTTCTAGTTGTCCGTCTATGAATGGCCACCACGCATATGACCGCGCGTAAGCTTTCGTTGCCACAATTCCGGGGTGATTTGCATGAAGATATTTTTTTATTTCTTGCTGTAGACTTGCCGGAATCACGACTCGTGAGCCCCATAGTAGACATTCATCTTTGATCGATAATTCGTTACGCTTAAGTGAGAACGCTTGGTACTTTTTTTCGATTTTTTTTGGCCAACCCATCTTTAACCATTGCTGAACGAGTTTCAGTGTTTTGTCCTTTCCCGTCTCGATGGCAATTTCCTTTGATGATATCGGATTCCGAGTTACACCTTCCAACATGAGCACGTCGCCGCCGTTTTCATCGTCTACTACTCTCTTCTTCCAGTGGAAATCTTGATAGAAAATCAGCATTCCTGTGTTTTTTGCCGGTCGATAGATTAGCTTGTAATTGTATGCTGACAGTGTAATTTTGTAGCGTTTAAGTTTCGGTGACACTTGTTCCGAACCTTGTTTCTTGGGTTCGAATATTCCCAAAGCGGTTGGTGATCAGTGATGAGAGTGAATGCGCGTCCCGATAGAAATTGGTGGAAGTGTGTTACCGCTTGTATCAATGCTAGCGCCTCGCGGTCTAGCTGTGCGTATTCCCGTTGAGTTTTATTCAACGTTTTTGAGAAAAACGCGATTGGTTTTTCTGTTTGGTCGGGTAGCTGATGGGCCAATACTGCGCCGATCCCAATCGGTGAGGCATCTGCCGACAATACTATCGGCAGTTTGTCGTCGAAATGTATTAAAATCGATCTTCCCACGAGTTTCTTCTTTAGATTTTCGAACGCGTTTTGTTCTTTTTCGCCCCAGTTCCATTGTACGTCTATGTCCAAAAGCCTATGTAATGGTTCGGCAATGATTGCCCTGTCTTTTATGAATCGGGCGTAGAAATTTATCCCTCCAAAGAAAACCTGTAATTCTCGCTTATTCGCCAGAGCTTTCATATTTTTAATTGCCGTTGTTTTGCTTTCAATCGGTTGAATGCCTTCTGTTGATATCCTATGTCCAAGGAAGTCCATCGATTTCACTGAGAATACCGATTTTTCGACATTTACTCGTAGGTTTTTAAACCGGATCACATAAACGAACACATTAACTTTACAACTGTTTATTTACTGCAAAAGCAATACATCGGCTAGGTACACAAACTGCTGGGCCAGCGGCCATATTTGTGCTGCCGCGTTCGCCGCGACACCTGCCGAGCCCGGCTGGCGTGACGTCACGATCACGTGTCCGGACAGTACGTGACACTAACAAACTGACAAACTACCTAACTAACTAACAAACGATCTAACTAACTGCAAACTAACTAACTAACTGACAATCTAAATAACTAACTGCAAACAAACTAACTAACGGCAAACTAACTAACTAACTTACAAACTAACTAAATAACTGCAAACTATCTACCTAACTGCAAACTAGCTAACTATCTGCAAACAATCAAACTAACTGACAAACTAACAAACTAACTGCAAACTAGATAACTAACTGACAAACAAAGAAACAAACTGACAAACAAAATAACTAACAGCGAACTAACTAACTAACTGCAAACTATCTAACAAACTGACAGACTAACTAA
The DNA here is from genome assembly GCA_030068185.1 of Colletes collaris. Lineage (NCBI taxonomy): Eukaryota > Metazoa > Arthropoda > Insecta > Hymenoptera > Colletidae > Colletes > Colletes collaris. Next base: position 309,103 of record JASGYR010000210.1, on the reverse strand, counting down.
TATACTGCAAACTATCTAACTAACTGCAAACTAACTATCTAACTGCAAACAACCTACGTAACTGCAAACTAACTAACTGACAGACTATCTATCTAACTGACAAACTAACTGACTAACTGCAAACTAACTAAATAACTGACAAACTAACTAACTAACTGACAAACGAACTAACTAACTGCAAACAATCTAACTAACTGCAAACTAACTAACTAACTTACAAACTATCTATCTAACCGACAAGCTAACTATCTAACTGCAAACTAACTAACTAACTAACAAATTAACTAACTAACTTCAAACTAACTAACTACCTTACACACTAACTAACTATCTGCAAACTAACGAACTAACTGACAAACTAACTAACTAACTGACAAACTACCTAACTAACTGACAAACTAACTAACTACCTGCAAACTAACTTACTAACTGACAATCTAAATAACTAACTGCAAACAAACTAACTAACGGCAAACTAACTAACTAACTTACAAATTAACTAACTAACTGCAAACTAACTATCTACCTTACAAACAAACTAACTAACTGCAAACTAACGAAATAACTGACAAACTAACTAACTAACTGACAAACGAACTAACTAACTGCAAACAATCTAACTAACTGCAAACTAACTAAGTAACTTACAAACTATCTATCTAACCGACAAGCTAACTAACTAACTGCAAACTGACTAACTAACTAACTTCAAACTAACTAACTACCTTACAAACTAACTAACTAAGTGCAAACTAACGAACTAACTGACAAACTAACTATCTAACTGCAAACAACCTAAGTAACAGCAAACTAACTAACTTACAAACTACCTATCTAACTGACAAATCAACTAACTAACTGCAAACTAACTAAATAACTGACAAATTAACTAACTAACTGCAAACTAACTAACTAACTGCAAACTAACGAACTAACTGACAAACTAACTAACTAACTGACAAACTAACTAACTACCTAACTGACAAACTAAGTAATTTACACCAAACTAACTAACTAACAGCAAACTAACTAACTAACTTACAAACAAGCTAACTAACTCCAAAATAGCTAACTCTCTGCAAGCAACCTGGCTAACTGAGAGACTAACAAACTAACTGCAACCAATGTAATTACCGGCAAACTAACTATCTACCTGCAAACAATCTAACTAACTGCAGACTAACTATCTAACTGACAATCTAAATAACTAACTGCAAACAAACTAACTTACGGCAAACTAACTTACTAACTTACAAACGGACTAATATAATGCAAACGAACAAACTAACTGACAAACTAACTAAAGCACTGCATACTATCTAACTATCTGCAAACAATCTAACAAACTGCAAACAATCTAACTAACTGCAAACTTACTAACTAACTGCAAACTAACTAACTAACTAACAAATTAACTAACTAACTTCAAACTAACTAACTACCTTACACACTAACTAACTAACTGCAAACTAACGAACTAACTGACAAACTACCTAACTAACTGACAAACTAACTAACTAACTGCAAACTAACTTACGAACTGACAATCTAAATAACTAACTGCAAACAAACTAACTAACGGCAAACTAAATAACTAACTGCAAACTAACTAACTAACTGACAATCTAACTAAAAAACTGGAAACTATCTAACTAACTGCAAACTAGCTTACCATCTGCAAACAATCAAACTAACTGCAAACTAACTCACTAACTGCAAGCAATCATACTAACTACAAACTAGCTAACTATCTGAAAGCAATCTATCTAACTGCATACTAACTAACTAACTGCCAAACTAAGTAACTAACTTACAAACTAACTAACTAACTCCAAACTAACTAACTAACTGACAAACTAACTATCTAACATAAATCTAACGAAATAACTGCAAACTCTCTAACTAAATGCAAGCTAGCAGACTATCTGCAAACAATCTAACTAAGCAACTAACTGCAAACTAACTAACTAACTGCAGACTAACTAACTAACTGACAATCTAAATAACTAACTGCAAACACACTAACTTATGGCAAACTAACTTACTAACTTACAAACGGACTGATATAATGCAAACGAACAAACTAACTGACAAACTAACTAAATCACTGCATACTATCTAACTATCTGCAAACAATCTAACTAACTGCAAACAATCTAACTAACTGCAAACTTACTAACTAACTGCAAACTAACTAACTAACTGACAATCTAAATAACTAACTGCAAACACACTCACTTATGGCAAACTAACTTACTAACTTACAAACGGACTGATATAATGCAAACGAACAAACTAACTGACAAACTAACTAAATCACTGCATACTATCTAACTATCTGCAAACAATCTAACTAACTGCAAACAATCTAACTAACTGCAAACTTACTAACTAACTGCAAACTAACTAACTAACTACCAAATTAACTAACTAACTTCAAACTAACTAACTACCTTACACACTAACTAACTAACTGCAAACTAACGAACTAACTGACAAACTAACTAACTAACTGACAAACTACCTAACTATATGACAAACTAACTAACTAACCGCAAACTAACTTACTAACTGACAATCTAAATAACTAACTGCAAACAAACTAACTAACGGCAAACTAACTAACTAACTTACAAATTAACTAACTAACTGCAAACTAACTAATTACCTTACAAACTAACTAACTAACTGACAAATTAACTAACTAACTGCAAACTAACTAACTAACTGACGAATTAACTAACTAACTGCAAGCTAACTTACTAACTGAGAAATAAACTAACTAACTGAAAACTCACTAACTAACTTACAAACTAACTAATTTAATGCAAACTATCTAACTAAGTGCAAACTAACGGACTAACCGACAATCAAACTAATTTACTGCAAACGAACTAAATAACTGCAAAACATCTAACTAACTGCAAACTAGCTAACTATCTGCAAAAAATCTAACCAACTGCAAACTAACTAACTAACAGGAAACAATCTAACTAACTGCAAACTAACTAACTAACTGCAAACAATCTAACTAACTGCAAACTAACTAACTAACTGCAAACAATCTAACTAACTGCAAACTAACTAACTAACTGACAAACTAACTAACTAACATCAAACTAACTAACTAACTTACAAACATACTGACTAACGGCAAACTAACTAACTTACTGACTAACTAAATAACTGCAAACTATCTAACTAACATACTAACTAACTAACTAACTGCAAACTAACTAAATAACTGCAAAATATGTAACCAACTGCAAACTAACTAACTAACTGCAAACACACTAACAAAGTGACAAATTAAATAACTAACTCCTAACAAACTAACCAACTGGAAACATACTAACTAACATACAAACTAACTAATATAATGCAAACTAAATAACTAACTGCAAACTAATTAACTAACTGACAACTAACTAACTAACTGCAAACTAACTAACTAACTGACAATCTAAATAACTAACTGCAAACAAACTAACTTACGGCAAACTAACTTACTAACTTACAAACGGACTAATATAATGCAAACGAACAAACTAACTGACAAACTAACTAAAGCACTGCATACTATCTAACTATCTGCAAACAATCTAACAAACTGCAAACAATCTAACTCAACTGCAAACTTACTAACTCAACTGCAAACTAACTAACTCAACTAACAAATTAAATAACTAACTTCAAACTAACTAACTACCTTACACACTAACTAACTAACTGCAAACTAACGAACTAACTGACAAACTACCTAACTAACTGACAAACTAACTAACTAACTGCAAACTAACTTACTAACTGACAATCTAAATAACTAACTGCAAACAAACTAACTAACGGCAAACTAAATAACTAACTGCAAACTAACTAACTAACTGACAAACTAACTAAAAACTAACTTTTACAAAACTATCTAACTAACTTACAAACTAACTAACTAACTGCAAACTAACCAAACTAACTGACAAACTAACTCAACTAACTGCAAGCTAATCATACTAACTGACAACCAAACAATTCAAACTAACTAACTGCAAAACTAACTATCTAACTGCAAAACTAACTAACTAACTGCCAAACTAAGTAACTAACTTACAAAACTAACTAACTGCAAACTAACTAACTAATCAAAACTAACTATCTAACATAAATCTAACTAAATAACTGCAAACCTCTAACTAACTGCAAACTAGCTAACTATCTGCAAACAATCTAACTAAGCAACCAACTGCAAAACTGCAAACTAACTAACTAACTGCAGAAATAACCTAACTAACTGACAACTAACTAACTAACTGCAAACACATCTAACTTAATGGCAAACCAACTAACTAACTTACAAAACTGATATAACTGCAAAACAAACTAACTGACAAACTAACTAAATCACTGCATACTAACTAACTGCAAACAACTAACTAACTGCAAACATTCTAACTATCTGCATACTAACTAACTATCTGAAAACTAACTGACTATCTGACAATCTAATAACTAACTGCAAACACACCAACTCAAACTAACTAACTAACTTACAAACACTATATATAACTGCAAACTAACAACTAACTGACAAACTAACTAAATGCAACTAACTAACTAACTGCAAACAACTAACTAACTGACAAACTAACTAACTAACTGCAACCAACTAACTAAAACTAACCAACTAAATTAACTAACTAATCAAACTAACTAACCAACTTACAACCAACTAACTAACTGCAAACTAACTAACTAACTGACAAACTAACTACCTAACAGACAAACTACCTAACTAACTGACAAACAAACTAACTAACTGCAAACTAACTCAACTAACTGACAATCTAAATAACTAACTGCAAACAATCTAACTAACTACCAAATAGATAACTAACTGTAAACTAACCCCCTTCATGACAATCGACAATTTACTGCAATGAACTAGATAACTGCAAAATATCAGACAACTGAAAGCTTAATTAACTGACTGCGACGAACTAACCAGCACACAAAGCAATATAATTAACGGCTAGCAATCTAACAAGAGCTGCAGAGCTAACTAACTAACCGGCAAACAATATAACTAACGGGAAACTAACTGACTATCTGATAATCTAACTAACTAACAGACAAACTAACAAACTAACTGCATGCTAGATAACTAACTGTAAAGAAACTAACTAACTGACAATGGAACTACATTACTGCAAACTAACTAAATACTTTGCAAACATCTATTACTTTACCAGCTAAACATAACTAACTGCAATCATTCTAACTAACTGCAAACTATCGTACTAACTGACAAACTAACTAACTAACTGACAGACTAACTATCTAACTATTAAATTAACCAGCTAACTGCAAACCAACTAACTAACTGCATACTAACTAACTAACTAACAGCCAAAGTAACTAAATTACTGCAAACTAACTAACTAACTGCAAACAATCTATCTAACGGCAAACTAACTAACTAACTGACAAACTAACTAACTAACTGACAAACTAAGTACCTAACATAAAGTAACAACTAACACAATAAAGTAGCTAAATTACTATGACGCTATCAATCTACAAACTAACTAACTTCTTTACCACAATACTAACTAACTGACAAATATTTATATAACTTTGCAAGCTATTCATACTAACTGCAAACTAACTAATAACAGCAAACTGACTAACTAACTGCAAAATAACTAACTATCTGACAAACTAACTTTAAAATTCGTAATCTATTAACTAACTGCAAACTAGCTAACTATTTGCACACAATCTAACTAACTACAAACTATCTAACTAACAGCAAGCAATCTAAGTAACTTGCAAACTAGCAACCAACCGGCAAACAAATCCTTAACTGAAACCAACTGACCGTCAAAGCAATCTAACTAACTAACAGTTAAACTAACTAACTTCTTCTGAACTAAGATAACTGACTGAAACAAACTAACTACTTGCAAATAGAACTAATTTATACCGACTACTTTAGAAAATACTTCTTGAAACATCTAACTAACTGCAAACTAGCTAACTAACTGCAAACTATCGTACTAACTGACAAGCTATCTATTTAACTGACAAACTAACTAACTAACTGACAAACTAACTAAACACCTGCAAACTGTCTAAATAGCCAGCTAACTTTCTACAAACAATCTAACTAACTGCAAACTAACTAACTAACTGCAAACTAGCTAACTAACTGCAAACTATCTAACTAACTGCAAACTAGCTAACTAACAGCAAGCAATCCTACTAACTGCAAACAAACTAACTAACCAAAGCAAACAATCCTAATAACTGCAAACTAACTGACTGTCTGACAACTAACTAAGCAACAGACAAACTAACCTAATTAACTGCTAGCTAGATGTCTAACTTTGTAAACAAACTAACAGCAGCTTAATAGAACTAATTTACTGGAAACTAACTATATAACTGTTAACAAACTGACTAACTGCAAACTAACTAACTAACATATACATTATCTGATATAATGCAATGTGACTAACTAAGTGAACAACTAACTATCTAACTGACAAACTAACTAACTAACTGACAAACTAACTAAATAACTGCAAACTATCTAACTAACTGCAAACTAACTAAGTATCTGCAAACTAACTAACAAACCGGCAATCTAACTAACTATCTGCAAACTAACTAACTAACTTACAAACTAACTAACTAACTGTTAGAGCTAACTACAAGCTAGCACAGTAAACAAACTAACTAATATAAATAGAGCTATCTAACTGCAAACTTACTAACTAACTGACCATTAGCTAACTAACTGCAAACTAACTAACTAACTGTAAAGCTGACTAACTCATTGACGAAATCTAACTACTTAAATGCAAACTAACAAACTAACTGCAAACAGTCACAACTAACTGCAGAGCTAACTAACTTCTTTGACAAACTAACTAGCTAACTAACCGACTAACTAACTAACTGCAAACTAATTAACTAACTGACAGAACTAAATAACTCACCACCGACAAGCTAACAAACTGCAAACAATCTAACTAACACAAAACTATCGTACTAGCTGACAAACTGACTAACTCTGACGAAATCTAACTAACTGACTGCAAAATAACTGGCTAACTTTCCGACTAACTAACTAACTGCCATTAACTAAATAACTGCAAAATATCTAACGCTATCAACCAAGCAATCTATGGCTAATGCAGACGAACTAACTAACTGCAAACAATCTAACTAACAATAAGCAATCTAACTAACTGCAAACTAACTAACTAACCAACCAAACAATCTAACTAACAAACTAACGAACTGTCTGACAGTCTAACTAACTAACAGACAAACCTTTAACACTAACTAGATATCTAACTGTAAACAAACTTTCTAACTGACAATAGAACTAATTTAACTGAAACCAACTAAATATCTGCAAAGCATCTAACTAACCGCAAACTAGCTAACTAACTGCAAACAATCTAACTAACTGAAAACAATCGTACTAGCGATAGACTGGCTATCTAACTGACAAACAAACTAACTAACTGACAGCTAACTAGCTAGCATTTGACAAGAGCTAACTAACTAGCTTGTAGACTATCTGGATAACTGCAAGCTGTCTAACAGCCTGCAAAGTAGCTAGCTATCTGCAAACAATCCTAACTAACTCCAAACTAACTAACTAACAATAAACTACTATATACACATACTAATACTAACTAACTAACTAACTAACTGCAAACTAATTAACTATCTCCAAACTAACTAACTAACTGACAAACTAAATAACTAACTGCTAACAAGCTAACTAACTGCAAACAATCTAACTAACTGAAAACTATCGTACTAACTGACAAACTAACTCACTAACTGCAAACTAACTATCTAACTGACAAAGTAACTAATTAACTGCAAACAAAATAACTAACTGACAAACTAACTAACTATCTGCAAACTAACTAACCTAAACTTGAAATATTAACAACTATCTACAAACTAACTAACTATTTGACCAACTAACAAAACAACACACAGTATATCTAACTTCTTTGCAAACCAGCTAACTATCTACAAAACAATCTATTTAACTGCAAACTAACTTTAACTAACTGCAAACTAACTAACTAATCTGCAAACTAACTAACTAACTGACAATCTATCCAACTAACTGACAAACTAACTAACTAACTGCAACTAACTATCTTCAACCGACAAAGTAACTAATCCTAACTGCAAACAAAATAACTGCAAACTAACTAACTATCAGCAAGTTAAATCAATAGCTAATTCAGACTAATAACTGCAAATCTAACTAACAACGGTAATTGCAAAATCTAACTAACTGCAACCACTAACCGGCAACCAACCAACTCTAATTGAAAATCAAATTCTGACAACTAAACTAACTTATCAGACAACCAACTAACTAACTAACCAACTATCTAACTGTACAAAGTAAATTTTAACTGCACAAACTAACGGAACTGACAAATCAAACTATCTAACATAAATCTGCAAAAACTAATCTAAATAACTTGCAAACTCAATCTAACTAACTGCAAGCAAACTAACTAACTAACTGGAAAAACCAACCAACTAACCGACAACCAACTAACTAACTGACAAACAACTTTACCAACTAACTTCAAACTGCAACTAACTAACTTCAACTGGACAAACTAACTAACTAAATTGCAAACTAACCATTCTGAACTAACTGCAAACTAACTAACTAACTGCAACAACTAGCTAACCAACTGCAAACTAACTAACTAACTCCAAACCAATTAACTAATCTAAAACAAACTACCTAACCAACACTAATATTACCAAACTAACTAGGAATAACTGACCAAATTAACTAACAACTGCAAACTAGCTAACTAACTTGCAAACTAAATAACTAACTGACAAAACAACTAACTAACTGCAAACAACTTCTAACTTGACAATTAACTAAACACGTATCGTACCAACTGGTAAACCAACTAACTAACTGCAAACTAACTAATCTAACTAACTGACAAATTAACTAACTAACTGCAAAATTCGGTAGCTAACTGAATCTGCAAACTAACTAACTAACTGCAAACAACTGAGCTAATCCAAAGCTAACTGCAACCAACTAGATCTGCAACCAACCTAACTAACTGGCAACCAACTAATTCAAACCCAACAATCTAACTAACTGCAGACTAATTCATCTATCTGACAAACCTAATCTAACTAACTGCAAAACTAACTAATCACGGCAAACTAACTGCATTAATTCATAAACGGACGAATATAATGCAAACTGAACAAACTAACTGACAAACCAACTAAAACTGGCATACTATCTAACATTCAAACAACTGGCAAACTGCAAACAATCTAACAACTCCGTACTATTCAATAACTGCAAACTAAGACTAACTAACTAACAAATTAACTTAATTCAATCTCAAATCTAACTAAATAACATAAACTAACTAAATGCAAAACTAACGAACTAACTGACAAACTATAAGCAAATAACTCGACAAACTAAATAACTAACTGCAAAATTACTAACTAACTGACAATCTAAATAACTAACTGCAACACAAACTAACTAACGGCAAACTAAAGACCAACTTAACTGCAAACTGGAAACTAACTAACTGACAACCAATCTAACTAAAACTGGAAACTATCTACCTAACTGCAAACTAGCTTACTAACTGCAAACAATCAAACTAACTCGCAAACTATCACTAACTGCAAGCAATCATACTAACTACAAACTAGCTAACTATCTGAAAGCAATCCAACTATTACTAACTAACTAACTAACTGCCAAACCAAGTAACCAACTTCTACAAACTAACTAACTGCAACTAACTCCAAAACTAACTAACTAACTGGAACAAACTAACTATCTAACATAAAATCTAACGAAATAACTGCAAACTTTCTAACTAAATGCAAGCTAGCAGACTATCTGCAAACACCCAAACCAATCTAACTAACTGCAACCAACTAACTAACTGACAGACTAACTAACTAACTGACAAATCTAAATAACTAACTGCAAACATAATTTACACAAACCAACTAACTAACAAAATAACCAACTAACTTACAAACGGACTGATATAATGTAAAATGAACAAACTAACTGACAAAACCAAGGCTAAATCACTGCATACTATCTAACTATCTGCAAACAATCTAACTAACTGCAAACAATCTAACTAACTGCAAACTTACTAACTAACTGCAAACTAACTAACTAACTGACAATCTAAATAACTAACTGCAAACACACTAACTTATGGCAAACTAACTTACTAACTTACAAACGGACTGATATAATGCAAACGAACAAACTAACTGACAAACTAACTAAATCACTGCATACTTCAACTATCTGCAAACAATCTAACTAACTGCAAACAATCTAACTTACTGCAAACTACTAACTAACTGCAAACTAACTAACTAACAACTGGCTAACTTCAAACTAACTACCTACAAACTAACTAACTAACTGCAAACTAACTAACTAACTGACAAACTAACTAACTAACTGACAAACTAACTAACTGACAACCTAATTCAACTAACTGCAACCAACTTAACTGACAACTAAATAACTAACTGCAAAGAGCAAACTAACTAACTGCAACTAACTAACTAACTACAAACTAACAACTAACTGCAACCAATTCAATTAACTCAAACCAACTAACTGACAAACTAACTAACTAACTGCAAACTAACTAACTAACTGCAACCAACTAACTAACTGCAAACTAACTACTAACTGAGAAATAACTAACTGAAAAACTATCTAACAACAAACTAAAACTAACTGCAAACTATCTAACTAACTGCAAACTAACTAACTAACTGACAATCAAACTAATTTACATAAACGAACCAAATAACTGCAAACATCTAACTAACTGCAACCAGCTAACTATCTGCAAAAAATCTAACCAAGCAACTGCAAAACTAATTCAACAACTGCAGACAACTAACTAACTGCAAACTAACTAACTGTAAACACACCAACTTATGGCAATCAAACTAACTAACTAATCGCAAACTAACTAACTCACTGCAAACTAACTAATCTAACTGACAAACTAACTAATATGCAAACTAACTAACTAACTCATAAACATTACTAACTAACTGCAAACTAATCTACTAACTAAATAACAACTATCTAACAAAACTAACTAAATAACTAACTGCAAACTAACTAACTAACTAACAAATAAAATAACCAACTGCAAACCAACTAACTAACCGCAAACACACTAACAAAGTGTGGAAATTAAATAACTAACTAACAAACTAACTAACCACAAACATACTAACTAACAAAACCAACCAATATAACTGCAAACTAAATAACTAACTGCAACCACCAATTAACTGACAACCAACTAACTAACTGCAACCAACTAACTAACTGACAATCTAAATAACTAACTGCAAACAAACCAACTAACGGCAAACCAACTAACTAACTACAAACGGACTAATATAATGCAAACGAACAAACTAACTGACAACCAATTCAAAGCACTGCATACTATCTAACTTCTGCAAACAATCTAACAAACTGCAAACAAACTAACTAACATCAAACTAACTAACTAACTACAAACAAACTAACTAAGTGACAAATTAAGTAACTGACTGGAAGCTAACTAACTACCTTACAAACCAACAAACTAACTGCAAACAAGCGAACTAAATGACAAAGGAAACTAACTACCTGACAAACTAACAAACTAACTTACTAACTGACAATCTAAATAACTAACTGCAAACAAACTAACTAACGGCAACCAAATAACTAACTGCAAACTAACCAACTAACTGACAATCTAACTAAAAACTGGAAACTATCTAACTAACTGCAAACTAGCTAACTGCAAACAATCTAACTAACTGCAAACTAACTCACTAACTGCAAGCAATCTAACTAACTACAAACTAGCTAACTATCAAAGCAATCTATCTAACTGCAAAACCAACTAACTAACTGCCAAACTAAGTAACTAACTTACAAACTAACTAACTAACTGACAAACTAACTATCTAACATAACTAACGAAATAACTAAAACTACCAATGCAAGCTAGCAGACTATCTGCAAACAATCTAACTAAGCAACTAACTGCAAACTAACTAACTAACTGCAGACTAACTAACTAACTGACAATCCAAATAACTAACTGCAAACACACTAACTTATGGCAAACTAACTAACTAAACTAAATATAATGCAAACGAACTAAACTAACTGACAAACTAACTAAATCACTGCATACTATCTAACCAAACTAACTGCAAACAACTAACTGCAAAACTAACTAACTGCAAACTAACTAACTATCTGACAAGCTAAATAACTAACTGCAAACTAACTAACTAACGGCAAACTAACTTACTAACACAAACTATATAATGTAAACGAACAAACTAACTGACAAACTAACTAAACTGCATACTATCTAACTATCTGCAAACAATCTAACTAACTGCAAACACCTAACTAACTGCAAACTTACTAACTAACTGCAAACTAACTAACTAACTACCAAATTAACTAACTAACTTCAAACTAACCAACTACCTTTACACTAACTATCTAACTGCAAACTAACGAACTAACTGACAAACTAACTAACTAACTGACAAACTAACTAACTAACTGCAAACTAACTGACAAAATAAATAACTAACTGCAAACAAACTAACTAACTGCAAACTAGCTAATTCACTTACAAACTAACTAAGTAACTCCAAACAATCTAACTAACTGCAAACTAACTAACTAACTGACAAACTAACTAACTAACTGCAAAACTAACTAACTAACTGACGAATTAACTAACTAACTGCAAGCTAACTTACTAACTGGAGAAATAAATTCAACTAACAAACTAACTAACTAATTACAAACTACCAACTAACTGTAAACTAACTAACTAATTTAACGAAACAAACTAATTAACTGCAAACGAACTAACTAACTAAAAATTGAACTAACTGCAACCAACTAACCAACTGCAAACTAACTAACTAACAGGAAACAATCTAACTAACTGCAACCAACTAACTAACTGCAAACAACCAACTAACTGCAAACTAACTAACTAATGCAAACAATCTAACTAATATACAAACTAACTAATTCAACTGCAAACTAACTAACTGCAAATACTAAATCAACTGCAACTAACTAACTAACTGCAAACACACTAACAAAGTGACAAATTAAATAACTAATTCTCAACAAACTAACTAACTGGAAACATACTTCAACTAACATACAACCAACTAACTAATGCAAAAGCTAAATAACTAACTGCAAACTAATTAACTAACTATTCGCACAACTAACTAACTGCAACCAACCAACTAACTGACAAGCTAATTAACTAACCAACTGACAAACTAACTAACTAACTCCAACTAACTAACTAACTGCAAACGTCTAACTACCTGCAAACTAACTAACTGACAAACAAACTAACTAACTGGACAAACTAACTAACTAACAGCAAACTAACTAACTAACTGCAAACCAACTAACTAACAAAACTAACTAAATAATCAAACTAATCCAACCAACTAACAAACTAACTAACTAATATAATAACAACGAACTAAGTAACAAACCACCTATCTAACTGACAAACTAACTAACTGACTGTCAAACAATCTAACTAACTACAAACTATCTAACTAACAGCAAACAATCTAACTAACTGCAAGCCAGATAACTAACTGTAAACTAACTAACTAACTGACAATCGAACAAATTTACTGCAAACTAACTAGATAACTGCAAAATATCGAACTAACTGAAAGCAATCTAACTGACTGCAAACGAACTAACCAACTGCAAACAATATAATTAACAGCTAGCAATCTAACAAACTGCAAACTAACTAACTAACCGGCAAACAATATAACTAACGGGAAACTAACTGACTATCTGATAATCTAACTAACTAACAGACAAACTAACAAACTAACTGCATGCTAGATAACTAACTGTAAAGAAACTAACTAACTGACAATGGAACTACATTACTGCAAACTAACTAAATAACTGCAAAACATCTAACTAACTGCAAACTAGCTAACTAACTGCAATCATTCTAACTAACTGCAAACTATCGTACTAACTGACAAACTAACTAACTAACTGACAGACTAACTATCTAACTATTAAATTAACCAGCTAACTGCAAACCAACTAACTAACTGCATACTAACTAACTAACTAACAGCCAAAGTAACTAAATTACTGCAAACTAACTAACTAACTGCAAACAATCTATCTAACGGCAAACTAACTAACTAACTGACAAACTAACTAACTAACTGACAAACTAAGTACCTAACTGCAAAGTAACTAACTAACTGACAAAGTGACTAAATTACTGCAAACTATCTAACAATCTGCAAACTAACTAACTAACTGCAAAACACTAACTAACTGACAAAGTAACTATGTAACTGCAAACTAACTAACTAACTGCAAACTAACTAACTAACAGCAAACTGACTAACTAACTGCAAAATAACTAACTATCTGACAAACTAACTAAATTAATCCAATCTATCTAACTAACTGCAAACTAGCTAACTATTTGCACACAATCTAGCTAACTACAAACTATCTAACTAACAGCAAGCAATCTAAGTAACTGCAAACTAACCAACCAACCGGCAAACAATCTAACTAACTGCAAACTAACTAACTGTCTGAGAATCTAACTAACAGACAACTAACTAACTAACTGCAAAAAGCTAACTGACTGACAAACTAACTGTCTAACTGACAAACTAACTATCTAACTGAAAAACTAACTAAATAACTGCAAACTATCTAACTAAATGCAACCCATCTGACTATCTGCAAACAATCTAACTAACTGCAAACCAACTAACTAACCGGCAAACAATCTAACTAACTGGAAACCAACTGACCGTCTGACAATCTAACTAACTAACAGACAAACTAACTAACTAACTGCTAACTAGATAACTGACTGTAAACAAACTAACTAACTGACAATAGAACTAATTTACTGCAAACTAACGAAATAACTGCGAAACATCTAACTAACTGCAAACTAGCTAACTAACTGCAAACTAACTAACTAACTGCAAACTAACTAACTGGACAGCAACAACTAACTAACTGCAAACAACTAACTAACTAACTGCAAACAACTAACTAACTGCAAACTAACTCAACTGTCTGACAACCAACTAACTAACTGACAAACTAACTAACTAACTGCAAACTAAATAAACAAACTAACTAACTGACAATAACTAATTAAACTGCAAACTGGCAACTATAACTGCAAACTAACTAACTAACAACTAACTAACTAAAACTACTAACTAACTGATAAACAAACTAACTAACTGCAAACAAACTATCTAACTGCAAACTTACTAACTAACTGACAAACTAACTAACTAACTGCAAACTAACTAACTAACTGTAAGCTGACTAACTCATTGACAATCTAACTACTTAAATGCAAACTAACAAACTAACTGCAAACAGTCTAACTAACTGCAAACTAACTAACTAACTGACAAACTAACTAACTAACTAACAAACTAACTAACTAACTGCAAACTAATTAACTAACTGACGAACTAAATAACTCACTGCAAACAAGCTAACAAACTGCAAACAATCTAACTAACTGAAAACTATCGTACTAACTGACAAACTGACTAACTCACTGACAATCTAACTAACTGACTGCAAAATAACTAGCTAACTTTCAAACTAACTAACTAACTGCAAACTAACTAAATAACTGCAAAATATCTAACTATCAGCAAGCAATCTAGCTAATGCAGACGAACTAACTAACTGCAAACAATCTAACTAACAACAAGCAATCTAACTAACTGCAAACTAACTAACTAACCGGCAAACAATCTAACTAACTAAAAACTAACAGACTGTCTGACAGTCTAACTAACTAACAGACAAACTAACTAACTAACTGCTAACTAGATATCTAACTGTAAACAAACTTTCTAACTGACAATAGAACTAATTTAACTGAAACCAACTAAATATCTGCAAAGCATCTAACTAACCGCAAACTAGCTAACTAACTGCAAACAATCTAACTAACTGAAAACAATCGTACTAACTGACAAACTAACTATCTAACTGACAAACAAACTAACTAACTGACAAGCTAACTAACTAACTGACTGACAAACTAACTAACTAACTGACGAACTATCTGAATAACTGCAAACTGTCTAACAACCTGCAAAGTAGCTAACTATCTGCAAACAATCTAACTAACTCCAAACTAACTAACTAACAGCAAACTACCTAACTAACACACATACTAACTAACTAACTGACAAACTAACTAACTAACTGCAAACTAATTAACTATCTGCAAACTAACTAACTAACTGCAAACTAACTAACTTACTGACAAACAATCTTAACTAACTGCAAACTATCGTACTAACTGACAAACTGACTAACTAACTGCAAACTAACTAACTAACAAAACTAACTAAATAACTAACTGCAACAACTAACTAACTGCAAACAACTAACTAATATAAACAACTAACGAACTAACTAACTGCAAACAATTCAACTGACAAACTAACTAACTAACTGCAAACAATCTAACTAACCGGGCAAACAATCTAACTAACAGCAAACAACTAACTAACTGCTAACTAACTAACTGTAACCAACTAACTAACTGACAATAACAAATTTAACTGCAAACTAACTAATAACTGCAAAATATCTAACTAACTGAAAGCTAACTAACTGCAAACAACTAACTAACTGCAAACTATAACTAACTGCCAGCAAACTAACTAACTGACAACCAACTAACTAACTGCAAACAATCTAACTAACAAACTAACTAACTAACTGCAAACTAACTAACTAACTGACAAACTAACTAACTAACACTGCAACCAATTATCCATTCCAAACCAATCAACTAACTGACAAACTAAATAACTAACTGTAAACAAGCTAACTAACTGACAATAAACTAATCCAACTGCAACTATCTAAATATCAGCAAACTAACTAACTAACTGCAAACTAACAAATTTACTGCAAACCTTCTAACTAACTGCAAACAAAATAACTAACTGACAAACTAACTAACTAACTGCAAACCAACTCCTAACTACAAACTAACTAACTAACTGCAAACCAACTAACTAACTGACAACTAACTAACTAACTAACTGCAAAGTAACTAAATTCTACAACTAATTAACTGCAACTAACTAACTAACTGCAAATAACTAACTAACTGCAAACTAACTAACTAACTGACAAAACTAACTTACTAACTGCACAACTAATTCAACTAACTGCAAACCAAAACTGAGCAAACTAACTAACTAACTGCAAAACTAACTAACTAACTGACAAACTAACTAAACTAACTAACTAACTGCAAACTAACTAACTGACTGCAACAACTAACTAACTTACAAACTTCTTACTAACTGCAAGCTAGCTACCTATCTGCAGACTATCCAACTAACTGCAAACAAGCTAACTAACTGCAAACAATCTAACTAAACTAACTAACAGACAAACTCAACTAACTAACTGCAAAAACTAACTAACTGCAAACTAACTGTCTAACTGCAACCAACTAACTAAAACTAACTAAATAACTGCAAACTATCTAACTAACTGCAACGCATCTAACTATCTGCAAACAATCTAACTAACTGCAACCAACTAACTAACTGCAAACAATCTAACTAACTACAAACCAACTAACTAACTGACAACTAACTAACTAACTGACAAACTAACTAACTAACTGAACCAACTAACTAAAACTAAACAACTAACTGACAAACTAACTAAATGCAAGCAAACCAAAAATCTAACTAACTGCAAACTCGGTAAACAACTAACTAAAACTAACAACTGTCAACCAACTAATTAACTGCAAGCCAATCTACTAACTGCAAACTAACTATCTAACTGGCAAAGTAACTAACCAACTGCAAAGCTAACCAACTGCACAAACTAACTAACTAACTGACAAACTAATTCCAACTAACTGCAATACTAACTGTAACAAACCAACTATCTAGCTGACAATAGAAACTAACTACTGAAACTAACTAACTGACAAACTAACTAACTGCAACCAACTAACAAAAACAATCTAATAATGCAACTGACTAACTGCAAAACTAACTACTAACTGACAAACTAACTAACTAACTGACAAACTAACAAACTAACTGCAACACTAACTAACTGCAAACTAATTCAACTAACTGCAAACCAACTAACTAACTGCAAACTAACTAACTGGAACTGCAAACTAACTAACTAACTTACAACCAACTAACTAACTGCAACCAACTAACTAACTGGGTAAACAAACTAACTAACTGCAAACAAATTAACTAACTGCAAACTAACTAACTAACTGACAAATTCAACCAACTAACTGCAAACTATCTAACAGAAAACTAACAACCTAAACCAACTACTAACTGCAAAAACTAAACTAACTAACTAACTAACTGCAACCAATTAACTAACTGACAAACAAAACTAACTAATAACTAACAACTAACTGCAAACTAACTAACTAGCTGACAAACTAACTAACTACCTGCAAACAAACAAACTAACTAACTGCAAACAAACTAACTAACTGACAATCTAATTAACCAACTGCAAACTAACTAACTAACTGACAACTAATCTAACTAACTGCAAAATAACTACTAACTGCAAACAACTAACTAACTGCAAACTAACCAAACTAACTGCAAAACCAACTAACTATCAGCAAGCAACTAACTAACTGCGAGCTGAACCAAAACTGCAAACAATCTAACTACAAACATGCAATGTAACAACTGCAAACTAACTAACTGCAAACAAACTAACTAACTAAAACTAACTAACTGTCTGACACTAACTAACTAACAAATTCAACAAGCTAACTAATTAATTCGTAAACTAACGAACTAATCTTACAACCAATTCAATTCAATTGCAACTAACTAATTCAACTGATAAATTCAATTCAACTAATTCAAACAAAACTGCTAACTGACAATTTCTTTTCAAAACTATCTAACTTCAAACTTACTAAATAACTGCAAAACTAACTAACTGCAAACAGTCTAACTAACTAAACTAATTCAACTGAAAACTATCAAACTAATCGACAAACTAACTAACTGACCGCAAACAAACCAACTAACTGACAAGCCAACTAACTAACTAACTGACAAACTAACTAACTAACTGCAAACCAGCTAACTAACTAAACTAACTAACCCAAACTAAATCTGCAAACAAACTAACTAACTTTTCAAAACTAACTAACTAACTGCAAACTAACTAACCAAAAACCAACTAACTAACTAACTAACTGCAAACTAATTAACTATCTGCAAACTAACTAACAATCTGCAAACTAACTAACTAACTGACAAGGTAACTAACTATCTGCAAACTAATTAACTAACTTACAAACTAACTAACTAACTAACTGATAAACAAACTAACTAACTGCAAACTAACTAACTAACTTACAAACTAACTAACTAACTGCAAACTAACTAACTAACATACAAACTAATGATCAATTTAACATACAAACTAACAAACTAAGTGCAGACCAACTATCAACTGACAAACTAACTAACTAACTGACAAACTAATTCAAACAACTGCAAACTGTCTAACTAACTGCAAACTAACAAACTGCAAACTAAATTAACTAGCTGACAACCAAATAACTAACTGTTAACAAAATAACTAACTGCAAATGCACCAATATAACTGCAATTTCTTAGTAACTAAGTAACAAACTAACTATCTAACTTCCAAACTAACTAACAAACTGCAAACTAACTAACTAACTGCAAAACATCTAAGTAACTGCAAACTAACTAACTAGCCGCAAAAAACTAACTAACTGCAAACTAACTAACTAACTGAGAAACTAACTATCTAACTGCGAGCTAACAAAATAACTGCAAAATATCTAACTAACTGCAAACTATCTAACTAACTGCAAACTAACTAACTAACTGCAAAAAACTAACTAACTGCAAACTAACTACCTAACTGAGAAACTAACTATCTAACTGGAAACTATCTAACTAACTGACAAACCAAATAACTAACTGCTAACAAACTAACTAACTGCAAACTACCTAACTAACTTACAAACTAACCAACATAATGCAAACTAACTAACGAACTGACAAACTATATATCTAACTGACAAACTAGCTAACTAACTGACAAACTAACTAAACAACTGCAAACTGTCTAAATAACAAGCTGACTTTCTACAAACAATCTAACTAACTGCAAACTAACTAACTAACTGCAAACTAGCTAACTAACTGCAAACAATCTATCTAACTGCAAACTAGCTAACTAACAGCAAGCAATCTAACTAACTGCAAACTAACTAACTAACCGGCAAACAATCTAACTAACTGCAAACTAACTGACTGTCTGACAACCTAACTAACTAACAGACAAACTAACCTAATTAACTGCTAGCTAGATATCTAACTGTAAACAAACTAACTAACTGACAATAGAACTAATTTACTGGAAACTAACTATATAACTGTTAACAAACTAACTAACGGCAAACTAACTAACTAACATACACACTATCTGATATAATGCAACGTGACTAACTGAGTGACAAACTAACTAACTAACTTACAAACTAACAAATATAATGCAAACTAACTAACCAACTGACAAACTAACTCACTAACTGCAAACTAACTATCTAACTGACAAAGTAACTAACTAACTGCAAACAAAATAACTAACTGACAAACTAACTAACTATCTGCAAACTAACTAACTAACTGACAAACTAACTAACTGACTTACAAACTAAGAAAACAACTGCAAACTGTCTAACTAACTGCAAACCAGCTAACTATCTACAAACTAACTAATTAACTGACAAACTAAAAAACTACCTGAGAAACTAACTATTGTAATGTAAACTGACTAACTAACTGCAAAGTAACTAACTAACTGACAATCAAAGTAGTTTACTGCAAACTAACTAAATAACTGCAAAATATCTAACTGATTTCAAACTAGCTAACTTACTGCAAACAATCTAACTTACTGCAAGCTAACTAATTAACTGCAAACTAACTAACTAACTGATAAACTAAATAACTAACTGTTTAACAAACCAACTAACTGCAAACTAACTAAATAACGTCAAACAATCTAACTAACTGCAAACTAAGTAACTTACTGACAAGCTAACTAAAAAACTGCAAACTATCTAACTAACTTCAAACTTTTATTACGTTTCCGGATTGACATAACGAAACTTTAATATTCAGCAGAACACAACCAAGCATTAACAGGAAATAACAATAAATATTGAACCAAAGAAAACTCGGTATTCTCGAAAACGTCAGTTCACGATCGCGTTCCTTCTCCGAGAAGGCGCTTGACAGGCCGATCGATTCGATCGTCTCGTCCCGCCGTCGCTTGTCTCACTCGCGGCTACCAGTGAGCCATGGATCTCTTCATAGGGTGCTCGCAACACTGCTCCCCCCTCTCGAGATGCGATCGTCCCGATCGCTGCAGCTCCTCCGTCGGTCGCTGCCGCACCCAAGTACGGAAGAGTGGGAAGGACGCTGCGTGGCCTCTTCCGACTGTCGCCTCGTCATTCGCCTTCACGCCCAAGGGAAAACCACCCACAAAACCCTGGGCAAGGCGTGGGTACGTGGTTCCCCGAAAATTCTCCTCGTCCCAACCCTTCTCTTGCGCCTTCGGACTTGCGCTCTTCTTGTTTGTAAGAGAGGTCCCGTCTTCTTCAGCGATACGTTCTCTTCCTGGGTCGAGACGGGCGGGAAAATCCAGTCATCTGACTGCCGGAACCCGACACTCCACGTATGCCCCCCCCCCCCGCTGTGCGACGGTACGACGATGGCAGAGCCGGCGGACAGCCGTGTAGCAATCACCTCACCCGGGGCACCACGCTGTTGTACCACGCATCCAAGCCGCGGCAACAGTCCCCCGACACCTTGTCCCTCGTCGTGGTGTATCATGTTCCCTTCCCCCCTCGAGTCTTGAGCTTCCGAGATTGTCCTCTTCATTCCTCCTGGAAGCGTCCTTCGTACTTCGCCAGGCGACGTATATGGACCACCCGGCACTTCTTCCGGGGTGACCGTTGAATCCTATAGACGACGTCGTTGACCCTGTCCGTTACAGTGTACGGCCCCTCCCAATCCGCTTGCAGCTTCGGGCACTTCCCTTTAACTGTCCGTGGTTGGAACAACCACACTCGTTCCCCCGGCTGGAACTCCACTGCATGGACGTGACTGTCGTACCAGGATTTCATCTTGGAACTATAGACATCCAAACGACGTCGAACAATTTCGTGGATCCACTTCATTTTCCTCCGGACCCACTCAGAGTATCCTTGCTCAACGTCCGCGTCTTCCTCCACTTCTGGGGGCAACCCCCTCCACAATTGCTGGGGTAGACGAAGTTCCTGGCCATACAAGATCATCGCTGGCGTCAATTGAGTAGTCTCATGTCGTGCCGATCTATAAGCGAGGAGGAACATGGGAATCCACTCATCCCAGTCCCGTTGGTGCTCCGAAACAAACATCGCTAGATATTGGAGTAGTGTCCTATTCAAGCGTTCCACCAGACCGTCGGATTGAGGATGCAGGG
Organism: Colletes collaris; assembly: GCA_030068185.1. Classification (NCBI taxonomy): domain Eukaryota; kingdom Metazoa; phylum Arthropoda; class Insecta; order Hymenoptera; family Colletidae; genus Colletes; species Colletes collaris. Next base: position 286,353 of record JASGYR010000210.1, on the reverse strand, counting down.
GAGTAGTTCGCGTCTTCCTGACACCCAACAGCTTCAGCAGTTCTTTGAACACGGAGGATTCGAAGTTCCTTCCTTGGTCCGTATGTATTTCCAAGGGCACACCATGGCGACATACTACGTTGTGTAAAAGAGCTCTTGCCACTGTGACAGCTCGCTGGTCTGGCATCGCGATTACTTCCGCCCACCGAGTAAAGTAGTCCGCCACGACCAGCATAAACCTGTTTCCGGCCTGAGACCTCGAGCGGACCCACAACGTCCAGGGCAAGCCTCTGGAACGGAGCTCCCACGTTGTATACTTTCAGGTTCCCTGCTCCCCTATGACGAGGCCCCTTCATCACCACACAGGTGTCACACCGCCGGCACCACTCTTGAACGTCCTGTCGACATGTAGGCCAGAAGAACTGTTGGCGGATTCTTGCCAAAGTCTTGTTCACTCCGAAGTGTCCAGCTGCCGGCGCATCGTGCAACTCCTTCAGTAGTCCTGCAACCCTTTCACGCAGCACCACCAAAAGCCACGAGGTTGTCGTACCATCGTGGGACTCCCATTTCCTGAAAAGCAAACCTTCAAAAACCTCCAACGAATCCCAGATCGACCAGTAATATTTCAACTGTGGAGAGAAACCAGCAACATCCTGCCAGCCAGGCTTCTCTCCTTCCTTCTTCCTTTTAAGAATGAAGCCAGTCTCTTCATCCTCCTCCTGGCTTTGCTTCCATTCACTCCTCCTCTCGTCGCAAAATATCTTGTGAACCTTCTTCGGCGTTCCGGTGAGCTCTTCCTTCCCGATGACGAAGCTCAAAGTCGTACTCCTGAAGACGTTCAATCCAACGCGCAACCTGCCTATCCGGGCTCTTGAAGGTCAGCAGCCAGCGGCGCGCTGCATGATCAGTCCTAACGAGAAATCTCCGTCCATAGAGGTAGTGATGGAAATGCTCGATAGACTTCACTACTGCTAATAGTTCTCTTCGAGTCACGCAGTAGTTCCTTTCGGCCTTCCCCAAGGACTTGGAGAAGTAAGCTACAACCCTCTCTCGACCTTCATGCTCCTGCGAAAGGACACCGCCTATGGCGAAGTCGTAGGCGTCCGTGTCCAGAATAAAATCCCTTCCTACCAGTGGGTAGGCCAGCACCGGAGCCCCGGTGAGTCTCTTCTTCAGCTCCTGAAAAACTTCTTGACACTCCTCGGTCCACTTGTAATCTTGTTTGGACTCGGTGAGGCGATGCAGGGGCTTGGCGATCCTGGAAAAATCCTTCACAAATTTCCTATAATAGGTGCAGAGACCCAGGAAACTTCTTAATTTCGTCACGTTATTCGGCTGAGGCCATTCCGAAATCGCCCTGACCTTCTCCGGGTCCGTCTTGACTCCGCTCTCGGTGACGATGTGTCCTAGGTACTTCACTTCCCGGCAGAAAAAGGAACACTTCTTGGGGCTCATCAGTAGTCCGGGCTTGACGTAGACGGAAAACACTGTTCGAGACGCTCGAGCTCCTGTTCGAAGTCATTCCTGTAGATGATGATGTCGTCCAGGTAAACCAGGCAAATCTTCCACGTGAGACCTCGAAGTACGTCCTCCATCAAGCGTTCGAAAGTCGCAGGGGCGTTGCAAAGCCCAAAGGGCATCACCTTGAACTGCCAGAGTCCCGTTCCAACTGAAAAGGCCGTCTTCTCCCTGTCCTTTTCGTCCATGGAGATCTGCCAGTAACCACTCTGTAAATCTACAGTTGAGAACCACGAAGACCCGGCGAGGGCGTCCAGGGTATCCTCAACACGGGGCAGAGGATACGAGTCCTTCTTCGTGATCTCATTCAGACGCCGGAAGTCAACGCAGAACCTCATGGTCCCATCCTTCTTCTTGACGAGGACGATCGGAGAAAACCACGGGCTCCTCGACTCTTCAATAATGCCCTGCGCCAACATCTTCCTGAGTAGCTCCTCCGCCTCAGCTCGACGGTGTAAAGGCAACCTCCGCGGCGCCTGTTTGATGGGGCGGTAATCCCCAGTGTCGACAGTGTGCTTCACCCAGTCGCAGTTCCCGATCCGAGTCGAATCCGTGGCAAAAACGTCCCGGAACTCACGGAATAAACCAGTGAATAGTTTTTTCTGTCTTTCCGTCAAGCCCAACGAACAGCGTGTATACAACTCTTCCAGATGCTGAGGTACGACCGCTTCCATTACGAGCGTTTCCCTCACGTACACTGCCCTCTCCTGGGCAGTAGGCTCATAAAAACGTATCTCCGGCATGCCGGGAAGGCTCAGCACATTTCGGGACAAGTCAATGCTGCAACGATGCTTCCTTAGGAACGCTGCTCCCAGAATGCACTTTTCCACCATGTCGACAACGTAGAAGTCTTCCACGCTTGAGAGTCCTCCCACGCTAACCTCTAGGCTCTTCTTACCAAACACCCTCATTTTCTCTCCAGTGGTAGAACGAATGTCGAGCTTTGCTCGGGCGATATGCGTCGACGCACACAGCCCTTGATCCAAAAGGTTGATGGGAGAACCTGTATCTAGGATTATCTTAGAAGGTTTCCCACCGACTTTTCCACACACGGAAATCTCGTTGGCTGGGCTCCATTGGCGGCCAGCCGCCTAGTGCATCGCCACGCTCTTGACGACCGGGGAACTGCTCCTTACAGACCGGCGTCTCCCCCTTACGCCGCTCTTCCCCCGTTTCCACCGAAGGGCTTCCTGGCAGGAGCTGGTCCTGCTTGGCCGCTCCTGGCTTTGGAGCAGTCCCTGCGACGGTGGCCCGTTTTGCCGCAGAGCCAGCACTTCAGGGCCCTCAGCGTGTCGTCCAATCGATCCCCGGATTCCTCGAGCCTCCGCTGCTTCGCCGGAAACCCTTCAAAAGCGTTGAAAGGTTTAGCCTTCCGTTTTTCCGAGTAACGCTCCCGCAACTCGGCCACGGAACCGCGCGACATTGTCTCAACAGCCTCGATCTCAAGAGCTCTGGTCACGGCGGCCCTAAGAGACGCGAAACCGCCGAGTCGCAGTTTCCGTTGCATGTCTGCGCTCGACAATGCCGTCACGAATTGAGACGCAGCGAGCTTATCGCGAGTCTCCGCCGGACAGTCAGCGAAAGCAGACTGCGCCAATCGCTCAATCTCGGTGGCTAGCGAGGAGATACTTTCATCTCTTCGCTGCCTACGGCCCTGGAAGAGTACGTAATTCAAATTGGACAAATTTTTCGCCCCGTAGCGGAATTCGAGCGCCGAAACCAATTCCGCGAAACTCCCACATTGGGCAGCGGAGAGCGTTGTGAGGACGCTCCTCGCCGACCCTTCGAGGGCAGCGATCAAAGCCGTCCCTTTTTTTTGATCGTTCCAACCGTTCGCGCGCGCGATCGTCTCAAATTGCACCTTGTACTCTTCCCACGAATTTTTCCCGTCAAATGTCGGCGGCTTCACAACGTATCCCAGACTGAAGACGTGCGATTCCGGAACAGGGGCAGCGGCGGCCGCACTAACGGGTGCGGGGTCACACGCCGGGAAAACACTATTTACAACCCCATTCACAACCCTATTTACAACAGGCACATTCTCCCCACCCCGAGAGTCCGCGCCGCTACCGAACAAACTTTGGCCGGTCTGTAACGAGGCGATTACGACCTGTATACGCTCCTCCATGTCCGACAAACGGCCCTCGTAGGCCGCCCGCCCCCGCCGGTCCTTGACGTCCTTCTCCCTCCACCGGGCCTCGTCGTCCCTACGCTGCTCCCGCATCTGTCCAACGATGCTTAGTTGTAGGTTGGTGAATAACTCCCGCAGAGACCCGTCGCCCGTCGCTCCATGGGAAGGCTCCGCACAGGCCGCGGATGCGCGAGTGGGCATGCCACTACGAGCGGGCATCCCACTTCTGACACCACTATTACGTTTCCGGATTGACATAACGAAACTTTAATATTCAGCAGAACACAACCAAGCATTAACAGGAAATAACAATAAATATTGAAGCAAAGAAAACTCGGTATTCTCCAAAACGTCAGTTCACGATCGCGTTCCTTCTCCGAGAACGCGCTTGACAGGTCGATCGATCCGATCGTCTCCTCCCCGCCGTCGCTTGTCTCACTCGAGGCTACCAGTGAGCCATGGATCTCTTCATAGAGTGCTCGCAACACTATCTAACTATGTGCAAACTAACAAACTAACTGAAAGACTAACTAAATAACTCCAAACTAACTAACTAACTGACAAACTAACTAACTAACTGCAAACTAACTAGGTAACTTTCAAACAAACTAACTAACTGCAAACTAACTAAATAACTGCAAAATATCTAACTAACTGCAAACTAGCTAGCTATCTGCAGACAATCTAACTAACTACAAACTATCTAACTAACAGTAAGCAATCTAACTAACTGTACACTATCGAACTAACTCACAAACTGACTAAGTAACTGACAAAGTAACTATCTAACTGGTAAACTAACTAACTAACTGACAAGCTAACTAAAAAACTGCAAACTATCTAACTAACTGCAAACTAGCTAACTATCTGCAGACAATATAACTAACTACAAACTATCTAACAAACTGCAAGCAATCTAACTAACTGCAAACTAACTAACTAACCGGCAAACAATCTAACTAACTGCAAACTAACTAACTGTCTGACAATCTAACTAATTAACAGACAAACCAACTAAATAACTACAAACTATCTAACTAACAGCAAGCAATCTAACTAACTGTACACTATCGAACTAACTCACAAACTGACTAAGTAACTGACAAAGTAACTATCTAACTGGTAAACTAACTAACTAACTACAAACTAACTAACTAACTGACAAACTAACTAAACAACTGCAAACTACCTAACTAACTGCAGACAATCTAACTACAAACTATCTAACAAACTGCAAGCAATCTAACTAACTGCAATGCAAACTATCTACCTAACTGCAAACTGGCTAACTAACTGCAAACTAGCTAACTAACTGCATACAATCTAAGTAACTTCAAACTAACTAACTACCTGCAAACTAATTAACTAACTGACACACCAACTAACTAACTGCAAACTAACTAACTAACTGACAAACTAACTAACTAACTGCAAACTAGCTAACTAACTGCAAACAACCAACTAACTAACTGCTAACCAACTTATATCTGCAAAGAATCTAACTATCTGCAAACAATCTAACTAACTACAAACTAACTAACTAACTGACAAACTAGTTAACTTACTGCAAACAATCTGGCTAACTGCAAACTAACTAACTAACCGCAAATAATCTTACTAACTGCAGACTAACTGACTAACTGCAATCTAACTAACTAACTGACAAACTAACTAACTGCAAACTAACTAACAAACTGAGAAACTATCTAACTAACTGCAAACTAACTAACTAAGTGCAAAAAACAAACTAACTGACAAACTGTATGAATAACTGCTAACAAACTAAGTAACTGCAAACTAACTAACTAACTCAAAACTAACTGACTGACTGCAAACTAACTAACTAACCGGCAAACAATCTAACTAACTGCAAACTAACTATCTAACTGACCAACTAACTATCTAACTGAAAAACCAGTTAACTATCTGCAAACTATCTAACTAACTGCAAACTAACTAACTAACTGCCAAACAATCAATAACTGCAAACTAACTAACTGACAAACCAACTATCTAACTGACAAACTAACTAAATAACTGACAAACTAACTAAATAACTGCAAAATAACTAACTAACATACAATCTAACTAACTAACTGCAAACAAACTAACTAACTGCGAACTAACTAAATAACTGCAAAATATCTAATTAACTGCAAACTAACTAACTAACTTACAAACTAACTATCTAACTGACAAATAAACTATCTAACTGCAAACTAACTAAATAACTGCAAACTGTCTAACTAACTGTCAAACTAACTAAACAACTGCAAACTGTCTAACTAAGTGCGAACTAGCTAATTAACTGTAATCTAACTAACTAACTGCAAACTAACTATATAACTGCAAAATATCTAACTAACTGCAAACTAACTAACTAACTGACAACTAACTAACTAACTAGCTGCAAACAATCTAACCAACTGCAAACTAACTAACTAACTGACAAACTAAATAACTAACTGTTAACAAACTAACTAACTACAAACTAACTAACTAACATACAAACTCACTGATATAATGCAGCCCAACTAACTAAGTGACAAACTGACTATCTAACTGACAAACTAACTAACTAACTGACAGACTAACTATTAACGTTGATACAATAATTACACAACACCGCACTAAGCACGTGTTTACACTGCGAGATCTTACGGAAGAAGGAAGAAAAGGTCGGAAGAGATCGGCGACAATCATACGGCATCTAGTCAAAATCGTTATACATATGTATACACACGCTCCATCTGTTGTGCCACTCGCGCATCTTTCCCCACTCACACTACAACTCACGTGTGTGGAACGCGGACAACTGTTTACTTCAACACTCCCTCTCGCATTACACACACGATCTTTGTACAAAACAAAATTTTAAATCTTCAAAAATCAATCCAATTAATTCATACCCCATCGCGCTCTAATGTTCAAAAAGGTTTCCTTTGGTAACGGTTTCGTAAGAGGATCTGCTAACTGATTTCCACTCTGTACATACTGAACATCAATGTTACCGTTTCTGTATTGATCGCTTGTATAAAAGAATTGCGTTTCTATATGTTTAGTGTTCTTAATCGATTCCGGATTTTTAACAATCGTTATCGCACGCTGATTGTCGCACATTATGTGTGTAGGCGTCCTTAAATTATACCCTAGTTCAGCCAGTAGTTTTCTGGTCCAAATAATGTGTTTCGTTGCAGAACACAGTGCGATAAATTCGGCCTCGGTTGTCGATGTAGCTGTCACCGTTTGACGTTTTGAACTCCAGGCAATCGGACGATCATTCAACAAACATAACCAACCAGTCGTACTTCGTCTAGTATCTCTGTCTCCTGCCCAATCTGCATCGCAGTATGCAGTCAGCTCAAATTGATTCGATCATGCAGAAAAGGTTATACCATGATTTTCAGTACCCTTTAAATATTTAAATGCCTTGACCACTCCATTCCAGTGTTCTCGCTAAGGATTCTCGAGAAATCTACTTAAAACTCCAGTAACATAAGCCAGATCCGGCCTGGATGCAATCATTAAAAACATTAATGAGCCTACTGCTTCTCGATATGGGTAATATTGACCTTCACCATTATTAGTATCGCCTTTTGAGAGGTTTGAACCTGGATCAACTGGAATAGAAACAGACGCACAATTATCAAGATTGAACCTTTTAAGTATTTTTGACGTATAGGCACTTTGATGTACTCTTATTGCCCCGTTAGCCTCATTTGTATGTATTTGTAAACCGACAAAAAATTGTGCCTCTGAAAGATAATTTGAAAATTAGTTCTCAAACACTTCAATAAATTGTTTATAGAATCTACATTATTTCCGCAGACAAGTCCATCGTCAACATAGATCGCCAGATACAGTCTTTCATCCTTTTCAGTTACTTTGAAAAACACACAAGGATCAGCAGCACATTGTTTCATCTCCAAGATTTATCAAGAAATCTACAATTTTCTTGTTCCATTGCCTGGAGTGCCTGCTTCAACCCATACAAACTTCGCTTCAAAAGACACACTCGGTTGTCCTCTGCAAATCCATATGGTTGCTCCATGTAAACCTTCTCGCTCAATTCTCCATGCAAAAACGCCGTTTTCACATCAAATTGATAAATCTTCATATTCCAAGCTGCAGCAATTGATAATAGCAATCTGACAGAGTCAAATTTAACCACCGGTGCGAAAGTTTCTTGATAGTCGATACCCTTTACTTGAGAGTATCCTTTTATAACCAATCTGGCATTGTACTTGTCTATTTCACCATTTGCCTTATATTTTCTTCTAAAAACCCATCTATTTCCAATCACATGCATGTCTTTTGTTCTGGATACAAGTGTCCATGTATTGTTTTGTTTTAAGGCATGAAGCTCTTCATTTACTGCCTGAATCCACTTTTCAGCATCCTTTGCCTCCAAGGCTTCTTCAAGATTTACTGGTTCTACTTGAGCCATAAACGTTTCAGCCAGAGTTACTTCTAAATCATCAGTTCCCTTTGGAGATTTGTTTCGCAAATTGTAAGGATCTCGTGGAATCGGTAAACGTGGATTTCTGTATTTCGAAGGAGTATCATAAGGTTGTCCACTGCTTTCCTCTTTAACTGAGTATTCATCCAGGTTTCTTGTTACTTTTTCATTTTCTTCTTTCTCGTTCAGTTCTTCGATGTCTTCTAAGCAGACATGGTGAGAATTATTATTTTCATTGAAGACGACATCTCTTCGTACTAAAACTTTCTTTGTTTTAAAATTATATACTCTGTAAGCTTTGCAGCCTTCGCTGTACCCAAGAAACAAACACTTTTCAGAGTTTGTCTCCCATTTTGTTCGGCTTTCCTTTGGAATGTGTGCATAGCACTCACTTCCAAACACTCTAAGATGTGATACAGATGGCTTTTCTCTATACCATTTTTCAAAAGGTGTAGTTCTACCTATTGTCTCAGACGCTGTTCGGTTTTTAATATATACAGCCGTATTTACAGCTTCTGCCCATAAGTATCTTGGAAGATTTTTGGCATGTAACATAGCTTTTGCGGCATCAATTTCTGTTCTCTTCTGTCGCTCAACGAAGCCATTTTGTTGTGGAGCTTTTGGTGTGGTTACCTCGTGTTTAATACCCTTCGACAGTAAAAATTTCTTTTACTTCAGCATTACAAAATTCTTTTTCCTCCGTCAGTCCTTAGCCGTTTTATTTGTTTGTTTTCTGCTAGAACTTCGGCATAAAATTCTTGCAATTTTTCTGCAACATCGGATTTGTATTTCAGAAAATAAACGAAACAATACTTGGAACAATCATCCTTAATAAGTAGAAAGTAATTTGATCCTCCTATAGACTGAGTACTCCATTTTTCCGCAAACATCTGCATGGGGAAATAGTTCACCACGGCTTTGTGATCGTCGCGCTTGATTTTTCGGAAAACTTCTTCTGTGTTGCTTTCCAAGAACACAACCTTCACAAAATGGATCTTCCTCTGTCAAACCCACAATATTTAGTCCTTCAACTGTATGTTGTCGATACATTTGTCTTAAGGTTCTGTAATTTACATGTCCAAGACGTTCGTGCCACATCGTGAGAGAATTGCACGCTGCTAAGTTTGCCTGTATTAATTTTGTTGGACTGACTTTTAATTTATACAAGTTTCCATCTCTTACCCCAGTAATAATTGTTTTTCCATCTCTTTCAAGTCTCCTTGTGTTTCCTCCCTCTTCAAAGGTAACTTTTGTACCTCTCATTGTTATTTGGTAAACAGACAATAGATTTTTCTCTATTTGTGGAACATATAGAACATCCTTGATAGTGTGTGTTCGAACAACACCATCATCACCTTGAATTTGAACATCCACGTCGCCTTTTCCACGTGCATCAATCTTTTCATCATTTCCAACCTTTACACAATAAGATTTTTTCTGGATATGATTCAAAAATTCTTAAACCAATCGCTCTGAAAAGACATGTGATGCGTTGCACCTGAATCTGCGAACCATACATTATAGTGTTCCTTGGAACATTCAGCAGTTAATAGAAATGAGTCATCATGGGAGTTTCCATCAAGTCCAACAAAATATTTTTCATTTTTCACAGGACCTTGTGCCATAAAGGAGCGTTGATATTTGTTGTCTGGGTAATCTCGTGCTTTCTTTCGACATTCCCTTGCCCAATGTCCTGGTGTTTTACAATAATTACACTTTCCTGGACGTTTTTGAGAATTTCCTATATTTTTCTTGCAATTATAAGAACTTGAATCATTATTGTAATTTTTTGACTCGTAATTTGAGTTTTTCTCACTTCTTTGATTATAACTCGATTGACGCGATTTGCTTCTCACGAGCAGGGCTGTCTCAACACTGGTTTCCTCCTTTGATCTACTGTACAATATTGCTTCCTCGTTTACTAAATGATCTGTTAACCTATCAACTGTTTGATCCTTTTTGGGCACTGCATACCAAGCCGTTCGAACATTATCAAATTGCGGAGAAAGGCCACTTAATATTTTGGCGATTATTACTGGCTCCTTCTGTTCAAGGTCCATGTCCTTCAAACGTTCAGTGAGGGATACTATTCGTGCGATGAAGTCCGCCATTTTCTCATTTTTCTCCATTTTAGCATTAATAAATCTATCGAGTATCACTTGCACGGATTGATCATTTTTTTCAGAATGCACAGTGCGTCATCTTGCCCACATACTTGCTACTGTAGAGCAATCGGATAAATACTTTAACTTTTCTAACTCTAGACCTCGCATCAGGAATGCTTGTGCTTCAGCATCCTTTTCATCATAGATTTTATTATTTTCTGTAGTTCGTTTTTCAGTACCGAGAATATACGGCTTCAATTTATTTTCCGTCATGAAGATTTCCATTTGTCTACGCCACAGTTGGTAATTTTGACCGTTAAATCGATGTATTTGAAAAAGACGTTGCTCACTAACCTTCATTTCTTTTATTTATTTATTTCTGCCTGTTGCGTTAAATTTACTTGAAGTTCTGTTTCAAAATTTGAACATGAATTGATCAAACTAGATTCTTCTATGGCCACGTGGCTGGGCCCATAACCTATTAACGTTGATACAATAATTACACAACACCGCACTAAGCACGTGTTTACACTGCGCGATCTTACGGAAGAAGGAAGAAAAGGTCGGAAGAGATCGGCGACAATCATACGCCATCTAGTCAAAATCGTTATACATATGTATACACACGCTCTATCTGTTGTGCCACTCGCGCATCTTTCCCCACTCACACTACAACTCACGTGTGTGGAAGGCGGACAACTGCTTACTTCAACACTAACTAAACAACTGCAAACTGTCTAACTAACTGCAAACTAACAAGCTAACTGACAAACTGACTAACTAACTGACAAACTAACTATCCAACTGATAAACTAACTAACTAACTGACAAACTAACTAAAAAACTGCAAACTATCTGACTAACTGCAAACTAGCTAACTATCTGCAGACAATCTAACTAACTACAAACTATCTAACTAACAGCAAGCAATCTAACTAACTGTAAACTATCGAACAAACTGACAAACTGACTAACTAACTGAGAAACTAACTATCTAACTGATAAACTAACTAACTAACAGACAAACTAAATAACTAAATGTTAACAAACTAACTAACTGCAAACTAACTAACTAATGTAATGCAATCTAACTAAGTAACAAACTAACTATCTAACTGACAAACTAACTAACTAACTGACATACTAACTAAATAACTGCGAACTGTCTAACTAACTGCAAACTAGCTAGCTATCTGCAAAGAATCTAACTAACTGCAAACTAAATAACTAACTGACAAACTAACTAAATAACTGCAAACTCTCTAACTAACTGCAAATTAGCTAACTATCTGCAAACAATGTAACTAACTACAAACTATCTAACTAACAGCAAGCAATCTAACTAACTGCAAGCCAGATAACTAATTGTAAACAAACTAACTAACTGACAATCGAACTTATTTACTGCAAGCTAACTAAATAACTGCAAACCATCTAAATAACGGCAAAATATCTATCTAATGGCAAACTAACTAATTAACTGACAAACTAAAGAACTACCTGACAAACTAACTAGTGTAATGCAAATTGACTAACTAACTGCAAAGTAACTAACTAACTTACAATGAAACTAATTTACTGCATACTAAATAAATAACTGCAAAATATCTAACTAACTTCAAACTAGCTAACTAACTGCAAACAATCTAACTCACTGCAAACTAACTAATTAACTGCAAACTAACTAACTAACTGACAAACTAAATAACTAACTGTTTAACAAACCAACTTACTGCAAACTAACTAAATAACGGCAAACAATCTAACTAATTGCAAACTGACTAACTAATCGGCAAACAATCTCACTGACTGCACACTAACTATCCAACTGGCAAACTAACTAACTAACTGACAAACTAGCAAACTAACTGCAAACTGACTAACTAACTGACAAACTAAATAACAAACTGTTAACAAACTAACTAACTAAAAACTAATTAGCTAACTTTCAAACAAACTAACTAACTGCAAACTATCTATCTAACTGCAAAGTAGCTGACTAACTGCAATCAATCTAACAAACTGCAATCTAACTAACTAACTGAAAAAGTAACTAAATAACTGCAAACTGGCTAACTAACTGCAAACTAGCTAACTAACTGCATACAATCTATCTAACAGCAAACTAACTAACTAACTGCAATCTAATTAACTAACTGACAAACTAATTAACTATCTGACAAACTAAATAACTAACTGCAAACAAACTAACAAACTTACAAACTAACAAATATAATGCAAACTAACTAACTAACTGACAAACTAACCAACTAACTGACAAATTAACTAAATAACTGCAAACTATCTAACTAACTGCAAACTAGCTAACCATCTGCAAACAATCTAACTAACTGCAAACTGACTAACTAACTGCAAACTAACTAACTAACTGCCAAACTAACTAACTAACCGACAAACTAAATAAAAAAATGTATACTATCTAACAAACTGCAAACTAACTAACTAACCGGCAAACAATTTAACTAACTGCAAACTAACTAACTGTCTGACAATATAACTAACTAACAGACAAACTAACTAACTAACTGCAAGCTGGATAACTAACTGTAAACCAACTAACTAACTGGCTATCGAAATAATTTACTGCAAACTAACTAAATAACTGCAAAACATCTAACTGACTGCAAACTATCGTACTAGTTGACAAACTATCTAACTAACTGCAAACTAGCTAACTATCTGCAAACAATCTAACTAACGGCAAACTAACTAACTAACTGCAAGCAATCATAATAACTGCAAACAAACTAACTAACCGGCAATCAGTCTAACTAACTGCGTACTAACCATCTATATGGCAAACTAACTAACTAACTGCAAACTAACTAACTAGCTGATAAATTAACTAAGTAACTGACAAAGTAACTTATTTGCGGCAAAATAACTGACTAACTGCAAACTAACTAACTATCTGCAAACTAACTAACTGACTAACTGCAATCTAACTAAATAACTGACAAACTAACTAATGTTATGCAAACTCACTAATTAACTGACAAACTATGTAACTAACTGGAAACTAACTATCTAACTGATAAACTAACTAACTCACTGCAAACTAACTTACTAACTACAAACTATCTAATATAATGCAAACTAACTAGCTAACTGTCAAACTAACTATCTATCTGACAAACTAACTAACTATCTAACTGACAAACTAACTAACTATCTAACTGACAAACTAACTTTCTAACTGATAAACTGACTAACTAACTGCAAACGATCTATCTAACTGGCAAACTAACTAACTAACTGCAAACTAGCTAACTATCTGCAAACAATCTATCTAACTGCAAACTAACTAACCAACTGACAAACTAACTATCTAACTGACAAACTAACTAACTAACTGCAAGCAATCATACTAACTGCAAACTAACTAACTAACCGGCAATCAATCTAACTAACTGCGAACTAACTATCTAACTGGAAAACTAACTAACTAACTGACAAACTAACTAACTAACTGCAATCTAACTAACTAACATACAATCTGACTAATATAATGCAAAATAACTAGCTAACTGCAAACAAACTAACTAACTGACAAACTAAATCACTAACTGCAAATACACTAAATAACTTACAAAAGTAACTAATATAATTCAAACTAACTAGCAAACTGACAAACTAACTATCTAACTTACAAACTAACTAACTAACTGACGAACAAACTGTCTAATTGAAACTCACTAATTAACTGGCAAACTATGGAACTAACTGCAAAGTAGCTAACTAACTGCAAACATACTAACTAACTGACAATCAAACTAATTTACTGCAAAATAAGTAAATAACTGCAAAATATCTAAGTATCTGCAAACTAGCTAACTTACTGCAAACAATCTAACTAACTGACAAACTAACTAATTTACTGCAAAATAACTAACTAACTGCAAACTAACTAACTAACTGCAAACAGACTAACTAACTGCAAACTAATTAACTAACTGACAAACTAACAAAAAAACGGCAAACAATCTAACTAACTTTAAACTAACTAACTAACTGACAAACGAACTTACTAACTGACAAACTAACTATCTAACTGACAAACTAACTAACTAACTGCAAACCAATTAACTAACTGCAAACTAACTAACTAACTGACAAACTGACTTACTAACTGACAAACAAACTAACTAACTGACAATCAAACAAATTTACAGCAAAGTGGTATAGCTATGGTGATTCTAACCCATTGGGTAATGAGGGGAGCGTATGGCGAGGGGAAGTGTTGGCGCGCGGGGAGTGCGGCGCGGAGAACTCTTGGCGCGGGGCCTGTGAGGAGTGGAAGATTGGTTGCGCGCACACGAGCCGCGGAGTGGGGGATGTCAGGGGATTAGTCCAGGCCGAGCCGCCGCGGAGACCTCTCCATACCTTGCCCGCCGTCGGAAATTTTTTAAGAGGGGGGGAATGATCCCCAAAAACTTTTCATACCGAATCGAGGGAGGGGATGACCCCGGAAAATTTTTTTCTACACCCACAGGCATTTTTTATTGTCTTTTCGGGGTTCTCGTTACGATTAATGAGATCTAAAAAAAAAGAATTACATAATGTTCTCCTAAGAAAATATTTACAGCAACGAAAAAAAAAAACAACACATCATTCGGCTCGTAAATCTATTCTTTCTAATTATTATTCTAGTACTCGTATAAATTCAGATTTTTATAGTTCACTGTGGTTAGGTTTGGTCAAACTCTTGCAAAACGTGAAAGAAAATGGTTAATATCATTACGAAACACAAGAAATAAAAAGTTTCATACTGTATACTAAATGCGAAAAATTTACTCGAAAAATTGCAGTTCCTCTTTCATCCAGAGTCGAGTCGAGTCTCGCGCAACGATGCGTTTTCGCGCTTTGTCAGCGAGTACGTTATCTGCTGCGTGCCTTTCGCCGAAGTCGTTGCTACGCGAATATGCTATATCGTGTTCGCGACACGCTGCGTCCAGCGGATTAAAATATAAAATATAAATTAAATCGACGGTCCAGCCTTAGATTTATGCGAGGAGAGAATGTGGAAGACGGGTAAATAAAATTGGAGAAATAATATATGTTTTAAATGAGAATATATTGTTACAATAGAAGAATATATTGTTTTTTTTTTGAAACGTCGAATCATAGAATTATGCGAGGAGATAAGGTGGAAGACGGGTAAATAAAAAGGGAGAAATAATATATGTTTTAAATGATACTATATTGTTACATTTTTTGATGCGAGCATCAACTACAATATCATTGATGGCGCATCCTAACAGTTCACAATCTACAAGATAATCCTTGCAGTAATATTCACTGTCGCGTATGATTTTAGCAGCACAACGTGTATCTAATGTTTCGGAGACAGCATCGCTTTTTTCTTGCAGCACGTTAACAAAAGTTTTAAATTTTGTCCTCACTTCTTCTGCAGTTTGATAGAGCCGCGGATACACATAGCTTTCACACGGCTCAAGATTAAATAAAAATGTTACTGTATTCGGTTTGAAATACAGCGACTTAGTATCCATTGTCATCTTTACAATCGGTGAATCATACATGTGACAAGGTTCCACCGTTAATTCATCAATCCGCATCAATGATGATCCGGGCAATTGTGCACGTTCCTCGATGTTTGTACAGATGTCGAATAGTGTGTTCCATGTATGCCATGGTATTATGAGATGATTCCCACGATTATCGCCGAGAAGAATTTCTACATCGGCTATAGGACCTACTCTGATTCCAATTTCCAAATATTTGCTGCCCGAGGATGTTAATGTGTATCTTCTGACCATGACACGCGATGGTTGGCGCGGCCTAAAAGCATAATCATGAAAATTACCTTTTTCATGAAAAACATAAATAAATAAATAAAAAATTATGAAAGGTTACCTGTTAAATGTATTCTCCTTGCATGGAAATACACCATCATCTTGCACGATTGGAACGTAATAACGCATGGCACTGGTACTACACATTTTCTTTCAGAGCACTATTTGTTCCGTCGAAAATTCAGCGAAGCTACTGAGCGATTGATGGAATAGCGTCCGGGAGACGGCTTAAATAGAGGTGCAATCCCACCACATTTTATTCTAAAGCTACCATTTTTTCCATAATGCTTTTGTTCAATCTTAACATCGCAGCATATCGCGCGATTGCATGTAACTTGGGCCTCCAAGGATAAAAGTCTCGACACGTGTTGAATGTAATATAATATCTGTGGAAGCGCTGAATATTTTATTCTAAAGCTACCATTTCTTTTCCATAATGCTTTTGTTCAATCTTAACATCGCAGCATATCGCGCGATTGCATGTAACAGGCCTCCAAGGATAAAAGTCTCGACACGTGTTGAATGTAATGTAATATCTGTGGAAGCGCTAAATCTTAGAATTATGTGGAATCAGTAGAAACTGTGTTGAACGATCTTGCGCACTAATTCGTCATACGAGTGAATCATGGAAAGAATTATGCGATATCAGCAGAAACTGCATAGAACCATGTTGGCATGCAATGCATTTGAGAGGTGGAGAGACACCGAAAGAGTTAGGCAGAGATACCAAAATCGCTGTGCTGGTATAAAAGCACGCTTTAAACTGCACAAGGCCTCAAATAGTTACAACGTGTTGCATTGAAAAAAAGGATATTACATTTACATTTACATTTACATTTACATTCCATTTACAATCATGGAACAATTCGCACAAGTAGAACGCCAATTGTTGGATCGAATCCGAACGATTGATTTCGCAGGAAGAGTACCTCGCGTGGGAAGAACGGTGCAACGAGTGTATCGAATCTTTGGAAGAACACAGCCGCGTGAAACGCCCGCGATTATCGATCGGTGTTCGACAATCGTTGGTTGCTCGAATCGCGCGACTCGAAGGATTGAAACATTTGGTGCGCAGACGTTCCGCGCGTGAAGGTGCCGGACATTCGCGTACGGGACTTTTGTGGCGTGAAATACACACTGCGTTCGATACTCGCGTATTAACAGGTGTCATCCTGAATTCGAATTATATCGATCCGCGCAACTTCCTCCAGGATGCAGAGACCATTGTGCTGGAGCATGTTCGGGACACTTTGAGGAAACATCGAAACCTCAAAGTGAACACGGCGTTCAACGGCGAATTTGTGGCAGGTGACAAAGCATGCTTGTAAAAGCATCAACACCCGAAACTGTGAACTCTTCCACACATCCGATCTGCAGGAGTGGTACCAGCGATGCGTCGTCGAATCCACCCTGGCATCGCTGGAAGAGTTCAGGAACGCTGACAACGGATGGACATTGGCGAGAATCATGAATCTGACCGTCAATATCAATAAGTATAATCCACTCCGCGCGGGGTGTCACTTCAAGTTGCCGCGAGAAATCATGCTGAAGAGGGCAACAATAAGCATACAATCCTCGGACAACGCATGTTTCGCGTGGGCAGTTGTCGCAGCTCTTCATCCAGCAACAAAATATCCTGAACGTCCAGGTTCATACCCGCAGTATACGTCGATCCTAAATCTCAGGGCATTGAGTTCCCAATGTCTCTGGGGTATATTAGGAAGTTTGAACGGCTGAACGACATCTCCGTCAATGTCTACAGCTTCGAGGAGAAGATGAAGAAGGGGCCAACAGTCTTCCCGCTGCACCTCACCAGCCAGAAGAGGGATAGACATGTAAACTTGCTTTACGCGCCGAATCAAGAGCACGGCGATGTAGGGCACTTTGCATGCATTAAGGACTTGTCCAGGCTGGTGGGCATGCAGCTGAGCAGGCACAAAGCCAAGAAATTCATCTGCGATCGGTATGTATAAAAAAAAAAAAAAAATTTATGAAATGTTTAAAAAATGTTGAAATATATGTGAAATTAAATAAATTTTTTTTTGGGGTTTACAGATGCATGCACTACTTCAGATCTACCGAGAAGTTGGAGGTGCATTCGCTGGACTGCGGGCAGATAAACAACTGCGCCATTCTGCTGCCCAGCGAAGGCGACAATCTGCTCAATTTCAACAACCACGATAGGAAGGGGCGGCTCCCTTTCGTGGTATATGCAGATCTGGAGTGCATCATCGCAAAAACGTTGGACAACCAAGCGGGTGATAATAAATTACATACATATCAACACCACAATGTACACAGCATTGCATATTATATGCATTGTTCATATGATACATCACTGTCGATGTATCGATGTCGCCGCGACACAGATTGTGTTTCATGGTTCGTCGACGAACTTAAAAATTTTGCAAACTTTGACAAACCTATTCTTACCAGTAATGTTCCCATGCTGGATTTAACTCCCGAACAGTTGACGACATTTAGCAATGCAGCACATTGTCATATTTGCGAAGAACCATTCAAGGCTAGCGATGTACGAGTTCGCGATCATTGCCATCTGTCCGGACGGTTCAGAGGCCCAGCAATTTCGGAGTGCAATTTAAATTATAAAAATGTGTTTTACATCCCCATAGTTTTCCATAATTTATCCGGCTATGATTCGCATTTCATTATCGAGGAAATAGCTACCGCGTTCGAAGGTCACATTGATGTATTACCTATAACTAAAGAAAAATATATTTCTTTCACAAAACATGTTGAAGATACGGATGAATCAGACTCGCAAAATTATATTAAATTACGATTCATCGATTCATACAAATTTCTAAATACCAGTCTCGACAAATTATCATAGTTTATTAAAACAGATCAATTAAAAATTTTGCGATCCCAATTTGGAACATTATCCACTGAAGATTTCAATTTATTGGCGCGAAAGGGTGTCTTTCCATATGAATACCTTGATTGCGCGAACAAGCTGCAGGATCCATGCTTACCACCGCGCGAGTCATTCTACAGTTCGTTAACGGGTGAGACTGTATCAGAGACCGATTACGCACACGCCGAGACAGTCGGGCAGCGTTTCGAGATTAGAACCTTGGGCGAATACAGCGATTTGTATTTGAAAACTGATGTCTTGTTATTGGCAGATATTTTTGAAAATTTTCGCGAAAGTTGTATCAAGAGCTACGGATTAGATTCATTACTATACTCTACCTGGTTTCACATGGGATGCAATGCTAAAACATACCAAAATTACATTCGAATTGCTCACAGATATCGATATGGTCATGTTTATCGAACGCGGTATACGCGGGGGCTTAAGTCAATGTTCCGGAAGATACGCACATGCCAATAACAAGTACATGTCATCTTACGACGCATCGGAAGAGTCATCGTACTTGATGTACTGACGTGAACTATTTGTATGGATGGGCTATGTGTCTGGCTATACCATACGCTATTTTTCTATTTGTAGATGATGTTGTTAATTTTGACGTATCTTCAATCGGTGTCGATTCGCCCACGGGATACATTCTCGAGGTAGATCTGGAATATCCGCAACGTGTGCACGATGCTCATGCAGATCTGCCGTTCTGTCCGACGCGTGCCAAACCACCTGGCAGCAGGCAGGACAAGTTACTCGCGACGGTATACGATAAGCAGCGTTACATAATCCATTATCGCAACCTTTAGCAGTGCACGCGTCACGGGCTTCGTATTACAAAGATACACCGCGTGCTTCAATTCGCTCAATCTCCCTGGCTCCGCGATTACATCGAACTCAACACACGATTTAGAACAAGCGCGACAAACGACTTTGAAAAGCATTTGTACAAATTGATGAAGAACGCAGTATTCGGTAAAACTATGGAAAATGTACGAAACCATGTGGATGTAAAACTTGTGACACATTGGGAAGGGCGATATGGCGCGGAGGCAATGATCGCGAAACCGAATTTCCACAGCAGAAGTGTTTTTCGGAAAATTTAGTAGCTGTTGAATTGCGAAAACTCGAGGTGAAATTCAACAAACCGATATACGTGGGTATGTGCATTCTGGACATATCAAAACTTTGTTTGTATGAATTTCACCACGAGTACATGTCTCCTAAACACGGGCAAAATTGTAAAATTCTATACACCGACACTGACAGTCTTATTTATCACATTCGGTGCAACGATATCTACGAGTCTATGAAGCACAATATCGATAGATTCGACACAATCGATTATCCTACCGACAATCCATATAATATGCCACGCGTAAATAAAAAGGTTCCGGGGCTGATGAAGGATGAAAATAACGGTGCGATAATGACTGAATTCATAGGTCTTAGAGCGAAAATGTATGCACTTCGCGTAGACGGCAAAAAGATACGAAGAAGGCGAAAGGCGTCAAGACCAACGTCATAGCCAGAACGATAACTTTCGTCGACTACGCGCAGTGTTTGCGCAAAGAGATCGAAATGGTTCGCAGACAATCATGCATACGGTCTAAATTGCACAAAGTGTACACCATTTCGGAATCCAAAATCGCTCTAAGTCCGTATGACGACAAGCGATATATCATACCCGGGTCGACCGACACTCTGCCCTGGGGAAGAGATTATTATTATTGTATTTATTATAAATAGTGGAATTTATTGTATAATATAAAATTGTTTACAAATTGTCCGCAAATGTATAGAAATTAGTATTTATTAACTCATTCATATAAATAGTGGGATTAATGTGTAAAATAAAAGTCGCCACTCATGTATATGTATATGCATCATTGTATTTTATTGAACCATGTATTATTTTACAATACATTATTTTTATTTATCCAAGAATTGTGAGATTTATCAAAGCCCAACCATGACATACACCTTATCCACCCTTTCTACGCCCAACTTGCTTTTTACTATTTGATGCACATCAGGATCATGCTGACGCGTTGCAGCTCATGTTCGTGAGATCCTCCGGCAACAGGTTTTCCAAAGGAATCGAGGAGCAGATACGTCGCAGGGATTAGTTGCCTGTACTTTGGCTATTTTAAACACCTCCGTTGTCCAGATTCGGTGTATAGCCTTTATCAGAAGATGGTTTTTAAATTTGCTCACACGCGCACTGGAAACTAGCCCAATTGGTGAATCTCGCTGGAGCAGTGAGTCTTTATGTTGCTGTTATACTGTAGCTAGCAGCTTATCGGACGATCGCAGGGGTAACATCCGCAAGGACGCATTCCGATGGTTCTATGTTTTCACCGTGCGTTATACTCTGCAAGTAGACGCGCGGTAGTGCATCAAGCCCATTTATAGGTTCCATTGAGCGTAAATATGGTTTCCACATATTGTTCTTCAAAGTTCGATTGGAAAGCGTTCTACGACGGAGAGCCTTCATCACCGAATACGATCGAATAATGATTAATGCCATGCTTCGTCGCGTGAGTTTTCTGCACATCAACGTTGTAAAATTCTTTTCCTTGATCGGTTTGCCAAATTTTTCGGATGTGTCGATCTCTAAATATCTTTACAAACGCTTTAGTCACCCTCAGCACCACCTTTAGGTCTTGAGTGGGTACCGCCCGTACTGCATACTTGCTCAGCATCTGATGACCGTGAGGTATATAGTGATGACCTCGGTTGAATCGCGAGTAATGGACGCATTTCTACAACGTCAGCTTGCCACAGATCATCGTATCCATGCACTATGACGTGTCTCCGCGAAATGTCTTCGAGCTGGAGCATGCACCGTTCCATCAACAAGTTATCGCTTCTTGAGACTAGGGCTCTCCTTACTCTCCGATTTCGATACTGGGTGCATGTTCGCTCGCAGAGATGTCTTTGACACGAATGATGCGATAATTATCGTGTACATACATTATGGCTGTGCTCCCCCATCGGCTCGAGGGAAATTCTGGTCAAGTTCAACGCTTCGTCTCCGCATGATTTTTCCTTCGCATTGTCGCTGCGGATTCAATGCGCGTGATATCTCTTGAACGCTGTTTTTAGCAACGTCAACATATCTCTCTGAAACATGACCAGCTTCCTCTCCTAATTCTTCCATGCTGCTCTCTTAAAGTTTAATGCTCTTTTCCACATATAGTTTTATTTAACGGCATCCGCTGTGAACTGTCGGCTGAGCTACCTTGCGTCGTATCTTACGCGTGATTTTGCATCAAGAAAGAACGGCACTTGCCACGCAAAGGCATTGTCTCGCATAATATAATTTCGAAGCAAACCGCTCCATTTGTAATAGTCCATTCCAGCTGCTCCCGCTCTTCTCGAGCGATACTCCAAATTTATTGATCGGCATCTCAACGCATACCAGTGCACATCATCAGGTGCCCGGTTTAATTTATAATGAGGCCTACCTCGCGGAGTTCCTCGATAATCGATAGAATTTCATGGCCATGCGAGTTGTTACCCGCCTGACGCGACGCTTCCAACAAACGGAGTCGATCCACCAGCTCGTTGGGATCGTCCCAGTGCACGTAATCGATCTTCTTATTATCTTTACACGGGGTAGTAGCGGCGCAATTACATGTTTATACTTGTATCCCTTGTTACCCATTATAGGATTTTGTGCGTTATGGCCACGTCTGTGAGCATTTGTTGTCAGTAGTATACTTTTGTATTTTTGCCTATCGGCCTCTGTGTTGTATATGGCGTCGTCCGGGAAGTTCTCTTTGAAAATAAGTTCATAAAAGACCGGGAGTTCTCTCCATATTTTTACACCATCTATGATTATATTATCATCGCTTGTCCATATCAGAAAGCCTAGTCCCCAAGCATCGGTTCCCACTATTGTCAAAGTATGCTCCATACTTACATGATCCATAGATCAGTAAATCCCTATCACCACTTAGGTTTGGCACGCATGTATTTTTACGCCCCAACGGACCGAAATGGATTGCGAAATGTTTGTTGCCCCTCGGATGTTTGGAGTTCATGCCTAATAGATGTTGCAAATG
Organism: Colletes collaris; assembly: GCA_030068185.1. Classification (NCBI taxonomy): domain Eukaryota; kingdom Metazoa; phylum Arthropoda; class Insecta; order Hymenoptera; family Colletidae; genus Colletes; species Colletes collaris. Next base: position 263,370 of record JASGYR010000210.1, on the reverse strand, counting down.
ACTCATCGGCAGAAGTTTCACGTAAACGTCTTCCCAGCAACGTGGTTGCGATCGACTGTACATCCGGGAAATGTATTTATTGGTGCAGGCGGAACCGGGCGAGAATCGTTTGACATGACATTCGGTTGTTTCCGCTTCGATTCGAACTGGTGTGGAGGTTACGAGCGAATTTTCCGATGACGTGTATAATCGTTTTTCTAAATCCTCTTGTATGCATGATGTGTTTCCCTTGCGGTTTGGATTTTGAGTTTAGCCGTGTTCAATGTTTCATTCCCTTCCAACGTTCGTGCTCGTCAGCGATGGCATATCAGCTTTTGTCGCTGTTATGTATTTTCCACAATATGTTTTAAGGGATCGATAACAGGTTTTAAAGTATCTCTCCAATGCGATATCTTCCTCCATCTTTTTCCAGTCTTCAAAGCCTGATGTTTCTTGCCGAATGGAATCACTGGTTTTGCAGAATTTCCTTTGCTATTCTCATCGCATGATCCTTAATCTCCAGACTATCGATATCAATCATTGTTGTGCCGCAGACGTTACTTTTCCACCGAGCGTGTCGATGACGATTTGACCACCTCACGGTACCGCAAACTCGTTAAATCTCTTTCTATAACGTCCATTGGACATCGCGCTCTCCTTGTCTATCACCGCGAAACTGTACTCCCGTTGACAACAATTACGACACAAAGCGCAGAAATCCTCGAAAGACATGTCAGTGTTTACGTGATCGTTGTACACGTGTTTTAAGTTGGTACCATCCTGCATAAACAGAATCAGCAGATTTGCATTACCACGTATAAGATGTTTGGGAATCTTTGCATACGTCTGACAAGAGATAGAAACAGTCAACGTTCGAATGGCGCCCCCATTGCAAAAGCCAATTACTCGTATCGTATCTTCTTGCTTGTCGCATGCCACGTCATCAAAGATAAAAATGGAATTCGGAAGCGATTCGCTCGGTGGGATGACGTCACTGTTGTTGAAAAACGTGAAGTAGCCAATTTCATCTATCAGGAGCCAATAAATTCTCCAAATACTGATATTTGCGGCTGCTGGAACGACTTGGGGAATACACGTACACGTTCTCGAAGCGAACGCCGTGAGGACTTTCCAACAAGCTCACCAGCACATTGGATCCAATTACCCGCAATTTGATGGGCCGCAAATGAGGCTGCGGATAGTGTTTGGCAGCATGCTACCGTGTCTGCGTTTTGTTTTCCGAGAACATCATTTGCGATTTATCATCAAAATTTGTCACGCGTATAGTCACGGGTTACATCCGCACTTTTGAATCGCATCCTCGCTGCAAACCCGCGAAAATGATTTTTGACACATCAGAAGCGACTATGCGTTCTATTTATAGGTCCGCGTCAAAGAAGCAAAACAGCCTCAGTATTCAGGAAATGCTTCTCGTTCTGCCGGATAATTTGCGACATTCGAGACATAACACTCTGAGCAGCTGATATATATATAAAGGATTCTTATTCTATTTGAGGGTTTCCACCGATAATAATAATAACAAAACTAATCATCATGTTTCTCTATAAAAAGAAAGGTTTGTAATATTTATTTTTACCCATTCCCCTTATATTATTTACATATGTACAATCTTACCTATAAAACACACGACAATTTACGTTCATTATTAGTAGTTCTATTCTTATATATTTTGCTTTGACTTCACTCTTGCACTTTGCATTACTTTCCCGCATTTACACTCTCCTACATAACCTCTACTTCTCTCACTTATCTCTATCGATATTGATCGATATCAGTACCCCTATAGCTATGTTCGCGCAGGCGCAACAAATGGGGTCGAGGAAGAAACACATTTTCATTATATCTCCCCCTCCTCAAGGGTTGAAAAATTCTCATTTTCCTTTTCTTTTTTTTTCAACTCCTATTCATCCGTCTCTTCTTCCAGTTTACTGAAGTTGGAATTAATTTTGCTTATATGGAAAAAGACTTGTGTCAGAGTTTCTTCTTCCAGTTTCTAGCGTATTCAAATGGAATCCGATATTTTGTTAATTATTTCAAACGGGCCGATTCTTAGTTTGTCTAATTTCTTTCTATTTAATTTGTTTCCGTTTTCCACATAAACTTTATCTCCTATATTAAATATGTGTTTCTTTTCGGTTTTTATCAGATATATTCTTGTTATAATTATGGGTCTTAATGGTATTTTCTAGTGCTATTTTGCCTATCTTCCTATGCCAGTTATCCTTATCATTCATTTCATTTTCAATTCATTTGGTAGAATACTTACATCCCGTACCGTCTGAGTACGTATTTTTGGTGCATAAAAACCGGTGATTGAGTGCTCGGTAGGATTATATTTTCTACACATTCTTGCGCTATTGTTGTCCATGCCTTTTGTTTTCTTTTTCATTAATCCCTACATCGTATCTTATTTACTATTGTCTGGTTGAGTCTTTCATTCATACCATTTAGAGAAAAAGGTGCATTTACTGCTGTGAATATAATTTTTATGTTCTTCTCTTCCAGAAATTCTTTGAATTGTTTCGAATTGATGCTTGGGTATTTGGTCTGTGAGAATCACTTCTATATGGTCTGTCTCCAACACCTTCTTCGTTAGTTTTGTAAATCACTTCCATTTTGTGTCTTGGAGGTTATAATGAAAGCGTACCTTGTGCAAAATGATCCACCAAAAGGTGCTTAAATATCTTTTGTGGATCTAGATCACATCCCAAAGCCCTTACCGATGGTGTCTATCGATACTGTATTTCGAATGGTTTTGATGCTGGACCCAAGTGTGTGACATCAGGCCAAACTTCCTTTCACCTCTTGATTTATTTTGTACCACATCTCTACACTCTTTACATGTTTTATTATGTTCTTTGTTAAATTTTTGCTGTGTATCGCGGGCCTAATTTTTTTATCATTTGTCTGATGCCTATATGGCACCAATTGCATTTGTGTACTTGACTTATTATCTTTTTACTGTACTCTTCTGATAGTACAATTTTCTCTCTGTTTTTCGTTTTCTTGTATTAGATTTTACTTTTTTTGTTTAAACTTTTTCCCCTTTTATTTCTTCGTTTTTCCTTGATCCGATATGTATATCTTCTAATTTTATTGGAGTTTACTCATTCGTAGTACTTCCTTCTTTGTTCTCTCCACGGCTGTAGAGACTGGGTTTCGACTTAAACCATCTGCCTCCTATATTCTCTTTACCTGTAGTATATACTTTATTTCAAATTCATACTGTGATAAATAATATGCAAGGTCGCCCAGATTCTAACTTCATCTGTCCTAACTTTGATGTTTAAGATTTTCTAGAGGCTTATGATCCGAGTACACCGTAAACTTTTTTGCCAATTGGCCAATGTTGCCAGTACTTTGCAGCCTCTTTTGTATGGCTAAGCATTCCAGGTATTATGTGCTTTTCCTTTTTTGGGTTTCGTTTAATTTTTCGAAAAAGCCATGCTACAGGTTTCTCTTTTCCATCTAACTTTGTGTTTGTTTCAGTAATTGCTCTATTCCTTCCCGATTGATGCGTCTGTATATAGTTTCATTTCCAGCTCCGGGATCAAATATTTCTATAAAATTAGTTGTGAACACAACATTTGTTTTTATTTTCTGGAATGCGTCCTCACATTCATTAGACCATATAAATCTCTCATCCCTTCTGTAAGTAATTTATGTAACGGTTCTAATACATATTGTACTTTTCGGTATATATCATGATAGAAATTTATTTTCCCTAGAGAATTGTCTAAATGTTTTTTTGTGTCTTTGGCGTTGGAAATTGCTGTATTGAAATCACATTATCCCTCATTAGTTTGCTGAGTGTATTATGAATCTCACTTATGTCCTAGATATTTCACACCACAGTCTGGAAGCAAATGTTACACTTTTAAATTTTAATCTAGCAGATCGCTTCTTTGATTACTTAGCATTTAATACTCTTTTTATGTGTTTATATGTGCTCTTCAAACGATTCTGAAAATATTTAAGTATATCGTCTGTATGTAACCAATTTACCGAGAATCTTGTTAAACTATGTTTTCTTAGAATGTTATTTAGTATTCTTTGGAATATTGCCGGTGATGTCTTCAGGTCCGAATGGTAGGCAAGTCCATTGATAGTGCCCATCTTGGAGTTACAAATCACTGTTTTCTTCTCTATCTTCGATTCGTGACCAAAGAGTATCGACCAAAAAGCCAATTTATATCTAAGGTCGTGAAGTATTTACAATGTTTCTTGTTTTAATGATTAGATCATCTATCAGTGTTGAAAGAGGTTAGGGCTTGGAGCAGGGCACTACAATTTGTTTAATTCTCTGGAAGTCAATACATAATCTGGATTTTTATTTTTACATCTTTTTTGAGATGCTCAGAGTTACTGGGACTGCAAAGGCTGTAAGACATAGTCCTCAATTAGGTTTTGTTCTCTAGCAATTTTGCCACTTGTTTCTCTATTTCTTCTTTCATCTTGTATTGTACACATCTATATTTAGCCTCTTGTTGGAATATTTATCCACCAGTAAAATCTATTCAGGCTTCGTAGTCTGTTGCTGTGCCAATATCGAAGACTTATCTTTGGCGAATGCCATGTTCTATATTCTTTTATTAAATCTTTCTATCTTATCTTTATTTTCCATCATTTAGATGATCTATCTTAATTTTAAATTCATCTTCTTGTATATGTTCGTTAAAAATTTATCGAATATCTATTTGTTTCTTTTTGTAGAAATTTCCAGATTCTCATTTGGATGGATCAGTTTGAGGGCTTTTATCATGTCCAGTCCTATTATGGAAGTCTTCGAAAGTCTTCACTTTCAACTATGAATACATCCACTTCTTTCTCCAATGTTAAAGATTTTTATTCTTATAGTTATTAGTCCCTTGGTACTTTTCACACCATTAGCCGTTTTTAAAAGTGCTTTATTCACATTTTTCCCCCTTCGGTTTGCCTTAACTAGTTTCTGAATTTATCAAGGAGACCTGTGAACCTGAATCGTATGTTCCTTTTATTTTTAACTTATTTGCTAATAGGACGTTAATTTTGACTAATCTGGTTGTGGCAGTTACTCGTTTTTTCCCCAGTGTTTAATGCTTTACTTCTATGACTGAGTTGTTGCTTTGATCATTCACTGGAGCTTGTACTTTTTCTCTCAATTTTCCTTTATTTTAAACCAGCAAGATTCCTCTGGATGGTATCTGATACCTAACTTGTTCAGACTTTCACAAAATGGTCCTGCATATGGCTTCTTTTCTGCCGATTTTGTATTATACTCATATTTTCCTCTTTCTTTCTTTTTAGAGAAATTGTTTTTATTTGCCAAACTTTCATACTTTCTGACCTCATTAAATAAACCAGTCGAATCTTTACATGTTCTTCTCTATCTCTTATTTCTAATGAATTCGGACAAACCCGCTGCTATAAGAGTTATTAGTGTTTTTGGGCCTATGTCTTTGTATCCATGTTGTCTCAATAATAAGTCTCTCGCTTTTTCATCGCGTACTCAATTAAGTGAGCCTTCTTTATATTTAAACCATATAGCATATATTAGCTGTATTCCATCCTTTTGTCCGCGAAGGTCACTGTAAAAATCTGTCCTTCCGATTCAGACCATCCAGCTTCCACTGTCAGCTTTGTTAATGTTGCACAGTGCCAATCTGAACATAGATTTATCTAAATAGTCTTAGTAATCTCAATTTTTTACATCATCTTTTACGATTTCGAACCTTCATACACTCCTTTTCAGATGTTTCCAACCATTGTTTAGCATTTAGAATGTTTACACTTGTAAATCTCTCTATCATAAATTTTTCTGCTATATGTTTTAAATTCTTGTCTTCTCTCTTCTATGATACTTCCTAAAGTAATTTTTCTAGTATTTGCTCTAATTTGTATCATTATGTGCTTTTCTATCTTTTTCTATTATTTCACTCCAGATATTCATTGTTAATGAATAGTAGATTACCATCGCTTCATCCACATATAAGTATTATTTTTTTTAATTTTTTCTGATAATGAGATCCATATTTTCTTCCCTGATGTCTTTTTTTAAAACTAGTTTTTACCCTTTTATAGGTTTCTGTCTTTGTTAATTCTTCATGCTTATCCATATATCCATTTTCTTCTGATAAGATGTACCGTTTACCTTCCTCCTGTTGTAATTGAGGTTATGGCTATAACACATTTGACTTTGGGTCCCTTGTCGATGCCACAAGTTCGAATTCATGCACTGTAAATTTTGTTGACATTTTAACAGCAATTGTCGTTTTATAAAGAGTTCTTATTCTATTTCAGGGTTTCCACCGATAATAATAATAACAAACTAAATATGTTTCTCTATAAAGAAAGGTTTGTATTTTATTTTACCATTCCCCTTATATTATTTACCCATATGTACAATCTTACCTATAAAAGAAACGACAATTTACACGTTTCGTTATTAGTAGTTCTATTCTTATATTTTGCTTTGACTTCACTCTTACTTTGCATTACTTTCCCGCATTTACACTCTCCTACATAACCTCTACTTCTCTCCTTATCTCTATCGATATTGATCGATATCAGTACCCTATAGCTATGTTCGCGCAGAGCGCGGCAAATTCGAGTGAAGGGAAATCCATTTTCCTTATATATACATATACCAAAGATTATTCTACTTCACGAATTTGGCAGACACATTTACCAGTTGTGGGACAGACTCCCCGAGCATATAAAACCCGATTCTGAGGTTCGGCAGTATCGTCGGTGTCTGGAACATTATAATCGCCCTTGGCAGCGAACGCATATCGACGGTCCAGCACCGCTGATTAAAAACTGCAGCAAATGTTGCCGACGAGAGTAAAGAAAGGCGGTGGTTTGTTAAATCGAGCGATAAACGCGCTACCTATCGAATTACATATCCCAGGATATCAGTTTTGTGGTCCAGGAACTCATCTGGCAAAACGATTGGCTAGAGGTGATCGAGGCATCAATCCGTTGGACGCAGCGTGTCGCGAACACGATATTGCATATTCGCGTAGCAACGACCTCGGCGAAAGGCACGCAGCAGATAACGTACTCGCTGACAAAGCGCGGAAACGGATCGTTGCGCGAGACTCGACTCTGGGTGAAAGAGGAGCTGCTACAGCTGTTTGGGCAGCTATGAAGGCCAAGACGAAAATCGGAATGGGGATGAAAACAAAACCCCGCAAAGGACTGTAAGAAAAGCATCGCAAAAGCGGATTCTTCCAGTGGCCAAACGGGGTGGTATATTACCACTTCCCCGCTGCTAGGTGTTCTCGGATCATTAGCTGGCGGAGCGGCGGGGATCGCCAAGGCGGTAAACGATAATAAGGCAGCGCAACGTCAGCTGCAGGAAATGCGGCGTCATAATCGCTCCATGGAAGGTCGTGGACTCTATCTGACACCATACAAGCGCGGACAGGGAATCTCGAAACGAAAAAACAAAAAAAAAAAACGTCGAAAAGACAATAAAAATGCCTGTGGCTGTAACTACAGACATGCAATTGAATGAGTTGGCAAACCGTATGCGTATTCCATTCTTTAGAGGTGTTCTTATGAGCAACGCGCTACCAGCCGGAGGAGTACGTCGAAACGAGAGCGGTATCGTGAATTTGGACAATGTCGAGGGACCGGGGACTCATTGGGTGGCGTATGCGAAGAGAGGGCATCGAGCTGTATACTTCGACAGCTTTGGCAATCTTCGACCGCCTAAGGAATTGACACAATATTTGGATAATGATGATGTGAAAATTGAATACAATCGAATGTCTTATCAGGAGTATGATCAGAGCAATTGTGGACAACTATGTCTACGCTTTCTACAAACGATTTGCACCAAATTTAAGGATTGTCCCCCGCCACACTGATTCAGTACTAGTCGAGCAGTTTCTCGGAATATGTCGTTAACATTGACTCTAACTGGCAAGAGTAGCACCCTCGTTGTAAGCTACTTTCCACCAATAGATTTGAGCGACGATGATTACGGGCTTGGTCTAACTACCTTTGAAACGTATCATACAATACCCAACATCGACTCGAGCAACGATAAATTCTACTTCACCACAAACTATGACACCAACAACAACAGCGTCGACACTGGCCACGAATACATTACGATTCCCCACGGCTCCTACGAACTAGACGCCATTGCCAAGTATTTGAAGCAGCGATTAATTGAGCGATATCCTCAAAATCTCGGTGGTACCGATGATGATGATGATGATGATGGTGACAATGATATGTATCCTGTAGTGTTACGACCCAACAACAACACCATGAAAAGCGAGCTGTACTGCTCGTTTGCCGTAGACTTTACGAAACCCAATAACATTGGATCGCTATTGGGATTCTCGGCGAATCGGGAATTTGAACCGGGGCAGTGGCACGAATCGGACGGCCCGATTAATGTCATGAGCGTAAACATTATTCGCATTGAATGTAGTGTGACCGCTGGCGCGTACAACAATAGGAAGCGTGTACATACGATACATGAATTTTCTCCGAGAGTCCCGCCCGGATATAAGATATCGGAAACGCCCGCACAGATCATTTACCTTCCAATCACCGCACGGATCATTACGGATCTAACGATACGCGTTGTGGATCAAAACGGACGATTGCTGGATTTTCGAGGTGAAGAGATTACCATCAGACTGCACCTGCGACGACGACGACGATAATATCTGTGGTGCGAACGAATGAGATGCTTGTGTTGAACGACTCCAGAAACACGTTTCTTCCAAACGAAATTGTCTACAACTACAACAACAGCTCTGAGTACGCTAAAACGAAGAGGCTCAGTGCTGCAAACATTGTACTTTTGAAATCATTGGGATTCATTGTGCGCATTTAAGTTGAAAATGGCTGACATTCTAAGCATTGGAGTAAAGCCGACGTTTGATGATCGCATTGTTAAGCTCGAGACTCACACATACAACCCATACGTTAACACAACGTTTGGACACAGTGATGAGATAAGAATACCTATACAACAGCAAGATTTATACACATTGCCGTGTGAAAGTTTCCTCTACGTGGAGGGAAATTGACGATACATAAGCTAAATGATGCTTCAACGGTGATGTTGTGAAATAATTGCATGGCGTTCATATTTGATGAGATTCGTTATGTGCTGAATTGTGTGGAGATTGATCGCAACAGAAACGTTGGGATAACTAGCACGCTTAAAAATTATGTATCCACTGACATCCGATGAAGACAAAAATATGGAGAATGATGGATGGGGCTTGAAACGACACGACGAGCTAGTAGTGAAAAATCATTTCAATTTTTGGGTCCCGCTCAAATATTTGCTGGGATTTTGCGAGGACTACAAACGCATGGTTATTAATGCGCGTCACGAATTGACTTTAATACGATCGCGCAACGATAACAATTCTCTAATTGGACCTCCAACGTTGGAACCAGAAATTGAATTACTTAAAGTGCAATGGCGGATGCCTCATGTGCCGCTAAACGATGTTAATAAGCTATCGTTGCTACATGCCTTGGAAAGTGGGCAAAACCTGAGCATTAGTTTTCGCTCGTGGGATCTGTACGAGTATCCTCTCTTACAGAGCACGACCAAGCATTCGTGGGTCGTCAAGGCAGCCGCACAGCTGGAGAAGCCGCGATATGTTGTCTTTGCTCTACAGACTGCTCGAAAGAATGTAATGACCGAAGATGCTACTCGGTTTGACCACTGCAATTTGACCAATGTAAAACTTTTTCTCAACTCGGAATTTTATCCGTACGATGACATGAACTTGGACTTTGACAAGAATTGACACGCCATCTTGTTTAGCATGTATACGCATTTCCGTAAATCGTATTACGGACATAGTTGCAACGAGGCATTATTCACCGTTGCCCTATTTTTACAATTTGGCCCCCTCGTGGTGATTGACTGCTCGCGACAAAATGAGTCGATCAAGAATAGCACCGTGGACGTGCGCATAGAATTCGATTGTAAAGAGAATGTGACAGCAAATACTACGGCCTACTGTCTCATTTTGCATGATCGGGTTGTTGAATACAATCCGCTGACAAACGTGGTGCGCAAAATCAATTAAATCCCAACGCTACCTATTTGCCCTCTCGTGTGCCAAATTCGTACAAATTTTCATCATGAAAATCGAGATGTTTTACGGGAAAGACCGCATTCTCCCGCCTGTCTTGTAAGTGAGCGGATCTCTAAATTGTTCCGATATTGACCGTACCAACATTTGTTGACCTGCAAGGGTTCAGTGTTGATGGAAGGTTTGTTGTGAAGGAAGTGGCTGTCCTACGAAAAGGAACAATTCTCTCGCTTTATATATTTGGGAGTTCGATGCCGCAATGTCTTCTTACGAAATTTGACAAATCATGCATCCGGTGGTTGACGGCAAAACATCACGGACTACGGTGGGAAGATGGAGACGTTCCGTACAGTATGGCTAAACAGCTAATTACGAAAGCTGTTGTCGATGCGGTCGATGAAAAAGATGACGCACCGCATATCGCATATGTTAAAGGGCTGCAGAAACGAGACTGGCTTGCGGATTTCCTCGATGAAAATGCGCGAGCGAGCGTGATCATTGAGACACTGGACATGGACTACGAGGATACCATATCTCTAAAAAACTAAATGCACTTAATACCTTACGATGTGACAGACACGCAAAGCATTGTGCCATGCAAAATGTATTTAAAATATTCAACTGGTGGTCTAAACGCCAGAAAATGCGTAAATAAATATAATCAATTTTTAATATATAAAAATTTTGTTTCTTCACCCTCCCCAACCTAACCTCCTGCACATGATGTACGCTAGATTAAGACTATAGTTATAATTACTATTATGTAGAAGCGGTTCAATATGCGATCAAAGTGGTACCATACATGTTCAGAGTGGTATGATAGACGTTTGATAGACGTTTGATAGATGTTCAGAGTGGTTCGATACACATTCGATACATGATCAAAGTGGTATGATAGATGTTCGATGCGCGTTCAAAGTGGTATGATAGAGGTTCGATGCATGTTCGAAGTAGTACGATAGGTGTTTGATAGATGTTCAGAGAAGAGGGGGAAAGAAGATGCGTGTGAATAAGGGAGAGGTTGGTCAGTGAAGAAGATAAGTGCAAGGAGGGTGTAGATTTCGAAGAACATGAAGAACAAAGACATCCTATTTTGCAACAACTGATATGGAGTAGTCGAATAATCGGTTTAAAGAAGAAGGAGAAGTGATACGGCTTAGGCAATGATACATGCGAGGAAGAATGGAGATCGTCAACAAAGATTTCGAAGAACATGAAGAACAAAGACATCCTATTTTGCAAGCTATGCATTTTTCGAGATATACGTTTACATGCATGAGCCTGGAGATGCAGCGAGATCAGTTCTCAGTCGACATTCAACGCAATGGTTAACACAAGAATTGTGCCGACATTTGAAGGATTGCCCCGGCGAGGCGATGAGGAGGTATTTACATACCAATGTTTATGGCATTTACTACATGTGGATATTATATCAGTTATTGTGGGTTCTAGAACGATCCGTCTCCGCCGCCCTCCCCATCGCCGCCTACAATGCCGACGCCGCCGGAGACGCCGTCGCCACCGGAAATACCATCGCCGCCGACGAACTGGCGCGAGCGGGTGGAAATATTATATTTTACTTTTCCATATTTCCGGTGGCCGCGGATGCAGCAGCCGTTTGCAGACGTCGATAGGCCACTAAGACCGCCACGACAAATACCTCGGCTTGCGTCGCCACTGCCACCGCCGCCGCCACCGCCTCCGCCGGAGGAATAATTTTTTTTTAGCTTTAATTTTTATTTTTTTTATTTTTATTTTTTATTTTTTTATTTTTAATTTTTATTTTTTGTATTTTTTATTCTTTCCATATACACCTAACAAAATATATATATTCATTTAAAACATATATTATTTCTCCAATTTTATTTATTTACCCGTCTTCCACATTCTCTCCTCGCATAAATCTAAGGCTGGACCGTCGATATAATTTATATTTTATATTTTAATCCGTTGGACGCAGCGTGTCGCGAACACGATATTGCATATTCGCGTAGCAACGACTTCGGCGAAAGGCACGCAGCAGATAACGTAATCGCTGACAAAGCGCGAAAACGCATCGTTGCGCGAGACTCGACTCGACTCTGGATGAAAGAGGAGCTGCAATTTTTCGAGTAAATTTTTCGCATTTAGTATACAGTATGAAACTTTTTATTTCTTGTGTTTCGTAATGATATTAACCATTTTCAATAACGCGTTTGCAAGAGTTTGACCAAACCTAACCACAGTGATCTATAAATATCTGAATTTATACGAGTACTAGAATAATAAATAGAAAGAATAGATTTACGAGCCGAATGATGTGTTGTTTTTTCCGGTAGCTGTAAATATTTTCTTAGGAGAACATTATGTAATTCTTTTTTTTTTAGATCTCATCAAACGTACCGAGAACGCCGAAAAGACAATAAAAAAATGCCTGTGGGTGTTGAAAAAAATTTTCGGGGGTCATCCAATCCCTCGGTTCGGTATGAAAAGTTTTCGGGATTCATTCCCCACCTCTTAAAAAATTTCCGACGGCGGGCCAGGTCTGGAGAGGTCGCCGCGGCGGCTCGGCCTGGACTAATCCCCTGACATCCCCCACTCCGCGGCTCGTGTGCGTGCAACCAATCTTCCACTCCCCACAGGCCCCGCACCAAGAGTTCTCCCCGCCGCACACCCACGCGCGCCCTCACTTCCCCACGCCGCACGCTCCCCTCATTGCCCCGTGGGTTAGAATCCCCATAGCTATACTACTCAGCAAAATAACTAACTAACTAACTGCAGACTAACTAACTAACTGCAAATAGACTGGCTAACTGCAAAAAACTAACTAACTGACAAACTAACTAACTAATATAATGCGATGTAACTAACTAAGTGGCAAACTAACTATCTAACTGACAAACTAACTAATTAACTGACAAACTAACTAAATAACTGCAAACTAACTAACTATCTGCAAACAATCTATCTAAATGCAAACTAACTAACTAACTGCCAAACTAACTAACTAACTGACAAACTAACTACCTAACTACAAACTAACTAACTAACTGACAAACTAACTAAATAACTGCAAACAATCTAACTAACTGCAAGCAATCTAACTGACTGCACACTAACTAACTAACTGGAAACATTCTAACTAACTGCAAACTAACTAACTCACTGCAAACACTGTAACAAACTGCAAACTAACTAACTAACAGAAAACTAACTAATAAGCTGCAAACTATCTAACTAACTGCGAACTCGCTATCCATCTGCAAACATTCAAACTAACTGCAAACTAATTAACTAACTGCAAGCAAACTCACTAACAACAAACTAACTAACTAACAGCCAACTAACTAACTAACTTACAAACTAACTAACTAACTGACAAACTAACTAATTTACTGCAAAATAACTGACTAACTGCAAACTAACTAACTATCTGCAAACTAACTATCTAACTAACTGCAATCTATCTAAATAACTTGCAAACTTACTAATGTAATGCAAACTCACTAATTAACTGACAAACTATGTAACTTACTGGAACCTAACTATCTAACTGATTAACTAACTAACTCACTGCAAACTAGTGAACTAACTGGAAACTAACTAATATAATGCAAACTAACTAGCTAACTGTCAAACTAACTATCTAACTAACTAACTGCAAGCAATCTAACAGACTGCAAACTAACTAAATAACTGACAAACTAACTAACTAACTGCCAAACTAACTAACTAACTGCAAACTAACTAACTAACTGACAAACTAAATCACTAACTGCAAACAAACAAAACAACTTACAAAAGTTATTAATATAATGCACACTAACTAACAAACTGGCAAACTAACTATCTAACTGACAAACTAACTAACTGACTGACATACTATCTAAATAACTGCAATCTATCTAACTAACTGTAAACTAGCTAACTATCTGCAAACAATCTAACTAACTGCAAACTAACTAACTAACTGCAGTCAATCTAACTAACTGCAAACTAACTAACTAACTGCAAAAAACTAACTATCTGACGATCTAACTAACTATCTATCTGACAAACTAAATATCTAACTGCAAACTAACTAACTAACCGGCAAACAATCTAAATGACTACAAACCAACTAACTATCTGACAATCTAACTTACTAACTGATAAACTAACTAACTAACTGCAAACTAACTAACTAACTGAGAAACTATCTAACTAACTGCAAACTAACTGACTAACTGACAAACTAAGTAACTAACTGACGAACAAACTGTCTAACTGAAACTCACTAACTAACTGACAAACTAACTAAATAACTGCAAACTGTCTAACTAACTGTAAACTAGCTAACTATCCGCAAACAATCTAACTAACTGCAAACGAACTAAATAACTGCAATCTAACTAATTAACTGACAAACTAACTAACTAACTAACTGACAAACTAACAATCTAACTGATAAACTAACTAACTAACTTCAAACTAACTAACTAACTGTGAAACTAACTAACTAACTGGAAACTATCTAACTAACTGACAAACTAACTAACTAACTGACGAACAAACTGTCTAACTGAAACTCACTAACTAACTGACAAACTAACTAAATAACTTCAAACTATCTAACTAACTGCAAACTAGCCAACTAACTGACAAACTAAACATCTAACTGACAAACTAACTAACTATCTGACAATCTAACTAACTATCTATCTGACAAACTAAATAACTAACTGCAAACTAACTAACTAACCGGCAAACAATCTAAATGACTACAAACCAACTAACTATCTGACAATCTAACTTAGTAACTGACAATCTAACTAACTAACTGCAAACTAACTAACTAACTGAGAAACTATCTAACTAACGGCAAACTAACTGACTAACTGACAAACTAAATCACTAACTGCAAACAAACTAAATAACTTACAAAAGTAACTAATATAATGCAAACTAATTAACAAACTGACAAACAAACTATCTAACTGACAAGCTAAGTAACTAACTGACGAACAAACTGTCTAACTGAAACTCACTAACTAACTGACAAACTAACTAAATAAATGCAAACTGTGTAACTAACTGTAAACTAGCTAACTACCTGCAAACAATCTAACTAAGTGCAAACTAACTAAATAACTGCAAACGAACTAACTAACTGCAAACTAACTAACTAATTGCAAACAATCTAACTAACTGCAAACCAACTAAATAACTGCAATCTAACTAATTAACTGACAAACTAACTAACTAACTAACTGACAAAGTAACTAATTTACTGCAAACTACCTAACTAACTGCAAACTAACTAACTAACTGCTAAAAACTAACTAACTGACAAACTAACAATCTAACTGATAAACTAACTAACTAACTGCGAAACTATCTAACTAACTGGAAACTATCTAACTAACTGACAAACTAACTAAATAACTTCAAACTATCTAACTAACTGCAAACTAGCTAACTAACTGACAAACTAAACATCTAACTGACAAACTAGCTATCTAAATGACAGACTAACTAACTAACTGACAAACTAACTAAATAACTGCAAACGATCTAAGTAACTGCAGGCTAACTAACTAACTGACAGACTAAATAACTTACTGCGAACAAACTAACTAACTGCAAACTGACTAACTATTATAATGCAAACTAAGTAACTAACTGCAAACAAACTGACTAACTTACAAACTAATTAATATAATGCAATGTAACTAACTAACTGACAAACTAACTAACTGACTGACAAACTATCTAAATAACTGCAATCTATGTAACTAACTGTAAACTAGCTAACTATCTGCAAACAATCTTGCTAACTGCAAACTAACTAACTATCTGACAATCTAACTAACTAACTATCTGACAAACTAAATAACTAGCTGCAACCTATCTTACTAACCGGCAAACAATCTAACTAACTGCAAACTAACCTTCTATCTGGCAAGCTAACTAATTAACTGCAAACTAACTAACTAACTGCAAACAATCTAACTGACTGCAAACCAACTAACTATCTGACAATCTAACTTACTAACTGACAAAGTAACTAACTAACTGCAATCTAACTGACTAACTGACAAACTAACTAACTAACAAACTGACAAAGTAACTAATTCACTGCAAACTATCTAACTAACTGCAAACTAACTAACTAACAGCATAAAACTAACTAACTGACAAACAAACTATCTAGCTGCAAACTATCTAACTAACCGCATGCAATCTAACTAACTGCAAACTAACTAGCTATCGGCAAACAATCTAACTAACTGCAAATTAACTAACGAACTTCAAACTAACAAACTATCTGACAGACTAAATAAAAAACTGCAAACTTGGAAACTATCAGTAAACAATCTAACTAACTTACAAAGTAACTAATATAATGAAAACTAACTAACTAACTGATAAACTAACTATGCAACTGACAAACTAAATAACTAACTGCTAACAAACAAACTAAATGCAAACTAACTAACTAACATACAAACTAACTAATATAAGGCAAACTATCTAACTAACTGACAAACTAACTAACTAACAGCACACTAACTAACTAACTGACAAACTAACTGAATAACTGCAGACTGTCTAACTAATTGTAAACTAGCTAACTATCTGAAAACATTCTAACTAACTGCAAACTAACTAAATAACTGCAAACTAACTAACTAACTGCAAACTAACTAACTAATTGCAAACAATCTAACTAACTGCAAACTAACTAAATAACTGCAATCTAACTAACTAACTGACAAACTAACTAACTAACTAACTGACAAAGTAACTAATTTACTGCAAACTATCTAACTAACTGCAAACTAACTAACTAACTGCAAAAAAATAACTGTTTAAATATCGAGTAAATTTTGAAATTTAATTTAAATCCGAAACAATTCGTCACCCGGTTTGTTTTCGGTTACGCGACCGACCAGGAATATTCTAGGTCGACGCGTCCGCTATTCGAACCATTAGAGGGCAGAAAAACATGGTTCTCGAGGTTTTCTGTAAAGTCACGCGAACGATAAATTAACGTACGATTTCGAAGCAAGCGGTTTAAACGCGTGAGTTTAGAGAAGGTACGAAAATTCTATGATAGACAAAGACGGACGAGAGACACGGCGACAGCGCCGCGTGACGGAAGACTCTCCCCCTTCACGCGCTCACTTTCGGCAGCTGGTGCTCGCCCGTCACTCGCTATCAAACCACTGCCACGAGCACTTCGGTACACGAACACGCTCAGCAGTTGCATCAAAGAATAATTCGAACATTCCGAACCGAGTCGAGTTCTTCGACTACCCTCGGAGTTCCACAAGGAATTATCAGCGGGTTATAGTAGAGAGCCAGTCGGTACACGACCGAGCTCGGTAGTTAAAATTAATTTGGAATAGACTCGAGGTTCTTCGAGTGCTTCCAGGGAAACGATCCCATAATCCAGGCGCGGGAAGAAACCCTGAGTGGATCAATCGTTTCCCCACGGACAGAGGTTTAAACTCAATCCCAATTATTAAGTGCGAGGTTCTTCGCGCTTTTCTTAGGGCACGACTCCATAATCCAGGTGCGGGAAGAAACCCTGAGTGGAACCATCGAGCCCTAGAGGATCGAGGTTCAAACTCCTTCCTCCCATTGATTGTCAAAAACGGCTTCGAACCCACCATACAGGTGTGAAGAGTACCCCGGGTGGATTTGCCGTCTTCTAGTCGAAGCGGGAGACATTCTTAACCCCAGCTATCGGCGAAAGCTAGGACACGTCTCAATATCGCCAGTGGAGTACGGTCACTGCGAGTAGGACGGCGATTCCGACAGCAACGTGGTCTCAGACCCAACAGTAAGTCGCCCTATGTGTGCCGTTGACAAGCCTGCACCACACGGTGCCCGTACGTACATACGAAGGCGGTGAAGGGCCGGGGACCGGCTGAAAGGTTGGAGCCGTACAACCTCCATCCGATCAGCTTCTCCAGCGACAGTCATAAATTGCAGTCGTGAAATTAGACGAGCAGAAATCTCGTACACGACAATAATAAGCGAGCGATTCCCGGCTTAACGGGAACGCTCACACATACAGTCCCCTAGCTTAGCTGCGCATCGCGGCGGCTGAGATCCCCGCTCCTGGGTGCGACAAGCACAGACCAGACGAGCGCGGAAGAGAGTAAGACACACAGCGTGACTCACGTTCACAGGTATTTAACGCCTATTCGTGTCCCTTTCTGTTACAGATTTCCAAAACAGGATTAACTGCAGCGGCGTCTGGCCGGGCAGACAATTTCTTATACACGGTTTTTGTTTCCACAAGTTACTAAGAGTAAACGGCTTAGTCGAGACATTCGGCTAAGCGAAAATCAAAATTGAAATCAATATTCATTTCCCGACGTTCCTTCCCTCACGATCCGGACCACCGTTAGGCGAGGTTTTTCAAACCTACTCCCACTAACACTAACTAACTGACAAACTAACTATCTAACTGCAAACTAACTAACTAACTGCAAACTAACTAACTAACTGACAAACTAATTTACTACCTGACAAACTAACTAACTAACTGTAATCTAACTAACTGACGAACTAACCAACTAACTGTCAAACTAACTAACTAAATGCAAACAAACAAACTAACTGACAAACTAAATCACTAACTGCAAACAAACTAAATAACTTACAAAAGTAACTAATATAATGCAAACTAACTATCTAACTGACAAACTAATTAACTAACTGACGAACAAACTGTCTAACTGAAACTCACTAATTAACTGACAAACTAACTAAATAACTGCAAACTGTCTAACTAACTGTAAACTAGCTAACTATCTGAAAATAATCTAACTAACTGCAAACTAACTAAATAACTGCAAACTAACTAACTAACTGCAAACTAGCTAACAAACTGCAAACAATCTAACTAGCTGCAAACTAACTAACTAACTGCAAACAAACTAACTATCTGACAATCAAACTAATTTACTGCAAACTAAGTAAATAACTGCAAAATATCTAAGTATCTGCAAACTAGCTAACTTACTGCAAACAATCTAACTAACTGCAATGTAACTAAATAACTGCAAACTAACTAACTAACTGCAAACTAACTAACTAACTGCAAACAGACTACCTAATTGCAAACTAACTAACTAACTGACAAACTAACTAACTAACTGACGAACAAACTGTCTAACTGAAACTCACTAACTGACAAACTAACTAAATAACTGTAAACTACCTAACTAACTAACTGCAAACTAGCTAACTAACTGCAAACTAACTAACTAATTGCAAACAATCCAACTAACTGCAAACTAACTAAATATCTGCAAACTAACTAACTAACTGCAAACTAACAAACTAGCTGCAAACTAATTAACTAACTGACAAACTAACTAACAACTCCAAACCATCTAACTAACTGCAAACTAGCTAACTATCTGCAAACAATATTGTTTAAGATTGAAGTGAACTGTAGAGATTTTCATTGAGATGCCGGTTATGAGAGGGTTCGCGAAAAATGACTATGGTGCAAAGTTAATTAAACAAGGTCCTTATTAACAACATTGTCCCGTTTGTGAAATACATAATTAATGAGCGGTACGTTTAAGTAAGAGTTTTACACGAGCGGTTATGAGAAATGGCGATATTATTGATCGCCATTTCTGAGCGCAGTGAGAATGAGAATCAACCGTTTATTACGAGTTTAAAACTCATAATACTCTTGCAATTATAATTAATTGCAAGGGATTTATGAGCGTGAGCCTTGATAATTAGTTGTGAATTAATTACATTGAACACAGTAGATTATATGCGGCACAAAAGAACAAAGGAAACTAAGACTGAAAAACAGAGCACACTTGTCACGTTTTAGATTACGAACAAGACAGACTTAATGGCCGCGCTCGTGGCCACCACGAGGTTTCGACCCGCCGGTAGAGAGATCGTTGCGCGCGCAGGTGGACCAGCTATCCTGCTCGCGCACAAAGTGTGCCCGAGAGGTGCTGCCAATGAGCGTCGTGGTGGCCACGGCATGAGCGAAACATTGAAAAGAAACAAGGCACGTGCGTGTTGCAAAAAATTCGAGTTAATTCTCGAACATTCCGCCCGCCATCAGCCACTTGTGGCTGATGATTCCGCTGTTGGTAGGATGGCCAGCTTCGCAATCGGTCTGGTGAGTGTGGTGGTCGCGGTCTTCAGGGTGACCACCCTGGTGAGTCCGTCCTTCCCTGGATGTAGTTCCAGAACTCGTGCAAGAGGCCACTTGCAAGGTGGAAACCTCTCGTCGGTGATGAGAACCAGTGATCCAACCTTGATGGCATTGGATGGGTGATGCCATTTTGAGATGGCTTGTTGCCGCTGCAAGTAATGAGATGACCATTGAGCTCAGAACCGTTGAACCCGTTGTTGAATGAGCTGCCACATTGCCCTTGGTGGACGTAGAGACGTCCTTCAACGAAGGTTCAGGCAATGTTGAGAGAGCAGTGCCGATGAGAAAATGAGCAGGCGTGAGCGGTGAGAGATCTTCAGGATCATCGCTGAGTGGTTCGAGGGGTCGTGAGTTGAGAATTGCTTCTACCTGGGTCAGAAGCGTGCTGTACTCTTCGAAGGTGAGGAGGTATCACTCACGGTACGCCTGAGATGGAACTTGAGAGACTTCGACAGCTTCCCATTTTCCACCCATGTGCGGTGCTGCAGGTGGATTGAAGCACCATTCTGTCCTGTCGTTAACAAATAAATGAGTGAGGTGAGAATTTGATTTTGATCCTGAGTGAACATTGCCTTGAGACATGAGTCTGCTCCGGTGAAATTGGTGCCACAGTCAGTGTAAACCTTCTGTGGGATTCCTCGCCTAGATGAGAATCGCCTGTACGTTGCTATGAAGCCTTCGGTTGAGTAGTCTGACACCAGCTCAGATGAACAGCTGATGTGGTGAGACAAACGAAGACGCAGATCCATCCCTTCGATGTTTTGGCGCCTCGTCCTTTCCAAGTTTTGAGAGTGAGTGGACCGGCATAGTCCATGCCGGTATGAGTGAATGGCGATGACGGTGTGACTCGAGAAAGAGGTAGTTGGCCCATCAGTTGATGGGCACGGATCCCCCTTTGGCGAGCACACGTCAAACACCGCAGAATATGAGCCTTGACTGGAGCTCTTCCTCCGATGATCCAGTAGGTTTGTCGAATGTAGGCGAGTGTGAGTTGAGTTCCACCATGAAGAGTTTGTTTGTGAGGCGTGATCTATAATCAATTCAGACAAACGTGGTGGCGAGGCAAAATAGCGGGATGTTTACCCTCGTAGCGGAGCTGAGAGTTTTCCAATCGTCCGCCGACTCTGATGATTCCCTTATCATCAATGAAGGCAGTCAGGTGACTGAAGGCATGAGATGAAGGCAGCGATGAGTGTGAGGTGAGCATCTTCATTTCATGAGCGAAGTAGATGGTCTGAGTTGCCCTGATCCAGAATTTCTGAGCATCTTCCAGATCACTCGGCGAGTGTGAGGTATAGGCTGGTGAGCAGTGGACCCCTTTTAATTTTGCTATAAATCTGAAACAAATAGCAGTGATGGTGAGAAGTTTCTTGAGCGTTGGTATTTGTGAATGAGATCCCACTGATACTCGATCTTTGGGAGATGAGAGCAGTAGGGATACTTGGACCTTCTAGTGCACATGAGGCGTTCTTGAGCTTCGGTTGTGATGGCCATGAGTCCTGGGGTTGAGTAAGCCATGGTGGTCCCGTCCACCATAGCTGATGATGATCAAGCTGAGCAGTTGAAAGGCCTCGTGATGCGCAGTCAGCTGGATTTGATGTTCCAGACACATACCCCCAATGTGCCTCAGGTGTGAGTCCTTGTATCGCCGATACTCTGTTTCTCACATAATCCTTCCAGCGTGATGCGTGAGATTTGATCCATATGAGTGTGACTTGAGAATCCGTCCACAAGTGAGTTGTAGCAATGTTAAGATTGAGCTTCGCTTGAACATAGCTTGCCAGCCTTGCAAGCATAAGAGCTGCTGTGAGCTCCAGTCTCGGGATAGTGAGTTTCTTGAGAGGTGCGACCTTCGTCTTGGCGCACACCTGTGACGTCACCTTGAGATTTGTGGACGGTGAAGACCGTGATGTAGATCACGGCTGCCATAACGAGCTGAGATGCATCAGAGAAACCGTGTATTTCCACCACTGAGTCTTGACGGGTGTTGAACCAGCGTGGAATTGAGAGTCTGGCCAGACTTGTGAGATCTTCTCTGAGGATGAGCCATCGTTCTGTGATGTGGGATGGTAGTGATTCATCCCAGTTGAGTTTGTGCAGCCATAATTCTTGCAATAAAATCTTACAGCGAATTATGACCGGTGAGAGGAAACCAAGTGGATCAAATATCTGTGCTACTTGAGATAGTATGAGGCGTTTACTTATCTTGGTTGGGGTGAGAATGAGTCCTCCTTCGATGAGAATGTAAATGTATCCTTGAGAAAATTCCATTGCATTCCGAGTATTTTGGTTTTGCAGTCGTCCAATGAGAGTGATGAGCCTTGAGCATGAGCTTCAGGTGAGATGGCTTCGAGTAGCGCGGGGCAGTTTGAATGCCACTTAGCAAGTGAAACCGCCCGCGTTGCACAGACCTTGAAGCTGATGAGCGAGTTTCTTGAGATCTTCTGGTGAATCTGCTCCTCCAAAGATGTCGTCGACATATCTGGCATGAGTGATCGATGGTACGGCCAGAGGATAATGATGACCTTCATCCTCAGCTAATTGCAGCAATGTTCTGACCGCAAGATACGGTGCTGCCTTGGTACCGTAGGTGACCGTAGTGAGCTGAAATTGAGTCTCTTGCAGGTCCTTATCCACCCACAATATTCTTTGCAGATCCCAGTCGTCTTCATGCACTCTGATTTGCCGATACATTTTGGTAATATCGGTTGAGAATGTGTATCTGTGCTGACGAATCCATAGGAGCACGTCAGCGATGTTGAGCAGTAGGTTTTCACCAGTGTGCATGATGTCGTTGAGAGAATATCCAGAAGATGTTGAGCTTGAGCCATTGAAGACAACTCTCAGCTTCGTAGTCGTGCTGTCTGGTTTCAAAACACCATGATGAGGCAGATAGAAGGTTGTTGAGTGTTGAGATGAGCGCGATGATGCTCTCTTCATGTGCTGCAGATTCTCGTATTCCTCCATAAACTCTTGATAGAGGTGAAGATCTTCTTCATTCCTCTTGAGCTTGCGTAGAGTACGATTCAAACAAGCATGAGCGATGTTGTACGAGTTTCCCAACATGGTTGAAGGCAGTTTGCGAGGGATGCGCACGATGTATCGCCCATCCGGATCCCGCAAATGAGTTGTTCTGAAGTGATCCTCACACTCTTGCTCTTTAGGGGTGCGTTGAGATTGGTTGGTGATTGGAACCTCTTCCTGTGTCCAGAATTTCGTCAAGAGATGTTGGAGAGACGATTCTTCTTCTTCTTGAGTTGAAACATGGTGAGATGTGAGCGCTCCGAGTTGATGCTGAGCCCACTGGTCCAATAACCAACCAACCAAAGATTGAGAGTTGAGCGATAGGCGTTGATGGTAAACCCTTGATGAGATTGGGCTTGATGACATGCCCGTAGGAATCTGCACCGATGATCACGTCGATTGAGCGAGGCACCATGAAGTCTGGGTCAGCGAGCTTGAGATTTTTGAGATGAGGCCATTCTTGATGATCCACGTTGGTTGATGGCAAGATGGTCGTCAATGTTGGAAGAACGTGAGCTCTGAGTCTCACTGATGCGTTGCTGTAGTTGGAATGCAACGTCAATGACACAATGCCTCAGTAGTTGTTGATTTTCTGCCACCAATGCCAATGATCGACATTGACGAGTGTGAGCGTAGAAGATTGAGCTGCTTGATGAGATCTTCCCTAACAAAGGAGACCTCTGACCCAGAATCAATTAAAATTCTTACTTGATGTTTTGCCACCGTTGAGATGACGTGAGCGGCTGCCGTTGCCAGCAGCGTGAGCGATGGATGAGCCTGGATTGAGCGTGAGTGTGTTGTTGAGTGGACGACTGCACCTCGTTCTCAATTGCTGCGAGCGGAGGGTTGAGCGGTGGTTGTGCGGTGGAGCATCGTGTGATGATGCCCCTTGCACTGCTTGCAGCGTTGGGCTGAGCGGCAATTTCTTGTGGAATGACGCCCGCAGCAATTTGAGCAGAGCACCAGATGCTCCACTGCCTTCCATCGGTCGTTAATGCTCATTTCCCGGAACCTTGAGCACATGACGATGAAGTGGTCGCCGTGGCATATGTCACACGGATACCTCCCGGGATCTTGAGCGGTGTAGGCGTTGTCGACATTGGTGGAGCGATGAGCAGGAGCGGTTGAGGCATGGGCGGTGGCAGCATGAGCGGTGTTTTGAGAGGTGGCTTCGTTGCCACGGGCTGAGCCTTTGCTGCCGCGGCTTGGCCCAAGCCTTCGAGCGCTGTTACCCGCGCCGCCACGAAATCTCGTACTCTTGTGAGCGGTGGGAAGTCGGTGCTCGACCCGATCTCGTGCTCCCACGCCTCCCGTGTGGTCCTGTCCATGTTTCTGACAAGGCAATGGACCAGGATGGCGTCTCCGATGTCTGAGACTCCCAGTGCGGCGAGGGGAGGTGGCCACATCATGAATCGTGGCTGAGAGGCTGCTGAGTGAAGTTGCGTTTCGTGGCGGCACGGGTGTGAGGAGTTGGAGTTTGTCCAGCTGGGAAGTGATCAGCAACCTCTTGTTGGAATATCGGGCAGTGAGTGTGTTCCACGATGGGATGAAGGATTTCCCGACGAGTGGAAGGTTGCTGATCAGTCGGGCTGGTTCTCCTTTGAGCGCCGATCGGAGATAGTGAAGGCGCTCAATGTCGTTGAGCGCCCCATTGTCGAGGATGAGCGATGTGAACATATCCCTGAAGGTGGGCCACTCGTTGGAAGCTCCCCGAGAACTCCGGGAGGGTTATCTCTGGGAGCTTCGGCGTTGATCTTTGAGCGGTCGGTTGAGCGGGCTTTGTCGGCTCCTGCATCGCCTTGAGTTTTTCCTGCTGCCCTGCGGATGTCAAATACGATGGCCGCCTCGTTGCCAAAGTGTTCCGCGGCGAAATATTCGTGATCGAGGTGAGCGGCAGGCCAGGTGGACTCCAGGTAGGCATGATCCTTCATGAAGGCCTTGTGGACCTCGTCCACCTGGTTCATGAACGCAGCCATCTCCTGCGGTGATGTCTCGGAGGCTGTGAGCGGTAGCTGCCCCTGAATCCGACAGAGCTGGCTATGGAATTTACATAGCAGCTCTGTCGGAATTGGCGTAGCAGATTGGGACCTGGTGCGCGGCGGATTTTGAGCGGCAGGCACCTCCAGTGAGAGGTGAGAGGCTGTTGGTGAGACGGGCGCAGCGGGCCGGTGATGTTGGCCGCGAGGTTGACTCCTCCACCTTCTTCGTGCACTTCGCCTTGTCGCACATGTCGACGCACTTCACTTTGCACGTGAGGTTGAGTTGGTGAACACTGAGTGTCACTGGGCGGGATGAGCGTCACTATTGAGGTTGAGTGTCACTGTGAACGTTAGGGCGTGGGCATTGTTCACAACGAACACGCGCACACAAGGTGAATTGAAAGTTCACGAACGTTATGTCTTAACATTTTTTCTCTTAAGAAAACCACAATGTTTTATGAATTCACTTCACACCTTTGCACCATATCATATCGCGATCCGGCTCGAAGGACCAAAAATGTTTAAGATTGAAGTGAACTGTAGAGATTTTCATTGAGATGCCGGTTATGAGAGGGTTCGCGAAAAATGACTATGGTGCAAAGTTAATTAAACAAGGTCCTTATTAACAACATTGTCCCGTTTGTGAAATACATAATTAATGAGCGGTACGTTTAAGTAAGAGTTTTACACGAGCGGTTATGAGAAATGGCGATATTATTGATCGCCATTTCTGAGCGCAGTGAGAATGAGAATCAACCGTTTATTACGAGTTTAAAACTCATAATACCCTTGCAATTATATTAATTGCAAGGGATTTATGAGCGTGAGCCTTGATAATTAGTTGTGAATTAATTACATTGAACACAGTAGATTATATGCGGCACAAAAGAACAAAGGAAACTAAGACTGAAAAACAGAGCACACTTGTCACGTTTTAGATTACGAACAAGACAGACTTAATGGCCGCGCTCGTAGCCACCACGAGGTTTCGACCCGCCGGTAGAGAGATCGTTGCGCGCGCAGGTGGGCCAGCTATCCTGCTCGCGCACAAAGTGTGCCCGAGAGGTGCTGCCAATGAGCGTCGTGGTGGCCACGGCATGAGCGAAACATTGAAAAGAAACAAGGCACGTGCGTGTTGCAAAAAATGAGAGTTAATTCTCGAACAAATATAGCTAACTACAAACAATCTAACTATCAGCAAGCAATCGAACTAACTGCAAACTAACTAACCAACCGGCAAACAATCTAACTAACTGCAAACTAACTAACTGTCTCAGAATCTAACTAACTAAGAGACAAAGCAACTAACTAACTGCAAGCTAGAAACTAACTGTAACCAAACTAACTAACTAACTGACAAACTAACTAAATAACTGCAAACAATCTAACTAACTGCAAGCAATCTAACTGACTGCAAAATAACTAACTAACTGCAAACAATCTAGCTAACTGCAAACTAACTAACGAACTGACAAACTAACTATATAACTGCAAACTATCTAACTAACTGCAAACTAGCTAACTATCTGCAAACAATCTTACTAACTGCAAACTAACTAACTATCTGCAAACTAACTTACTAACTGACAACTAACTAAACAACTGCAAACTGTCTAACTAACTGCAAACCAGCTAACTAACTAAATAACTGCGGAACTACCTAACTAACTAACTGCAAACTAGCTAACTATCTGCAAACAGTCTAACTAACTGCAAACTATCTAACTAGCTGCAAACTAACTAGCTATCTGCAAACAATCTAACTAACTGCCTTTAACGTGCAGCTGCTTTTCTTAGCTTATTTTACAAAAAAATAATCTGCTTGTTGGCCGGTGTATGGCGGCTTCTCGCTTCACGCCGCTCTGAAACAAAAGAGACGGAACTAGGTGTAAATACACGGTAACGTTAGTCACTCTATCTGTCTCGCTTTAATTTGTACGCGCTCCCGATTGTGTTTATCGCACTCAGGAGCGGGGACTTAGCCGCCGCGTTATGCAGTTAAGCTAGTGGACTGTATATGTTTGTGTGCGTTCCCTTTAAACCGGGAAACAGCTGATTGCAGTTTTGGGGATGACGAGATTCAACCTCGTTTCTTTCCCGACTGCAGGTTTCGACTATCGTAGGAGAGGGTAACGGATGGAGGTTGTAAGGCTGCAACCGTACCCGGTCCTTGGCCCTTTACCACCTTCTTACGTGCGTACGGGCACGGTGTGGTGCCGGTTTGCCAACGGCGCCCTTGGGTCGACTTACTATTGAGCCTGACACTACGTTGCTTAATGAATCAACGTCCTACGCGCAGCGACCGTACTAGGCTGGCGATCTTTGGGCGTGTTCTCGCGATTCGGCGTAAGCTGGGAGAGTATTGTCCCACACTTCGACTGGAAGATGGCAAAGAAACCCAGGGTATTTTATACGCCCCTGGATTGTGGGTTTCGAGCCGTTTGACAGTCAAGGGAGGTTCGAGGGTCAACCTTGATACCTCCGACAGTACGCCTGATTACAGCGATACGTGTTTTTATTCAGGCTGAGGTGGATCGTACCCACTGCTGAATTCGAAATCTCGGATTGTAAAATGCGAGATTTTTACAGTCTTGTTGGATCGGTTTTATTGGTAAACGGCTGACGGAAGTTCACGGGATGGGGTTGTTTCACAACCCGTTCCGTATTGAACTCCCTACGGAGGTTCACGGGATGGGGTTGCTTTTCAACCCGTTCCGTACGGAACGTCCTATGGAGGTTCACGGGATGGGGTTGCTTTTCAACCCGTTCCGTATTGAACGTCCTATGGAGGTTCACGGGATGGGGTTGCTTTTCAACCCGTTCCGTATTGAACGTCCTGTACAAGTTCACGGTATATTATTGTCTTCCAATCCGTTCCGTATTGAACTTGTGGTTCACGTTTTCAGCTGGTTTCTTAAATAATAGACGGGTTGGGGAAGTTCACGGTATAAGATTGTTTTTGAATCCGTTCCGTATTTGAGCTTCCTGTCCAAGTATATGACTCTTTGATTATTTAAATTGTAAACGGGTTTTGTGGAAGTATTGACGTTACCGGATGGATTCCCAATCCGTTCTCGTTCTGCACTTCCAACCCACGTTTACAATTTCGTCGAAAAGCTGGAGTGACTCGAAACTATTCGAAATTCTTGGAAATTTCGGGGGAGCGGGATCGTATGCCCATCTGCTCACGGCCGATTCCAAATTAAAAGTGACGATCTAGCACGGTTTGTCAAATTCGGAGGGGAGAATCTCCGACTAGCGGCGCGGTATCCGAATTTGAATTCGTCTTTGTTTAACTTATTATTGTCGTACCTTCTCTTTCTACACGCGCCGAGACGTTAGCTCGAAATCACGTTTAGTTTCGTCGATCGCGTGATGTTTCGAAGAAATCCGTATGTGACAGTTTTTATAACCTGTCTTGTTTTCGCGTAGCGGACACGAGAACCGAACGTTCCCGCGTCGGTAACATACGCAGAAAAACAATACCGGGTGACGAATATTATTCAACTATTCTTTTATGCTTCGAATTAACGCGATATTTAAACACTAACTAAGTGCAAACTAACTAACTAACTGACAAACTAACTAACTAATTGACAAACTAACTAACTAACTGCAAACTAATTATCTAACTGACAAAGTAACTAACTAATTGACAAACTAACTAACTAACTGCAAACTAATTAACTAACTGCAAACTAAGTAACTAACTGACAAACTAAATAACTACCTGCAACCAAACTAAGTAACTTACAAACTAACTAATATAATGCAAACTAACTAACGAACTGACAAAGTAACTAATTTACTGACAAACTAACTAACTAACTTAGAAACTAACTAACTATCTGCAAAACAATCTAACTAACTGCAAACTAACTAACTAACTAACAAACTAACTAACTAACTGCGAGGTAAATAACTAACTGACAATCTAACTAACTTACTGCAATCTAACTAAATAACTGACAAACTAGCTAATGTAATGCAAACCCACTAATTAACTGACAACCTATGTAACTAACTGGAAACTAACTATCTAACTCATGAACTAACTAACTCACTGCAAACTAACTAACTGTAAACTAACTAATATAATGCAAACTAACTAGCTAACTGACAAACTAACTCTCTAACTGGCGAAATAACTAACTAACTGACAAACTAACTAAATAACTGGAAATTGTCTAACTAACTGCAAACTAGCTAACTATCTGCAAGCAATCTAACTAATTGCATACTAACTAACTAACCGGCATACATCTAACTAACTGATAAACTAACTATCCAACTGCAAACTAACTAACTAACTGACAAATTAACTAAATAACTGCAAACAATCTAACTAATTGCATGCAATCTAACATACTCTATAGTGACTAACTAACTGCAAACTAACTAACTAACTGCTAACTAACTAACTAATTTACAAAATAACTAACTAACTGCAAACTATCTAAATAACTGCAAAATATCTACCTAACTGCAAACTAACTAACTGACTGACAAACTAACTAACAAACTGGTAAACTAACTAACTAACTAACAGACTAAGAAATTTACACCAAACCAGCTGACTAACTGACAAACTAACTAACCAACTGCAAACTAACTAACTAACTTGCAAACTAACTAACTAACTGCACACTATCTAATTTAATGCAAACTAAATAACTAACTGCAATCTAACTAACTAACTGACAATCAAACTAATATACTACAAACTAACTAACTAACTGCAAACAATCTAACTAACTGCAAGCAATCTAACTGACACCATAGTAACTAACTAACTGCAAGCAATCTAAATAACTGCAAACTAACTAACTAACTGACAAACTAACTAACTAACTGCAAACTAACTAACGAACTAACTGACAAAGTAACTAATTTACAGCAAACTATCTAACTAACTGCAAACTAACTAACTATATGACAAACTAACTAACTGACAGCAAACCAACTATATAACTGGCAAACTGACTAACTAACTCCCAACTATCTATCTAACAGCGAACTAGCTAAGTAACTACAAACAATCTAACTAACTG
This sequence comes from Colletes collaris, assembly GCA_030068185.1. Lineage (NCBI taxonomy): Eukaryota > Metazoa > Arthropoda > Insecta > Hymenoptera > Colletidae > Colletes > Colletes collaris. The sequence continues at coordinate 233,084 of JASGYR010000210.1, read as the reverse complement.
CACACTAACTAACTAACTTCAAACAATCAACTAACTGCAAACTAACTAACTAGCCACAAACAGTCTAACTAACTGCAAACTAAGTAACTAACTGCAAACTAGATAACTCTCTGCAATCAATCGAACTAACTGCAAACTAACGATCTAACAGAAACTAACTAACTAACTGACAAACTAACTAACTAACTGCAAACTAACTAACTAACTGCAAATTAACTAACTAACTGGCAAACAATCTAACAAACAGCAAAATAAATAACAAACTGCAAGCAATCTATCTAACCGCCAACTAACTAACTATCCTTCAAACAATCTCACTAACTGCAAACTAACTACCTATCTGACAATCTAACTAAATAACTGACAAACTAAATAACGAACTGCAAATTAACTAACTAACAGACAAATTAACTAACTAACTGCAAACTACCTAACTAACAGACAAACTTACTAATAAGCTGTAATCTATCTAACTAACTGCAACCTAGCTAACTATCTGCAAACTATCAAACTAACTGCAAACTAACTAACTACCTGCAAGCAATCTGAGCAACTGCAAACTGACTAACTAACTGCAAACTAACTATGTAACTGAAAAACTAGCTAACTATCTGCAAACAATCTAACTAACTGACAAACTAACTAACTAACAGACAATTTATCTAATTTAATGCAAACTAACCAACAAACTGACAAACTAACTAAATAAATGCCAACTGTCTAAATAACTGCAACTAGCTAACTATCTGCAAACAGTCTAACTAACTGCAAACTTACTAACTAACTGACAAACCTACTAACTAATTGACTAACTAACTAACTAACTGCAAACTAACTAACTAACTGACAAACTAACTAACGAACTGCAAATTAACTAACTAACTGACAAACTTCCTAACTAATTGGCAAACTAACTAACTAACTGCAAACTAAGTAACTAACTGCAAATTAACTAAATAACTGCAAACTAGCTAACTAACTGGAAACTATCTAACTAACTGCAAACTAACTAACTAACACAACATCAAACTAAGTAACTAACTGACAAACTAACTAAATAACTGCAAACTAGCTAACTAACTAACTAACTGCAAAATAACTAACTAACTGACAAGCTAAATAACTAACTGCTAACAAACAAACTAACTGCTAACAATCTAACTAACTGCAAACTAACTAACTAACTAACTTACAAACTAACTAACTAACTCCAAACTGACTAACTAACTGACAATCTAACTAACTAACTAACTTACACTAACTAACCAACTAACTATTTAACAGAGCAATCTAACTAACTGACAAACTAACTAACTAACTGACAAACTAACTAATTGTAAGTAACTAACTGCAAACTAACTAACTAACTGCAAACTATCTAACTAACTAACTTTGAAACTAACTAACTATCTAACTGCAAACTTACTAACTAAATGACAAACTTACTAACTAATTGGCAAAGTAACTAACTAACGGCAAACTAACTAACTAACTGACAAAGTAAATAACTAACTGCTAACAGACTAACTAACTGCAAACTAACTAACTAACTTACAAACTAACTTATTTAATGCAAACTAACTAACTAACTGACAAACAAACTATCTAACTGACAAACTAACTAACTAACTGACAAACTAACTAAATAACTGCAAACTCTCTAACTAACTGCAAACTAGCTAACTATCTGCAAACAATCTAACTAACTGCAAACTAGCTAACTATTTGCAAACAATCTAACTAACTGCAAACTAACTAACTAACTGCAAACTAACTAACTAACTGACAAACTAACTAACTAACTGGTAACAAACTATCTATCTTACAAACTAACTTACTAACTGACAAACTAACTAACTGCAAACAAATTAACTAACTGCAAACTAGCTAACTATCTGCAAACAATCTAACGAACTGCAATCTAACTAACTAACTGCAGACAATCTAGTTGACTGCAAACAAACTAACTAACTGCAAACTAACTAACCAACTGACAATCTAACTAGCTAAATGACAAGTTAACTAACTTAATGCAACCTATCTAATTAACTGACAATCTAACTAATTTTAAACAACTAACTAACTGCAAACTAACTAACTAAATGACAAACTAACTAGCTAACTTAGACAAACTATAACTAACTGCTGCAAACTAACTAACTGACAAACTAACTAAGTTACTGCAACTACCTATAAACTATCTAACTGCAATCTAACTAACTAACTGACAATAATATTTTACTGCAAAATACTAACTAACTGCAAACTAACTAACTAACTTACTAACTATCTAACTAACTGACCAACTAACTAACTAACCTGACAAACTAACTAACTAACTAAATAAACTAACTAACTAACTGCACAATAAATATCTAACTGCAAGCAATCTAACTAACTGACAAACTTACTAACTAACTGCAATCTAACTAACTGCAAACTAACTAACTAACTGACAATCTAACTAACTAACTGCAAACAATCTAATCTAACCCAACAGAATAATGCTTCGGCTAACCAACTGACAAACTAACTATTCAACTAACAACCAACCTAACCAACTTACTGCAATCTAACTAACTACAGCAACTGCGAAGCAACTTCAACTAACTGCAGTAACGCACTACCTAACTGAACGACTAAAACTATTTAACACAGGCTAAAAACTCAACTGGTTACTGACAAAATAAATAACTAACTGACAAAATCAATTTCGCGTAAACTAACAGGGACTAACTAAACTGAAACTAGCCTAACTAGAGTTCAGCTAACTCCAAATACCAACTGACAAACAACTAATCATTAACACCACATAAAGTAGAGCTAACTGACAATATCTGATGTGTAAATAACTACTGCTGCTGACAAACAAATCCTAACTAACAGCAAACTAACTAACTCACTGCAAACCGGACTAACTAACAATGAGCTAACTAACTAACTTTTGATGCAAACTAACAAATAACAGACAAACTAACTAGCTGATAAACAATCCGCTCACTATCTTATTACAAGCGCAAACTGACAAACTAAAAACTAGTCATTTACGCCAAACTAACTTAACTGTGTAATGACAAACTAACTAACTATCTGACACGTAAATAACTGAGCTGACACTAACTAACTAATTTAATGCACTAACTAAATCTGGGTAGACGACCAAAAACTAACTGATATACAACTAACTAACGACAAATTGCAACTAACTGCTAACAAACTAACTAACTGGACCAAAAGATCTAACTATCCAACTGACCCAAACTAACTAACAAACTGACAAACTAACTAACTAACTGGACAAACTAACTAACTCCATGGTAAAGCTACATCTAACTAATGACAAACTAAAGCTAACTATCTGCAAACAAACTAACTAACTGACAACCAACTAACAAACTAACTGCTTTACACTCAAACTAAATAACTGGCTCAAAACTAACTAACTAACTGCACAAACTAGCTAACTAACTGCAAATACTAACTAACTGACAAACTAACTAACTAACTGACAAACTAACTAACTAACTGGTACAAACTAACTAACTATCTTTGCACACCAACTACATATAGTAGCTAACTAATCTGACCAAACAATTAACATAACTTTGACAAACTATAACTAACTGCAAACAACATTAACTACCTTGATGCAAACTAACTAATTAACTGCAAAGAAACTAACTACTTTACCGGTTGACAAACTAACTAACTAACTGGTAACAAACTGACTAACTAACTACAAACCAACTAACTAACTGACAATGAAACTAACTAACTGCAAAGTAACTAGAAATAACTTTACAAATAACGTACGAAGTAACTGCAAACTGACTAACTAACTGCAACAAATAACTAACTAACTGACTAAACTAACAAACTAGCACTAACAAACAAATACTAACTAACTGACAAACTAACTAACTAACTGGACACTAGACTAAATAAGGCTTCAAACTGCAAAGCTAACCTTACTAACTAACTAGAGCAAACTAACTAACACCAACTGCAAACAAACTAACTGCGTAACTGACAAACTAACTAACTAACTGACAAACCAGCCTTTAACTAACTGCAAACTAATCTAACTAACTGCAAATTAACAGTCTAACTAACATGAAAAGTCAGCTAATTACACTGCAACCAACTTGTCCAACTAACTAACTACAAACTGTCAAATATGCTAACTAACCATACCTTTTCTTCAATGCTTTGCAGAAATAACTAAAGTACTCCAAACTAACTAACTAACTGCAAACTAACTAACTAATTTACATTTGCAAACTAACTAACTAACTGACAAACTAACTAACTAACTGACAAACTAACTAACTAACTGACAAACATAACTAACAACTGACAAACTAACTAACTAACTGCAAAATAGCTAACTAACATACTGCAAGAGCAAACTAACTAATCTCCATTTATTTATACTCAAGCTAAATATTCTTCATGACATTCAATAACTTAGCTAACATTTCAACTAACTGCTAAACAGTAAACTAATTGCAAACTAACTGAACCAACTGGACAAACTAACTAACTAACTGACAAACTAACTAACTAACTGCAAACAAACTAAATAACTTACAATAACTGTAACTAACTAACTGCAAACTAAACTAACTAACTGACCAAGAGCAAACTAACTAACTCAACCAACAGCTAACTAACTAATCCGCAAACAAGGCCAACTAACTATCGACAAAGCTAATCTGGCAACTAAGAGACAAAGTAACTTGTGAACTAACTATGGACAAACCAGATAACTAACTGACAAACTGTGACACTAACTAACGTTAACTGCACAACTAATAACTAACTGCAAACTAATCTAACTAACTTTTTAGCACATAACTAGTAACTAATACTAATGCAAACTATGCCTGAAAGTAACTGACAACCAAGGCTAACTAACTGGTAAATGCCAAACTAACTAACTACATGACTGCAAACTAACTAACTAACTTTGACAAACTTACTAACTAACTGACAAACTAACTAACTAACTGCAGCCTAACTAACTAACTGGACAAACTGACTAACTAACTGACAATCCCACCAACTAACTAACTCGACAAACTATCTTTAACTAACAACTTGACCTTGCAAACTATCTAATCTAACTTACTGCACACCAACTGACTAACAGCTGACAAACTAACATTTAACTGCAAAGAAACTATCTAACTGCAAACTATCACTAACTAACTGACAAACTAGCTAACTAACTGACCAAATCTAACTATTCACTATGATAACTAACCAATCTGACAAACTAACTAAATAACTGCAAATTAACTAACTTCAACACTAGCTAAGTGACTAACTTACCAAACAATCTAACTTAACTAATAAACTAACTAAATGACTGCGCATTTGGCAACCGCAACCAGCTAACCAACTGCAACCTAGCTCCAACTAACTGCAAACTAACTAACTAACTGACAAACTAACTAACACTGCGCACACTAACTAACTAACTGCGAAACATCAACTGCTAACAGTGTATAACAAACTAACTAACTAACTGCAAACTAACTAACTAACTTAAGGAACAAACTAAGTGACTAATTAACTGACAAACTAACTAACTGAACTAAACTAACTAAATAACTGCATATAAACTAACTAACTAACTGACAAACTAACTAACTAACTGACAATCTAACCAACTTATCTGACAAACTAACTAACTAACTGACAAACTCTTTAACTTTAACTAAGCTGACAAACTAACTAACTAACTGCAAACTAACTAACTTTATAACTGCAGACCAACTAACTAACTATTTATGACATAAAACTACAATCTAACTAAACTGCATACTAACTAACTAACTATCAAACTAATTCAATCTAACAGCATAATACTAACTTAACTGCAACCCTCTATGCTGCAAACTAACTAACTAAGAGACAAACTAACTAACCAACTACAAACCACCAATCCGCTAACTGCAAACTAACTAGCTAACCACAATGCAAACCAATTTACCGCAAACTAACTCTTTATAACTGACAAACTAACTAACTAATCAGCAAACTAACTAACTAACTGCATAACTGAACTAACTAACTGACAAACAATCTAACTAACATGCAAAGCTAACTAAATAACTGCACGAATCAACTAACTTCTTGACCGGTACTGACTAACTAACTAATCTTATAAAAAGTAGCTAACTAACTACGAACTAACTAACTAACTGCAAACTATCTAACTAACTGCAAACCAACTAACCAACTGACATACTAGTCAAACTACCTTATCGCAAAACTTTAACACTAACTAACTGCAAAACAATCTTAACAAACTGCAACCAACTAATCCAACATGACAAACTAACCAACTAACGGACAAACTAACTATGAGAATCTAACTAACTATAATGCAAACAAAACTAACTAACTGACAAACTAACTATCTAACTGTTAATCTAACTAACTAACTGACATACAAATTAAATAACTGCAAACTGTCAACTAACTGCCAAATAGCTAAACTATCTGACAAACTAAATAACTAACTGACTACCAAACTAGCTAACTATCTGACAAACAATCTAACTAACTGCAACCTAACAGACTAAGTTACAAACTAACTAACTAACTGCAAACTTAACTAACTATGCAAACTAACTAATCTAACTGACAAACTAACTAACTAACTGACAAAACTAACCAGTATCTTACCAAACTAACTGTTCGTTCACGGGAACGGATATCCTGTCTCTTTTGGCGCGAATGAGACTACACGAAATTAGTTTCGGCCTTGCGGCTAGTCAGCTTTTATTTACAGCACGCACGCAGCACCTTACACTAAAAATGTCACTCGCAGCCACGGGCCTGATATATCGATAGACTCAGGAAGCCCCGGGATGGCGAGGCCCAAAAAGCTCTCGTACACTGAGGGCCGGATATCGGTAGATACGTTTGCTCGAATCGAGGTGGCGCGTGATGGACTCGTTACACGTTCTGAGTGTTCTAACTCCCTAACTTTGCGACGCGTGGCCTTTTATGGGTTACAGCGCGGGGGACAGGATGTGGGCAATAGCTCGCAGTTTGGTTTCAAATTTCGGGCAAAACGGCCGGTGAGTACCAACGCTCCGTAACGGACACGTCTATTTGGCGTTTTTCGCCGTCAGCTCGCTCGCGCGGACGCCTTGTTGACAGGCAGCGGTCACCAACCGTATTCCGAAGGTTGTAGCTCACCGAGCAGCCCGCCCGAACGCAAATCGCAAGAACATCCCGCCCCCTAGATACGGAGTAAGCGGTACATAATTACAAATCACAATATATATAATCACACAACATTAATCTAGAGCTGGTCCACGGTGGACTCGGCAGCTTGCAGCGGTAATCGGACGACGAGTCACCGGTCGCTCTAGGACACCGGTCGCAGTTCGCACCTCCACGACTCGGTCGACCGTCCTGTCAGGACGCGTGGCCGAAATTCGTCTGGCTTCCAGCACGCCGGAGGAGAATTTGGATCTCTTAGCACCACGAGGTCGCCCAACTTTAAGTTACCCTCTTCTTTCCACCACTTACCGCGCGTCTGCAGGGGTGGAGGTACTCCCGCTTTGCCACGCGCGCCAGAAATGCTCCCGCATTCGTACCTGAGCTGCCATCGGGACAAAACGTTGATGCTCGCGTCGGTATCGTCTCGAGACGGCATGGATAAGGGGGCGGCCCCTATTAAAAAATGACCCGGGGTCAATGCGGTTACGTCGTCGGGCTCCGAAGACAGCGGCGCGATGGGTCGCGAATTGAGGCATGTTTCGGACATGCACAGAACGGTGGCCATCTCCTCGAAGGTCAAGGTGGGTTCCCCGATCACACGCCGAAGATGTAGTTTCGTGCTTTTTACGCCAGCCTCCCAGAGCCCGCCAACGTGGGAGCTCCGGGAGGATGAAATCTCCATTGAATTTCTCGACCTTCGAGGAATGCAGTCACCGAGGGTCCCAGGCCGCCCCGGTGCGTACCTCACGCAGTTCCTCGCGGCCCCTGTGAAATTTCGTCGTTTGTCGCTGTATATGACAGACGGTGCACCCCGACGAGATATGAACCGGTGCAGCGCGGTTAGGAACCCGCTGGCAGCGCAATCGTCGCTGACGAGCTCGTGGTGCACGGCTCAGTCGCGAAATAAAGAGATCGCGATGTAGGACTTGGAAGAATTGTGTCCTCGACCCCTTCCAGTCCTGGTGGCGGTTGGTCCGGCGTAATCCACCCCGACGTGGGTGAAAGGGCGCGACGGGGTCACGCGCGCGGCAGGAGGTCCGCCATCCTCCGGGTGGACAGGGACAGCGCGGTGACGAGCGCAGACGACGCACCTCCCAATTACGGTTTTTACGACGCTACGTCCCCCTAACACCCAATACGCGCGGCGGAGCACGCTGAGGGTCAGCTGCGGGCCGCCGTGGAGGGCTACAAGGTGAACGTGCTCGACGAGCAACCGGGTCACTCGATGTCGCGTAACGATCACGGGATGTTTTTCATCGTACGGCAAAGGAGCACGAGTTAAACGCCCTCCTACCCGCAGCAGGCCCTCCTTATCGAGAAACGGCGTCAACCGAAGGGCAGAGCTACGCGGGATCGGCTTTCTCTTTGCCAAAGCGCGAGTTTCATTCTGGAAATGCGTGCGCTGTAGCCAACGCAGCCAAACCCACCGAGGCGCGTCGCGACCAGGCCCCCACTCCTCCCTTGCACTGCCCGGCGTGAATCGCGAAGCGCCGCACCGCGTCCGCAAATTGTGAAACACAGGGCCGTTACCCGTATTAAATTGGCCCAGGAAGACACGCTGTCCGGCAAGGGGGGTAAAAAGGCGGGCTCGGCCGGGGGACTCACCGCTGACAGGTGCATGCGTAATTCCTCCTTCGCGAGGAGACTTTTCTTTTTTTTGTTTTTTTTGTCGTGGGAAAATCTTCGAAAGACTCCCTCCCACCTCTTTGGAGAGGCGGGAGGGGTGTGTGGGATTCCCCGCGCCCATTACTTTATAACGGGAGTAGGTGTATAGAAAGGGGAGTTCTGAGCCCAGGAGTCCCAGTTGGGAAGTGCGGGGAAATCGAGGGCCAGGGGGCGTGAGGTGAGGGCCCCGCCCGAGGGAGAGGGCTGTGAGTGGTGGGGGTCTGTAATTAGGTCGATAATTAGTATCAACGGATTTAGTAATTAGGTCCGGTAATTGGTATCAATGGGTGGTAATTATCAGAAAGAGATAATTGTCCAGATGAGGTAGTAAAAGGGGAAAGGAAATTAGATAACTCTTTTACTATTTTTTTATAAAAGTGATATGTTTAATCTTTTATTACAATTCCAGTGAGAGTATAAATTATTTAGTAATTATCAGAAAGAGGTAATTGTCAGATGTCGGTAAGAGGGGAAAAGAAATTTTTGCTATATTTTATAAAATTTATATATTTAATCTTTTATTACAATTCAGTGAAGTACTAAATTATATAATTACAAAATTAGATATATTTTTATTTTAATTATTAATAGCATCGTATAACATATTATCCACTGCAAATGTCAACAGCTCTCGCAATCCGCAGGAGAATTTTATCATAATATTCACGAAAGGATTTTGACGGCATCATGTGTTTATGCGCAATACTGTTCCGTTTAATATAGTTTACAAATTGTTTATATTTCTCGCTGACATGAGTGCGTATTTTGACACAGCCACGAATACGCGTGCTCGACACACAGTTCCAGTTCGAATAAAAATATTACAGTCGATGGTTTCATATACATGCGGAAGCATCATACAATTTCATTTGCACAAAGGTTCATGCCACCGCATTGCTTAACAACCGTAAGCACCAAATCACAAATCGTTAATGACGTTGGAGAAGGAGCTGATTTTACATGTTGTTCGATATCCTCGCGTTTACATGGATCAATGTCGCCCATGTCGAGTGTGGCAGCAACAACACATTTCCTCGAGTATCGCCAAGAATAATTTCCACAGCGGACACAGGTCCTGGCGCGATTCTAATATCCAGGTACTTGTGCCAGAAGTGGATGTGAGGGGAACAAAACCTCCTCCCCAGTATATAAGGCGTCGAACGTTGTTTATTGCTATCGCAACATATGATGAAAAAGTATGTAAAGAATGAAAGGTAAGTAATGGCAATGCTAAAGTAAGTTATGATAATAACACTTACTCGCGACTTATGCACACCGTTTCGCGAGAAATGCGAGTAATTCATGTTTGTAGAATCCATAACGTTTCACAACGACGGCGACGACGATACTATCAAAACGAGTGTGCAGCACATAAAAAATGTAACGATGCATCAAGGGCAGCGAGGTGCGGGGAGAGGGCCATTTTTATGTCACGTATTCTTCTGCGAAAGAGTGCAACTTTTGCAAAAGCGTTTTTAGATTACGCTTGAACACGTCAAACGTGCAAATTCTATGACATCACATTCGCGGTACGAATCGACCGAAATCATAACGTATTTTGCGAAGCGGGTGGGGACATAGTGCGGGGGAGAGGAATTTTTGATGCTCCACGTGTCCTTCTGCGAAAAGCGCAATGTTTTACCAAATACCTTTTTATATTACCATGAACACGAGCAAAAATGCAAGCCTCAGCAGAACAGTATAACATTGACGAGCATTATGGGCGCGGGAAAGAAATTAGATGCCTTTAAAAATATGATATATTTATTAAAGCAACAAATGATTATAAAACATTACTTTTATGGATCCATGAATTGCGCGAGTTAATGAGCCCCTAGCCATTTACGTACACACTGTTCCCCTTCTTACGTAATACTTTTTCCAACCAGATACAAAGTCCCGGAATTAGCATAACTCGTTTGCAACTCGTGTTCGTCAAAATTCTCCGGCAATTGGTTTTCATAAGCATCTTTCAGCAGATACGTTTGCAGGATTAGTTTTCTGTACCTCAGCGATTGCAAATATTTCATTTGCTCAATTCGGTGTATAACCTTTTTCAAAAATTATCTTTAATTTGCTGCACGCCCGTACCGCACATCTCCCACTTTGAATCGTGCGGGAGCGGTAATCTTTACATGACTATACACCGTTGTTAAGAGCTTAGCGGCGTTTGTTGGGGTAACGTCAATTGGTCGCATACCAATAGTTCGATGCTTTCGCGTGTTGTACTTTGATACGAGAAAACCTTGAACACGTCCAAACGTGCAAATTCTATGACATCACATTCGCGGTACGAATCGACCGAAATCATGTATTTGCGCAGCAGGGTGGGGCATAGTGCGGGGAAGAGAATTTTTGATGTCACGTGTTCCTCTGCGAAAAGTGCAATGTTTGCAAATACTTAATTTACGTCCAAACTTGCAACTTCTACAAAGCATATAACATTGCAATCGACGACGGGGATTTCTTTAATATAACGGGAGCATCACCGAGAGACATCATCAGGGGACACAGATTTTGTAATATATCACCAAAGCATCACCGAGAGTATAATCAGGACTACAGAGTTTTTGTAATATATCGCAAGCATCATTGTGTAGGGCAGCACGCATAAACGGTAAGTATAGTCATCAAAGAGCAGGAGCTGTACGAGGTAGGCCACGCTCAATTAAAGGTCGAAGGATGAATACAATTTATGGGAACATCGATTTGATGATTATCATCTCAATTCGTTGGAGGGAACGAAGCCGAATCCAACTGACCGCGACTCTCAATCGGTGAAAAACAATCGCTGATTTGCTCGTATCGCTAGATTGGAAAGTCACAGAAAGATTCGACACGCCATTCGATTTGTAGCATGTTGGTGCCGGACACGAGTGCAAGACTCAGATGGCGTGAAATTGAAACGGCTTTCGTTAACCGTATATTGACCGGTGTGGTGATAAATTCTAACCACATAGAGCCCCCGCAATTTTCTCGAAGATGCTAGGGACATTGTACTCGATCGCCTTGCGTGAACATTGTGCTGAAACATGACAGTGTAAAAATAAATACTATATTTAACGAAGGTGAATTTGTGGCTGGTAATAAATGTGCAAACAAAAGTGCTTTACACACAAATAATTGTGAACTGTTTCGGCTTGTCTGACCTACGCGAATGGTATGATTTACACGTCATCGAACCCATTCTAGCATCCTTAGACGAGTTTCAGGAACGCGATAGTGGGTGGCGCACTTTGTCGCGTATACTTAATTGAACTGTTTAATGCAAACTCAAATTTATGCCGATGAAGGCAGGAATGTACCATACAATTACCGCGTGAGATACAACTAAAGCTTCAAAGCTGTAATCAGCGTATGTGCTCGACGGACAATGCATGTTTCGCATGGTCAGTGGTGTTGGCTGCTCTGCATCAGCCCAAAAAATCACATATATCGGGCGATCGGCATATCCTCATTATACAACAGTGTTGAGATATCCAAGATATTGAATTTCCAATGACTTTTTGAACCAAATTAAAAAGATTTGAACAATGTTAACAACATCTCCATCAACGTCTATACCATTGAGCATAAGAAGGTGCACCACCGATACGAGTCGCCGATAAGAAGATGGGGAAAGCTGCAAAATGTCAATTTATTTTGTATTTAGAAGGAGCCAAACTTTGACGTGGGACATTTTCATGGATCAAGAATTTATCTCGTCTCGTTGGAGCACGCAATTGAGTAAACATAATGGTCGAAAATACTTTTGAAATTAGGTATGTAAACATAAAATAAAATTTTTAAATATTTTTTCTTGGATAAAAATTATGTCTCTTATCGCAGATTAAATACAAAATGATGTCTCTTATTGCAGATGCTTGCACTACTTTAGATTCGGTAATGAGAAGCTGGAAGCTCACGCCATGGAATTGTGAGAAGATGAATGATTGTGCAATCATATTGCAAATGATGATGATAGGAAGTGGCTCAGCTTCAGCAACTACAGCAGGAAAGAGCGTGTTCCGCGTTTATCGTTGTATGCCGATCTGGAATGCATCCTGGAGAAAACGGATACACTGATCGAGAAGCGCCAAGATACACATACCCAGCATCATCGTGTATTTAGTAGTGGGATACTATGTGCGGTGCTCGTTACGACGACTCGTTATCTACGTTTCAATGTCGTCGCGATCCTGACTGCGTGTCATGGTTTGTGAGACAACTCAAAGATTTGTCGCATCGTGTAAAGTCTATTTTATCGACCCAATGTACCCATAGGAAAATTTATCAACTGAACACATTGCAAAATTTTAATACTGCATCACACTAGTCCACATATGTGAAAGACCGTTTTGCACTAAGATGACAAACGGGTACGCGATCGTGTCATTTGACCGGTCGGTGGACAGATTTTCGCACGCAAATCACAATCTAAATTATAAAGAACGCATTTGTCATCGCCGTGGTTTTTCACAATTTATCCGGTTATGATTCACATTTATTATCAGGGAGATAGCCACAGCATTTGAGGGCGACGTCACTGTATTGCCGATAACAAGAGAAGTACATTTCATTTACAAAATACATTGAATGCACGGATGAAGAATGGAACTCATACGCAAGCGCATAAAATACAATTCATCCGATTCGTTTAAACGTTCTTTAAATACAAGTCCTCGAGAAATTGGCATCTTTTTCTTAGTAAAAGATAAACTTCAAATTACACGGTCTGAGTTTCAAAAATTATCCTATGGAAGATTTTGATTTATTGACACTTTTGAAAGAGGTGTTCCCGTACGAGTACATAGACTGTGTCGAAAAGTTGGAGACAATCATGTGTTTGCTATCAGCGCCAATTCGTTTTACAGTTCCTTGACTGGCGATACAGTAGCCGAAAATGACTACGAACGCACGCCGTCAACGTCGTGGACGCGGTTCTCCATTCAAACGCTCGGCGAGTATAGCGATTTGTATCTAAAGACTGATGTCTTGCTGTTGGCAGATATTTTGAAAGACATTACTTCGCAATAGTTGCGTCACAAGTTACGGACTCGATCCCGCGCACTATTATACTCTGCCAGGTTTTACGTGGGATGCCATGCTGGAAGCATACACGTATCAATTTCGAACTTCTTACCGATATCGACATGGTCCTATTCATCGAACGTGGTATACGCGGTGGTTTAAGTCAATGTTCCAACAGACGCTTTGCACGAGCCAACAACAAGTACATGCAGTCGTACGATGCATCCCGCAACCGTCGTCATATTTAATAACTTATTTCGATGCTTAAATAATTTGTACGGCTGAACGGCAATGTATCAGCCATTTGCCATACGCCAATTTTCAGTGGGTCAGCAACAAAGATATAGATGTAATGCAGCCATAGCGTTAGACTCAACGATGAGGGTATATTTTGGAAGTCGATCCTGGAGTATCCACAACATCACACCTCTGCACGATGCACGCAACAGATTTACCGTTCTGCTGGCAACGCGCGATAAACCACGCCCGGCAGAAAGCGCCCAGGAAAAGCTCCTCGCGACTCTATACGATAAGAATCGTTACGTAATACATTACCGCAATCTGCGGCTTCAATGTATTCGTCACGGCGCCTTCCGCGTAACTGAAGTTCACCGCGTATTACAGTTTTCTCAATCGCCACCTTGTGACTTCGCGATTACATCGAACTAAATACAAAGTTTAGAACTCTTGCCACAAAATGGTTTTGCGAAAAATTTATACAAGTTAATGAACAATGCAGTGTTTGGCAAAACTTCATGGAGAATGATGCGCAATCATGTAGATGTAAAATTAATAACAAAATGGGGAAGGAAAGTAGATATGGTGCAGAGGCATTGATCGCTAAACCAAATTTTCCACAGTCGCAGCATATTTTCCAGGAAAACTTAGGTTGCAATCAGGCTGCGCATAAACTGTCCCGTAACATTGAACAAACCAATCTATATATGGTATGTTGTTATACTAAGATATATCTAAGGTTTGTTTGTATGGCCCAGCAAGATTCTCATCCACGACTACTATGTTACCCGCACACTGGCGATAAATGTATGAGTATGTACACCGATACAGACAGTTTTAATTTATCACATCGAGTGTGACCAATGACATTTATGAACTTATGATACGTGACATTGCCCAGATTTGACTTACGCGGCGATTATCCCTGACCACATAATCGATATGGGTATTCCGCTTGTCAATAAGAAGATACCAGGTTTTTAATGAAGACGAAAATAATGGTGCGATTATGAAAGCCGAATTTGTTTGGACTGAGAGCAAAGATGTACGCCATGCAAGTCGATGGCAAAGAACGATACGAAGAAGGTGAAAGGTGTCAAGAGGCCAATGTTGTAGCACGAACTATAACATACGATGATTATGTGCAATGTTTGATGGGCCGGAGGTTGAAAAAGATTTGCCGCCAATTGTGTATAAGATCCACGTTGCATGGAAAGTGGCTTTACACGATATCAGAAACAAAAATTGCTCTGTAAGTCCCGCACGACGACAGCCAAAGCGATATATATTGTACCATATTCAACCGAGACCTTACCATGGGGACATTATGAAAATACCATCTTAGGCGCACCAGGTATACATATGTTGAAAATTACATGGTTCAAAATGGTATGAGACACGTTCAAAAGTGGTAATTCCCCTACATGTTTAACTGATACTATGGGCTAGTCATGAATAACTCGGTTTAAAGAAGAAGGAGAAGTGATTCGGCTTAGCCAATGATACGTGCATGGAAAGAATGGAAATTGTCAACAAAGATTTCAGAAGAACATGGCGAGAAAAAAGAAGACATCCCTATTTTACAACTGATATGGGTAGTCAGTAATAATCGGTTTAAAGAAAGGAAGGAAGAAGTGATATGACTTGCAGGTAATGATACATGCAGGGAAGAATGGAGATGTTCAGCAAAAAAGATTTCGAAGAACATGAAGAACAAAGACATCCTATTTTACAAGCTATGCATCTTTCGAGATATCACGTTTACATGCATGAGGCCTGGAGATGCAGCGAGATCAGTTCTCAGTCGACATTCGAAGACTACTTAGAAGAGGCGAATAATTATGATTGATTACACGCATTACACCAGGAATTTGGTGGATTGCCACGGCGAGGCGATGAGGAGGTATGCTACATGCACCCAATGTTTATGGCATTGTATTACATGCCACGAATATTATATCAGTTATTGTGGGTTGTAGAACGATCCGTCTCCCACCTGCCCCTCCCCCATCCGCCGCCGGAACGCCGACTTCCCGGCTTTGCCGCCGGAACGCCGCGGAATGCCGTTGCCGTCGCCACGCGGAGACGTCACCAGAAACCAACTGGCGTGAGCGGAGTGGAGAAATGCATTTTTCCCCCGCATTTCCCGGTGGGGCCGCCCGGATGATGTCATCCGTTTCCAAACGACTGCACGATGAGGCACACTAAGGCGCTAGCCACACATTAACATCCCGCGACTTGCGTCGCCACACTCCCGTCGCCGCCGCCTCCCCCTGAGCATTAATTTTTTTATTTTTTTATTTTTAATTTTTATTTTTTGTATTTTTTAATCTTTCAAACATAACAAAATATATACATATATTCATTTAAAACATATATTATTTCTCCAATTTTATTTTACCCGTCTTCCACCTTCTCTCCTCGCATAATTCTAAGATTCGACGTTTCAAAAAAATATATATTCTTCTATTGTAACAATATAATATCATTTAAAACATATATTATTTCTCCAATTTTATTTATTTACCCGTTTTAAAAAAATACATTTATTTCTGATTTTTTAACCACCAATTATATAATTTGAAGACATTTTGTAATGCGCAAATCTTTCTTTTTTGAGAAAAAAAACAATCCCTTTTCATTGGATGCTACATCGAAATGTAATTATCGATATCAAGATTCTTCTAAACGACCGATATCTTCATATACAGTGCATCCATGGTCTCGATTTGGCACATGTTCCTCACCAAATCTACCAACCAGTCTCTGTTTTTGGGATCCTTTCACATATAGGAGAGTACTCTGGATCGTCATCCACAACTGCCGGCTGTAATAAATTGTTTTTGCTTCGTGGTGTGGAGACAGAAACCATCCCTCATTCCATGACAATCCATGGACGTTCTTCGTCACCCAAAGCAGCCTGGGAGTTTATCGGCTACAGACAACGCACTCCAAAGTAAATGGTGCTTTGGAATATAATAGTGCGTGCAGTAATGCTTCCTTTTTCTCAGCACTGCAACTTCCTTTACGACAAACTTGTCGTTGTGGAAGAAACCTTGTAAGTCAACAAACGTTGGTACCAACGCAACAATATCTTTGACACTATACCTTCGCAATATGTATGTGCCCAGCTCTTGAAAAATACTAATACAGATACTGCTGATGCCTGCAATTTATAGTGGATTCTGTGCTACAACGTTGGACAGTGGACAGTATTCAGAACTGACACGATCATGCAAAATAAGACAATACATGACGGTAGTATTTGTTGGTACGTTTTCTTTACAATCAAAATTTTCTATTCGCACATCTACGGTTGCGCTCTTGATTGATTCGTTCTGTCGCGAAGGCAATCGATTACTTACAAATGGATCCATACAACGAAAGAGTTCGTCTCTGTTGCAAAGCGTTTCGTAACAGTCGTATCCGTAATAAGCTTCTACGAAAACGTGCATACATATCAAAAAGAATAGCATATCTGTTTTTATCAAATCGAGATTCAAAGTCATCGTATGGATAAAGTCAGAGTTTGAGATAAGAGGATTTCACGTTGAATTCAAGAGTTACATGGCCATCGAAGTTGCTCGCATCTTGACGACATGATGTTCTTTCGACCAGTCTGCAGCGCAAAATTTACGTTTCGCGGTTTCTCCAGCTGGGTTGGAGTTTTAACGGCCCCACGCAGATGCTTTAGTTGTACTTCTGCAAATACTGGAAGATTACTCGTGACAGGGTTTCCACGAACGAAAACTCGGCCATGCTTAGGTGTGCCCGTTTTCCAAAAATCCCGCAACATCGATAGTTTATTCGTATCGTTCAGTATAATGCGAGGCATTCGCCACACTGTATCTTTAGTAATGTCGATCTCTGGCTCCTGCGCGGAATTTGCAACGACGCTGTTGTTATCGCTGCAGAGCGCGTATAAAGAATGAGGCTCATGACGAGCATTGATTACTATACGCTTGTAATCTTCGCAAAACCCAACAACATGTCGTTTAGCGGTACGCAAAAGTTAAAGTAACCTGTTGGTATGTTTGACTGTGTGACCCATCCTGCATTCCGTAAAATTAACGATTTATCAAATGTTGAGATTACACGAAGGTTTTGATGTAAGTACTTGTTATTCCAACGTTTCTGTTACGATCCGATCTCCACACCATTGGAGTTCATATCGAATTTCATCAAACATAAACGCAAGCACAATTATTTCCGAGATATGCTTCCAACTCCTTTGTTTGGCTTCTTTACTTTGTGAATCTTTATACCTTCAACGTATGAAAAGCTCTCGCTTGGCAACGTGCATAACATCCTGCTGTTGTATAGGTATTCGTATCTCATCGCTGTGTCCAAACGTTTGTGTTGGCGTATGGAGGTTTGTACGTATGCCAGGTCTCCATCTTGACGATGCTGTCGTCAAAGATCGGTTTGCCTCCAATGTTTAAGATATTAGCCATTTCGTATAACAAAACCCAACGATTTCAGAAATTTAATATTCGATGCGGTGAGTTTCGCGGGTGATCGAATTGCCTTCTCGCCTGATGGTTTTAGACAGTCAATATTCGATACAGTGAGGTGCGCCGACGATTGAATTGTCTTCTCTTTGTTTTCACGTGTTGTCTGCTTCACCTGCTCCGCTTCGTTCAGCACAAGCATCTCCTACTACAGCCGTTGTCTCCGTACATGCAGTCGAACGGTGATCTGTGCCCCTCGAAAATCGAGCAATTGACCGTCTTGATCCGCAACGCCAATCGTTAAATCCGAAATGCTTCGCGCAGTGATTGGGAGGTAAATGATCTGTGCTGGTCTTTCCGATATCTTATATCCAGGTGGAACGGTAGGCGAAAACTCATGTATCGTGTGCACGCACTTGTTATTGCTGTAAGCACCAGCCGTCACGTTGCATTCAATGCGAATAATATTTACGTTCATTATATTGATTGGTGCATCCGATTCGTGCCATTTCCGCGGTTGTAGCACCCGATTCGTCGAAAACCCCAGCAACGAGCCGATAGTATTGGGTTTGGTAAAATTTATGCTGTAATCACACTTGATTTCGCTCTTCATCGTATTGTTGTTGGCTCTAAGCATCATGGGGGGTTCCCTTCATTACCCCAGAAAGCGATCGTTGCAAATACATGCGAATGTCGTCCAGCTCATAAGATCCCTCGGGAATAATGATTTCCTTATCATCGTTATCGTAGTAAAATTTATTATTCGACAAATTTATATTCGGTATAGTGTAATAAGTCTCAAAGTCCATAAGACCGAGCTCGTAATCACCATTGCTCAAATCGATGGCTGGAAAATAGCTTACTGCGAGAATGCTACTTTGACCGCTGAGCGTTAACGTCAGCGACATGTTCAAACGGATACTGGAGTTAAGGTGAGCAATGACTGTCCTTAAATTGATTGTCAACCGACTGCAGAAACTGTAAACATAGCTGTCCACAATTGCTTTGATTATAGCGCTGATAAGGCATGTGATTATTTCAAAAATTTCAAATCGTTCTGGAAAAATTATTTTTGGTTGCTTTTCCACCGACATATCGATGACGATTGACCACCTCACGGTACCGCAAACTCGTTAAATCCCTTTCTATAACGTCTGAATTAGAAGAACTTGATAGCGATAATACATTTCGATGTAGCATCCATGAAAAGGATTGTTTTTTCCAAAAAAAGAAAGATTTGCGCATTACAAAATGTATTCAAATTATATAATTGGTGGTTAAAAAATCAGAAATAAATGTATTTTTTTAAAAACAATTTACATCATTAAAAAGAGATCTAATTCCTTTCCCCTCCTTTGTAGCAATTTTATATAGAATTATGAACTTTCATAATACATCTTAAAATTTTTTTTCTTTTTTAAACGTTTTATTGTAAGCTTCGAAAACAATTTATGCAAGTTAATTAGCTATACGATGTTTGGTAAAACTATGGAAAATGTATGCAATCATGCCCGATAAATATTCCTTTGAAAGTAGAGCAGAGAAACATAGATTTCAAAAGACATCTAATTTCTTTCCCCCTCGTTCGTAGCAATTTTATAAAATTATGAACTTTCGGAATACATCTTATGAATCTTTTTAACGTTTTGCATGCTTCAAAAAAATTTATATAAGTTAATGAAATGAGATGTGTGATGAGGGATGGGGGAGATGCGGTGTGGTGACATTGATCATAGTACCATGTATATAAATTGTTTTTTATTGCATATATGTTTATAATGGAAAAAATATATTAATAATCACATACAATGATTGGACACGCTGGTATTGCCATGGGCGGGGTATGTAATACTGCTGTAACGCACGTTACACAATTCTCAAAATTACCCTCGAATACATGCGGCTGTGGCATAGCCTACAGGTGGCTAGGGCATGGGCCCGTGCATAGCCCGCCACTAGCAGATGCACGGGCTCTCTTATGTATTCCGCAGCTTCCCGTGGCGGGAAGTGTATGAAAACACCCTTCGCATATTCGAACTCCCTCATCGGTGTGTTTCCAACACATGCCTCCCCGCAAACAGGTGCGTTGTCTGATGAGGTGGTATACATCTGTAGGCAGCACCGCCTCCGCATATGTATTCCTGATGTGTCGATCATCATAGGTGATGATTCCGGCTGTGGGATGAGAATGTTCATATTAGAATATTATGTTGGACTATTTTGATAAAAAATAAATTCTATCTGCTTACATACCGAGGTCCCATCTATCTGCAAACATTTTCACTTCTCACTTGTTTTACTTTACGTTTTCACTGAGACACTTTTGAAAAATGACGCGGGCTGGTCGTACAACGGTTTATATAGTAAATTATTCAGGTGGGGAGGACTTGGTCTTCTTAGGAACAGCGGTGGTACTCGCTTGTATCTGCTAACGTTAGTAGAATTGCATGCTCCAAGCTTCCCCACAGCATTCTGCAAATTTTGCGTTCTTCGCAATCGAGAGCATCATCGTGAGACAATGTTACTGAGGTCTGTGTTTGAGTTACAAAACATATGTATAATGGTGCGCCTAAGACGGTAATTTATAATGCCCCCATGGTAAGGTCTCGGTTGAATATGGTACAATATATCGTTTGTCGTCGTGCGGACTCAGAGCAATTTTTGTTTCTGATATCGTGTACACTTCATGCAACGTGGATCTTATACACAATTGGCGGCAAATCTTTTCAACCTGGCCCATCAAACATTGCACATAATCATCGTATGTTATAGTTCGTGCTACAACATTACTCTTGACACCTTTCACCTTCTTCGTATCGTTCTTGCCATCGACTTGCATGGCGTACATCTTTGCTCTCAGTCCAACAAATTCGGTCATAATCGCACCATTATTTTCGTCTTTCATTAAACCTGGTATCTTCTTATTGACAAGCGGAATACCATATCGATTATCTGAGGATAATCGCTCGTGTCAAATCGGGCAATGTCACGTATCATAAGTTCATAAATATTGTCACACTCGATGTGATAAATTAAACTGTCTGTATCGGTGTACATAATTTTACATTTATCGCTATGTGTGGGTAACATGTAGTCGTGATGGAATTCATACAAACAAACCTTAGATATATCTAGTATACCCATACCCACATAGATTGGTTTGTTCAATTTTACGGACAGTTTGCGCAGCTCGATTGCAACTAAGTTTTCCGAAAATATTCTGCGACTGTGAAAATTTGGTTTGGCGATCAGTGCCTCCGCACCATATCTCCCTTCCCATTTTGTTACTAATTTCATTAACTTGTATAAATTTTTCTCAAAATCATTTGCGGCAAGAGTTCTAAACTTTTTATTTAGTTCGATGTAATCGCGAAGCCATGGCGATTGTGAAAACTGTAATATGCGGTGAACTTCAGTTACGCGAAGGCCGTGACGAATACTATCATATTTATCATATTTTAAAGGCATCTAATTTCTTTCCCCGCGCCCATAATGCTCGTCAATGTTATACGTTCTGCTGAGGTTGCATTTTTGCTAGTGTTCATGGTAATATAAAAGGTATTTGCAAACATTGCACTTTTCGCAGAAGGACACGTGACATCAAAAATTCCTCTCCCCCCGCACTATGCCCCACCCGCTTCGCAAAATACACATGATTTCGGTCGATTCGTACCGCGAATGTGATGTCATAGAATTTGCACGTTTGGACGAGTTCAAGGTAATCTAAAAAACGCTTTTGCAAAAGTTGCACTTTCCGCAGAAGAACACGTGACATAAAAATTCCTCTCAGCGCACCTCGCTGCCCTTGATGCATCGTTACATTTTTTTTATGTTCTGCACACTCGTTTTGATAGTATCGTCGTCACCGTCGTTGTGAAACGTTATGGATTCTACAAACATGAATACTGCATTTCTCGCGAAACGGTGTGCATAAGTCGCGAGTAAGTGTTATTATCATCATTTCCTTAGCATTATTACTTACCTTTCATTCTTTACATACTTTTTCTATATGTTGCGATAGCAATAAACAACGTTCGACGCCTTATATACTGGGGAGGAGGTTTGCCCTCACATCCACGGCATACAAGTACCTGGATATTAGAATCGCGCTAGGACCTGTGTCCGCTGTGGAAATTATTCTTGGCGATACTCGAGGAAATGTGTTGTTGTTGCCACACTCGACATGGGCGACATTGATCCATAAACGCGAGGATATCGAACAACATGTAAAATCAGCTCCTTCTCCAACGTCATTAACGATTTGTGATTTGGTGCTTACGGTTGTTACAATGCGTGGCATGAACCTTGTGCAAATGAAATTGTATGATGCCTGCATGTATATGAAACCATCGACTGTAATATTTTTATTCGAACTGGAACTGTGTGTCGAGCACGCGTATTCGTGGCTGTGTCAAAATACGCACTATGTCAGCGAGAAATATAAACAATTTGTAACTATATTAAAACGGAACAGTATTGCGCATAAACATGATGCCGTCAAAATCCTTCGTGAATATTATGATAAAAATTCTCCTGCGGATTGCGAGCTGTTGACATTTGCAGTGGATAATATGTTATACGATGCTATTAATAATTAAATAAAAATATATCTAATTTTGTAATTACATAATTTATACTCTCACTGAATTGTAATAAAAGATTAAATATATAAATTTTATAAAAAATAGCAAAAATTTCTTTCCCCCCTTTTACCGACATCTGACAATTACCTCTTTCTGATAATTACTAAATAATTTATACTCTCACTGAATTGTAATAAAAGATTAAATATATCACTTTTATAAAAAAATAGTAAAAAGACATCTAATTTCTTTTCCCCCTTTTACTAACATCTGACAATTATCTCTTTCTGATAATTACCACCCATTGATACCAATTACCGACCTAATTACCAACCGTTGATACTAATTATCGACCTAATTACAGACCCCCCATCACCACAGCCCCCCCCCCCTCGGGCGGGGCCCCCCACCTCACGCCCCCTGGCCCTCGATTCCCCCCTCCCCACACCACCAACTGGGACCCTGGCTCAGAACTCCCCTTATACACCTACTTAACTTACAAAGTAACTATCTAACTGCAAACTAACGAACTAACTGACAAATTAACTAACTAACTGACAAACTAACTAACTTCCTGACAAACTAACTATCTAACTGCAAACTAGCTAACTATCTGCAAACAATCTAACTAACTGCAAACTAACTAATTAACTGCAAACAATCTAACAAACTGCAAACTTGCTCACTTACTGCAAATAACTAACTAATAAACAGGTTAACTAATTAACTGACAAACTTACTAATTTAACGCAAACTAACTAACTAACTGACAATTAAACAAATTTGCTGCAAACTAACTAAATAACTGAAAAACTATCTAACTAACTGCAAACTAGCTAAATATCTGCAAACAATCTAACTAACTGACAAACTAACAAACTAACTGCAAACTAGCTGACTAAAACACAAACTAACAAACTAACTAAGTAACTGCAAACTAGCTAACTATCTGCAAACAATCTAACTAACTACAAACTAACTAACTAAGTGCAAACTAACTAACTCACTGACAAATTAACTAACGCCCTGGAAACTAACTAACTACCTTACAAACTAACCAACTAACTTACAAACTATCTAATATAATGCAAACTAACTAACTAACTGACAAACTAACTAACTAACTGCAGACAAACTATCTAACTGACAACGTAACTAACTAATAGACAGATTAACTAATTAACTGACAAACTGACTAATTTAATGCAAACTAAGTAACTAACTGACAATCAAACAAATTAGCTGCAAACTAACTAAATAACTGCAAACAATCTAACTAACTGCAAACTAACTAACTAACTGACAAACAAACTAACTAACTGCAAACTAACTAACTAACTGCAAACTAACTAACTAACTGACAAACCAACTAACTAACTGACAAACTCACTAACTAACTGCAAACTAACTAACTAACTTACAAACTAACTAATATAATGCAAACTAACTAACTAACTGACAAACTAACTAACCAACTGCAAATAATCTATCTAACCGCAAACTAACGAACAAACTGACAAACTAACTAACTTCCTGACAATCTAACTAAATAACTGCAAACT
This sequence comes from Colletes collaris, assembly GCA_030068185.1. Lineage (NCBI taxonomy): Eukaryota > Metazoa > Arthropoda > Insecta > Hymenoptera > Colletidae > Colletes > Colletes collaris. The sequence continues at coordinate 208,334 of JASGYR010000210.1, read as the reverse complement.
ATCTAACTAACTGCAAACTAGCTAACTAACTAACTGACAAATTAACTAATTTAACGCAAACTAACTAACTAACTGACAAACTAACTAATTAACTGCAAGCTATCTAACCAACTGTAAACTAGCTAACTATCTGCAAACAATCTCACTAACTGCAAACTAACTAACTAACTTACAAAGTAACTATCTAACTGCAAACTAACGAACTAACTGACAAACTAACTAACTAACTGCAAACTAACTAACTAACTGACAGATTAATTAACTAACTCCAATCTAACTACCTAACTGACAAACTAAGTAACTAACAGCAATCTAACGAACTAAGTGACAAACTAACTAAGTAACTTACAAACTAACTAACTAACTGCAAACTAACTAACAAACGGCAAACTATCTACCTATCTGACAAACTAACTTATTAAATGACAAATTAACAAATATCATGCAAAGTAACTAACTAAATGACAAACTAACTATCAATCCTACAAACTAACTAACTAACTGACAAACGAACTACATAACTGCAAACTATATAACTAACTGCAAACTGACTAACTAACTGCATACTGACTAACTGACAAATTAACTAACTAACAATAATTTAGCTAAATAACTGACAAACTAAATAATATAATTCAAACTCACTAACTAACTGACAAACTATGTAAATAGCTGACAAACTAACAAACTGACGAACTAACTGACTAATTAACTAACCAACTGACAAACTAACTAACTAACTGCAAACTAACTAAGTAAGTGACAAACTAGCTAACTATCTGCAAACAATGTAACTAACTGACAATCAGACAAATTTACTGCAAACTAACTAACTAACTGCAAACTAACTAACTAACTGCAAATTAACTAACTAACCGCAAACTAACTAACTTACTGACAAATTAACTGACTAACTGCAAACTAACTAAGTAAGTGACAAACTAGCTAACTAACTGCAAACAATCTAACTACCTGACAAATTAACTATCTAACTGCAAACTAACTAACTACCTTACAAAACAACAAACTAACTGCAAACTAACTAACTAACTATCTGACAATCAAACTAATTTACTGCAAACTAACTAAATAACTGCAAAACATCTAACTAACTGCAATCGAGCTAACTAACTGCAAATAATCTATGTAACCGCAAACTAACGAGCAAACTGACAAACTAACTAACTAACTGCAGACAAACTATCTAATTGACAACGTAAATAACTAATAGACAGATTGAATAACTAACTGACAAACTGACTAATTTAATGCAAACTAACTAACTAACTGACAATCAAACAAAGGACAATGTTAAGTCATAGAGGGGTTTACTGACCCAAGAGCGTACAGCATATGCTATACACCGTTGGAAAGGTCTCGCCAAGGCGAATCGACTGATACCATTTTTAACTTCGATATCAGATGGGATCATGTCGAAAAATGGCCTCAAAGTTCGAGATTTTGCGGTTTTGAACAAAAGAATCCGGTCGTAAAAGCCCATCCGGCCCGAGGGACCTCGGGTAGGCACCTGAGGGAAAACCGAGCGGTGTAAGCGATACTCTAGACCCCACCACCTTCATTTCAGTGCCGTGTTGGGCCTGCGTTTGCCGCATGGGCCCCGTTCGAAATGCCCAGGGCGAAATCGCCAATGGATCAGTTGTTTTTCATGAACATAATATATTCATGATAGACGATTCGCAGGTATGAGTTGGAAATGTGCAGGTTAGTATTCAGACTAATGCATCACTTACAATAGTGAATGAAGTGACATTTTATTGATTGAAGGAAACATAATGATGTGAAGATGATTAACGCAAGCAGAATATGTATTTGTTTCATATGATGGCTTTAAGGCTCCCATAGACATGTGAGCCACTGACCAAGCTGCTCGCGAACTGCAGACCCGGCAAGCATGCTCGCTGGTGTGTGGGATGAGGGATCAACGAGCGATCAAAATGCTCGGCTCGCTGACGACATGTGTTGGCTCCCGCTAGCATGTGGACGAGCTTCATGCGAGCGGCTCGGCGAGCGTGCTCGCTTTTGTATGGGGGCCTTTACGGTAACCCTTCTTCTTTACTTCACAGTAGGTCCCTCCTCTCGATACATTTGTTTGTGATATTTAATAATTTCACATAATGTCAGCCCACGCAGTGGTTTAGAATGCGATTCTAGCTAAGCGAAATTATTTTAATCATTATTTTTTCCTGTACGTATATATGTATACTTTAAAAGTATTTACACATTTATCAATTGTAATTATATTTCAATTTACTAATGATTTTTTTTGTTTGTTTTTGTGTGTAAGCAAAAATACAGGTGTTCTCGATAAAAGTTAATATTTCCAGATTATAATCAATTAGTTTACTGTTAATTTACAAACAAACAGATAAGTATTTCAGCAAAAAAAAAATAATGCATATAATGTAAATAGAATAAAAGAGGAGGAGTGCGAAGCATTATGATGTGCTGTAATATTTAGTTTTTCTGGTACTTTGTTAAATACATTAATAGAATGTAAGGACAACTTTTGCTGGTTTTTGTAGATTATTGATTTTTTCTTAAGCACATAGCCGAATTGCTCTATTGGCAATCCTTCGCTGCCCAATGAAGAAGATAGCGATTCAAATGAAGAATATATTGCATAACTTTGTACATATTTATACTATATATTTGTAATAATATTTCCTATCAAGCACCTATAATACGGACACAATCAGGCAATATTAACTTTTACCGAGAACACCTGTATCTTTATAGGTATACAAAAACAAGCACAAAATACATTTAAAGTATATATATACGTACTGGAAAAAATAATGACAAAAATAATTTTGCTTAGCTAGAATCGCATTCTAAACCACTGTAGACCGCCAGGCGGTGACCAGCCCCCCCCCTCACATCACTGGGTTTCCCGACCTTAACATCCGCAAACCTTTTCACTGTTTTCGAAAAGGATTTTTCGAGAACTATAAACATTTTATGGTATGTAGCAATGAAAGTATGAATTCATTAAACAAACGGACGTAGTCTTTCAAGCTTTAGAAGAACAGTACTTTTGATTATAGCTTCATATCGTAAAAGTACCTACCCGGGTCATTATTAGCTTTAATCGCATGTCGGCCTGCTTTTTATGAGCTTACAACCCGTAATGCTAGTTTATGTGGATCATGGAAGTTTTCCTCGCTATCCAAGCTATTGGACCCGCAACTTCGGGTGACCCAGTAATATGGGCAATCAGGATGCGTTGAAACAATGAAGTATACTAACTGCTGTCCCTTCGAACCGAAAACTTTTACAATTTGGCAAATTCACGTGATCCCCACCCTGAAGACTGTTTAGACCTGATTACAATTTTTGAACGTTCCAAGAATCAGTTGCACTTTAGAAACCGTGCGAACATATTTTTACCGCGATCTTCAGTGACTGTCTACTGTGGCAAGATGGATAAAGCTTGTTTCTCTTGTAGTGCAAATCTTGCAAAACGGCCAAAGACCAGTTATAGGCAGGCAACTTCGGGACTTTTATATTGCGTGCGGTGCTGTAATAGAAGTAATAGAGGGGGTGGTCGACACGGGGAAGCATGTAGCAATGACATCCAAGTAGAAAGAAATGAACCCAATTATTTGAACGTGCCTATTATGCGAGGTCTGCAATCGAATGCTTGTTGCGCCTTTGGATGTAAGGAAAGAATTGGATTGCAACAATTAAGCCGCCAAATATGTGCTCAACTATTTGTTGAACACCAAGTGTATTACAAATATGGGATAACAAAAGCCTGCATAAAACATTTCGACGAAGAAGGAGACTTCATTATGTCTGCGTTCGTCGCAAATGAGCAGACGTCGTCAGAAATGCATTGCCTGGAAATCGCTGATTTGCTACGAACACTGGCCGAAATGGTGAAGGAAACTCAGCAAAAACTGAATCATTGTCGGTTCAATGATATGACAAACTCACAACTGTTGTTCCAGACGGGTCTTACTAAACAACAATTCGTTGAATTGACAGAAGTTTTGCCCGCTGCTATGTCCGTTAAAGATCGTACGCAAGCACTGGGTATCTTCCTGGCTCGTCTTCACCGCGGGTATACATATGAAGAACTTGCTCACCATTATGGATGCACAAGGCAAACAGCAAGTAAATGGTGTCACATTGTGCGCGGCGAGCTTGCTGGAGATCGATTTGCCGGTTGTTAAAAAGCTTGATATACACTTTTAACGTGTGAGTCCGGATAGGGGTGTGGGAGTTTTATCGGGGAAGTGACGCGGACAAAAATGATTTTCTTTTCGACGGTCTTAAGGACCGACCTTTTATTGCAATGTAGATAACAACAACAGAAAATCAAATGAACAATTATAATGAATCAAAATTAACGAGACTGTCCAAAGAATATTAATTTGGCCTCGGGTCTGGCCGTTCCGCGATGCTGGGTCGCCGAACTCGCAGGCTTGAGGTAGGCCAAGATTCCTATGAACAGAAAAACACGACTATGTGTTAGACACACGTACACGGTATACGTATCTTCGTCGCGCTCGTTTGCTCGCGCTCCTGGCTTCGTAAGTCGAACGTACCGGAGCGCGATTTATTTTGGCTAGGAAAAGAATTAAACTTCTTTTCTTCGGCGATTCAGTGGTCGATTGCCCAGTGGACGGGGATGCAAGAGGAGGTTGTAAGGCTCCTAATGCACTGTTCCCGTGAGTATGCACACTGAGTCTGTGCGTCGAGTCGCACTGCAGTGCACTGCACGACCGTCAATCTGCGGCTTCTCTTAACACGTTCCAACAGATGACTTATTTGGCCGAGAGTTACACTACGAAGCCCGACAACACGTTGTTCACTGCAAGAATGCACTACTCGACGTAATACGTTGCAGTAATTTGAACTACGCGGGGGCCTGACCCACGACTCCGTTACTTCTCCGCACTGGTGCTCCTCTATACGTTACACCGGCGGGATCTATAGAAATAAGGAGGCGAAGACCGAAAATCACACGTCCAAAATGGACGTGGACCTGACTACAGTGAGCCAACCTGGAGGTACACCCACGTAGGTGCCTCCCTTTGGTGTCTCCTAAGCCGAAGGGCAATCACACAGAAGTATGGACGGTAACCGCCGACTTCTATATGATTCAAACGTTTATACGTTGGAATCGACCATTAAATTCCGCACAGGAGGGGTCGAACACCCTATTGGTGTATTCTCGAGCCCTCCAAAATATGCAGCAAATTTAAATTGATTAAACTCGATCGAGATTTTCTCGAACGAGATTCAGGTGCACTTGCACGAATCGAGATGTTTTTCCAAGCAAGGTGGGAATGAATTTCCGACCTTTTCGAGCAAGGCTCGCTACACCCTTTTCTAAGAATAGCAGCCTTTATGGCTTTCTCGCACGAGGATCTTCCCTCTTAAATCGCGATTAACTTCTGATCGAATAGGATCGGGAGCCGATGCGTCTCGGTCAGAAGTCGCCGTAAGAATGATTCGGATTGACAGCCGAAGACGTCGCCGTGGTACTCTAACTGGTCGTTCCGTGGCGCTGTCTGAATTTCGGCCGTCTCTCCTTGTCACATTATCGGCGCACTACTCTCTCACGGTACTGACGTCACTAACACCGTTAGCACACTCGAACGAAAAGTAATGAGCCGTTACCGATGCCAGAAAAACTCATAATAAACGCGTTTTTCAATCACCGTTCGTTATACAAATGAAATTAAAGATAATCTCTTACTTATTGTACGTTAACAGGATTAACGGTAATTATGGCCGAGGATAATCGCTCGGCATTATGCAATCTTTAAACACCGGTAATTTATTAAACATGCATTTACCACGGCTAGACATGATTAATAATAATTCTGGTATGGCAACGAAACTGCTTGATCCAAAAGGCAATAAATTATTTTTAGTACTTGATGGGACATATGTTTTTATAGAAAAATCTAATAACTTCGAACTACAACGCAATACGTATAGTGAACACAAACACCGCAACCTCGTGAAGCCATTTATGGCTGTCTTTAGAAATGGTTATATTGCTAACGTTTTCGGAGCCTTACGATGGGAAAATCAATGACGCAACCATAATGAAAGATTTATTGGAACAAGAAGAACATTGGGTTAACTTCCGAGAAAACGACGTGTTCATTGTTGACCGAGGCTTTCGCGATGCGATAGAAGCAATTAGAAATAAGGGTTTCAATCCATTAATGCCAGCCTTTCCAAATGGACAATGTGGGAAACTCACAAGACAAGAAGCCAATGATTCGCGAATTGTGGCAAAACTTAGGTGGGTCGTTGAAGCAGTTAATGGACATATTCGGACAAAGTGGCAAATATTTAACCGCACAATACGGAACACCAACATGCAATATATAATGAGTGATTGGCGAATTGCTTGCGCATTGTACAATTGGACATTTACCCCCCTGGATTCTGAGAGAAGCACTGGATTACAGGATAAAGTAGCTGCCAGAATGCTACAAATGCAAAACCATCGGAACAAATTGAAAGATCTAGTGGACCGAGAAAATCTTAATCTTTGTTTAAATATGTTCAAAACTATTTAAATTCGCGTTCGTCCGTGAAATATTATTTCTCGGCCGCGAGTCCCGTATCCGTTTGTGTACGTGACATTCCGGAAAGTTAGGCTGTCGCCGAGTTCGTTCGGCGTACAGACAGTTTAAAACCGCGGCCGTTTACGTGTTTTGTACGCTGACCTCACGCGAAGATTCGCTTCAAACGCCATTTAAACGGCATAGTGACGTCAGCATCGAGAGAGAGAACCGTATCGTTAATTGAAAAGAGATCGACAATCAGATTCGATAGCGCCACGTCGCGACGACGAGGCGCGACCGAGTCTTCGTCTGTCGATGCTCGACGATTTTAAAATTATTCACGAGCCGACTTCCAACGGGAGCATATCCCAGACGATCTCGCTCCTAAAGTACGCGCTCCGCCGAGCAAGCAACAGGCTTCTCGGCAAGAAATAATTAATTTTGGACTCTGTAAAGAATTCTCATCGTTGCTGCGATTTGAGATTTCAAAAAAAGAACAATCTCTTTAAGCGAAGGAAGTGGTCTAGTGCACGCAGCGCGTGACGTGACCGCGGACGCGAGAAGTTGATTGTACGTTGCAGTCGTTGCCGCGACTGCGACGTAGGACTCAGGGTGCACGCACCTAGAATCCCTTTAAAGCTATACGGCTTTGGAGCCTCCCAAAGGTCCTACCGATCGTTCGGTACCGCCTCGTGGAGAGCTCTCCGTGCAAAGGTCACTGCGAACCCTATCCGAAAACCCTGTTGGTGTACGAGTCGACCGTACACCCACCGGCGGAGTTCGGGTTCAAAGCGCCTCCCACTCTTCACGCCGCCTACCACATACGGTCCCCGTACAAACGGTCGCCGGGTAGGCTTTATAGTGAGGGTGGACTTGCTTGGGATTTCCTCCTGTAAATTCGTTTACTGCACAGTCCCCGAAATAATCGGTCGCTGTGTAGTAGTTATAAAGCGTTGTAGGAAATTCCCTTGCACGACGTACCCACGTCGATCTGCGCGGTGAGCGTGCTCGCGGGATCCACACACTTGGAGCCTTACGACCTCCATTTGGTGACCCGTCCGTGGCGACACAGAGCCTCCGACAGTTACGAGTCAATTCTCCGCTGTTCAGGGCGAAAGTCTCGTCGATCGTTTTAATTAATAACGATTCACGAGAAACAATAAAATACAGTCCACTTGTTTACGCTTAACGACAGCTGATCTCCCCCCTCCAAGCGCGACGATAGTCGCGAGGAGAGCGAGGCGAACAGCTGACGAGCGTGTTTACGATACGTGCAATCACGTATTTAATTCTGGTCGATCCTTTGTTACAGGAATCAGGGCCAGTACCGCAGCCAGGGCAACGCCAATAAGGCAACCCGGCCCGATAGAAAAAAAGGATATTTATTTTCAATTCTTTATTTTTTTTGTTTGTAATTTTTCTATTTTTATTTTAATCGCATAAAATAAAATACAAATAAATTGTGTCAACTTAACTTTCCCTGAACTTTCCCTCATCCGGACCCCGGTTAGAACCCTTAGATTCTAACAAACGGTCCTTCGAGCCGGATTGAGGTTGAAAGAACAGGAAAGAGTTGCAAGTGCGTTCACGTAAGTCGCTGCTTACGAGACGCTTAATTTCGAGTCGATTACCCAATCCTCGAATTAGAGATCAGCATGTCTGTGTCTAAGGCTGAAGGTCGAAGCGAGTTCGATGTCGATCTCGACGACCTAATCACCCGGTTCGACTTAATGACAAAGGCGATCTCACTTAAAGAAACGTGGTCGAGCCCAGTTCACTGAGGAGATCCTCAAAACAAGGCTCGCCACCGTAACCGAACAGTACAAGGAGGCTATACAGCAGTACTTTGGCTCTTCGGAGAAAATATGCCCCTGCGAAGCGCAACGTGCGACTTCCTTGCAAAGGTGGCGTAGAAGCTAAGGAGGAAGAGTTTATGGAGTTTCAGGGAGTACGTTGCCACAGAGCTGACCAGACTGGCCGCTGAATCAAAAGCGGCAACAACGTCGGTCAGCTCACATGATGTCGCAATCGAACTCCCAAAACAACGCCTTCCCAAGTTCGGAGGTGATCCACGAAAATGGAGACATTTCGAGGATCTTTTCACCTCCGGAATAATAAATAATCCGAGGCTGTCAGATGCACAGATTGTAGTATCTGAACGCCTGTCTGGAGGACAAAGCGTTGGCGGCGATCGCGCACCTCGAAGTTATCGATGATAATTTCACGGTGGCGTGGAAAACCCTGAAAGAACAATTCGGGATACCACGTATCGTGACTGCCAAATTGCTAAGCCAATTGACAAAATTGAAAACGATCAAAAGAGATGATCTGGATAGCCTAAACCAGGTCGTCGTCGTTTTCAAACAGGCCCTCGCGGCGCTCGAAAAGCTGGGCACAATTTTAGAGCAGCGAAATTGGCTGCTGGCCCACAGCATTCGAAGCCACTTGGAAGGGTCTCTTAAAGCTGAGTGGGAAAGGTCGCAGCGTCTCTCCCCGAACTATCCCTCGCACACCGAGTTGATAGAATTCCTGGAGGGGCATGCACGGGCTCTGACCATGTTAGACGATGGTCCGAGCAAGCCTGCGACCGAACACCCACAAAAGCACAAAAATACGGAGTCACAACTCCTGTTCTAGAAAGTCCCGCTGGAAAAAGCGTGACTTGCGGATTTTGCGGCCTCGAACACAGAATGACCCAATGTGGTGCATTCCGTAATTTGACGCCGAACCGCCGCTATCAATTTATAAAGATAGCCAGCGGTGCATTCTCTGCTTGTCACCTCAGCATGGGAACGCGCGTTGTCCTTCCGAAGAGGCATGTACGAAATGCAATGGCAGACATCATTCTCTGCTGCATTTCCGAGTCCTTTCGAGCGAAACCGAAAGTCGCAAACCCGCGACAATGGCTTCGCAAGACAAACGCCAGAAAAAGCGGTCTACGGCCCCACCAAGCCGGCCGCAGCAAGCCGAACGAGCTGCTCGTACCACGACGTCACAGGCAACGACGTCACAGCCTAGTACGTCACACTGTACCGCGATAGGTGCAGACGTACCGACGGCTGTGTTGTTAGCCACGGCGAACGTACGTGTGTACGGAATAAACGGTGCGTCGCGAATCGTACGCGCACTGATAGATCAGGGTTCTGAGTCGTCCTTCATCTCCGCGAATTTGACGAATGACCTCAAATTCTTGCGGAGGAAAACCCCAGCCACAGTGACTGGCTTGGGGGGCGGCAAAACCCAGACAATTAAATTCAGCGTCGAGATGAATTTGGGAACGGTAGAAGGTACCGAGCCGACGGTCAAGACGAAAGCGTATATCGTGCAAATAATCACGAGCTACGTCTCGCCGCGTTGGCAAGTGCGCTCAAATGCGACGCGCTAAAGGACCTACCGCTCGCAGATCCCGACCCTGCTTCCGGTCAACCGATTGAAGTGTTGATCGGCGCGGACTTGTACGCGCAAAATTATTCGACCGGGTTTCCGTCGAATATGCAGTACGGGTCCAGTGGCTCAAGAAACTGCATTTGGCTGGATTCTGTCCGGCCCGACAAATGCAAAGGGCAAAATTAACAAAACTTTGCGGACATTGCACTGCAATGTCCTCGAATCGCTGGACACGGCGATTCGAAAGTTTTGGGAAGTCGAAGAACTCCCTTCGACCTCGGTACGCACCAAGGCGGAGGAGGAGTGTGAAACGCACTTCCATAAAACCGTCGCTCGTGATGCGTCTGGACGTTTTGTCGTCCGATTACCTTTACTCACCCGAGACCGGACGAAGCGCTAGGAAATTCCTATCGCATCGCTCTCTCCGCTCTCGGAGCTTTGGGGAAAAAATTGACGCAGATCAGACCCTCGTACGAGAATACACATCGTTTCTCACGGAATATGAGGAGCTGGGTCATATGACTCGAATAGAGCCCATTGACGAGACCAGACTCTACATTCCACATCGAGCGGTCGTACGCACAGAAAGTGCAACGACAAAATTAAGAGTCGTATTTAACGCGACAAGCCGAACTGCAGGCGGTCGCTCGTTAAATGACATCCTACACGTAGGTCCAAAATTGCAGAACGACATCACGTCAGTCTTGACCCGATGGCGTCTGTATGAATACGTGTTGGTGGCCGACATAGAGAAAATGTTCCGACAGATTCTCGTCGTCCCACCCAGGATCGTCGTTATCAGTGCATCCTATGGCGCACGCCCGAAACCGAACAGCTGAATGCGTTCGAATTAAATACCGTAACGTACGGTACGGCGTGTGCACCATACTTGTCGATGCGAACCCTTCTCGAGCTGAAAAATCAGGACGGGCACAGGTAGCCCCTTGCCGCCCTGATACTCGAGCGGGACATATACGTAGACGACGTTTTTATGGGAGCACCCGATACGTCGTTGTTAGAGAAAATTCGCAATCAAGTTTGCGAACTCTTACAACGAGGTGGGTTTAAGCTGCGTAAATGGGCAGGTAATTCGCCGTTATTACTGCGAAATATTCCCAAAAGCGCTCACTCCCACGCCGTCGACCTTACCTTATTCGATGACAGCGAATTAAAGGTTTTGGGTTTACGCTGGATACCGTCCGGCGATTATTTTTACTTCAATCTGCAGCGGTTTCAGCCGTCTGCCGTGCCGATGACAAAACGAAATTTGTTTTCGGAGATTGCTAAGTTGTTCGATCCGCTCGGCTGGTTATCACCAGTCGTGATTCGCGCAAAGATTTTGATGCAATCCCAATGGCTGGAGAAAATCCAGTGGGACGATCAAATCTCAGCGAATACACTCAATACGTGGAATACGTTTTGCGTGGATTGGAGCAGCTTAAACGAGTTAAAAATCCCCAGATGGATTAATTACGGAGCCGACACAATGTCCGTGGAAATTCATGGATTTTGTGACGCTTCGCTCGCGGCCTACTCAGCGGTCAGCATATTTACGTGTGACAGCGATGAGCAATGTCACCTCCTCGACATTGATAATGGCAAAAACGCGGGTGGCTCCGATTAAAACGCAGTCAATTCCTGTATTAGAATTGAACGGCGCCGTGCTCCTCGCCGAGCTTCATTGTGTACGTGGAAAGGTCACTTTCACTGAAGGTCGACCAAATAATCTGCTGGACAGATTCCACGATCGCACTAGCATGGTTGAGAAAGCACGCCTCCACATGGAAGGTTTTAATAGCCAACCGTGTGTCAAAAGGTCCAAACGTTACTCCTGAATGCTGAATGGAGGCACGTTCCCACCCGCTTCAATCCCGCGGATCTGAATTCGCGTGGAGTGGAAGCTGCGGAACTCCTTCAATCTAAGCTGTGGATTTCTGGACCAAGTTGGCTAACAGAATCGAAAGATTGTTGGCCGAAAACACCTTCGTCCATCAGAGACCGAAGAAGGGAAGCGCAAAGTGCACGCCCACGTAGCAATTCCGGAGAAAGAATGGGAACTTGTATTTCGATTCTCGACCTGAACAAGCTACTTCGCGTAACCGCATACTGTCTCAGATTAAGGAGACCGATGCAAGGGAGCGAAGGTCGTTCGTTGCGAAGTTCGTTGAGGCGTCTGAGTTGCAGCTCGCAAGCGAAAGTATTGTCCGCTACATCCAGCGCAGTCATTTTGCAAAGGAGTTCCGGTGTTTAAATAATCACCGGAAAATTCCAGCAAAATCAATGCTGAAAAGTTTGAACCCCTTTCTCGACGATAACGATGTCTTGAGAGTCGGGGGCAGACTGGAAAATACAGCACTGCCATGGGAAACCAAGCATCCCATAATTTTGCCGAAACATCACGTTTCCACGATGATAATTCGGCAGTGCCACGTTGATACGTTGCACGGGGATTGCAGTTAACCATGTATACGGTGCGACAAAAATTTTGGATTCTCGGCTGTCGAAATGCAGCGCGAACGGTAATCCACGGATGCATGCGATGCGTTAGATGGAGGGCAAAACTCCCACGCAAATCATGCAGGATTTAATACCGGAGCGTTGCCGCGAGGCGAGAGCATTTTCGAACTGCGGAGTGGATTATGCTGGACCTTTTCGTGTCCGCGACTCCGCCGGTCGAGGGAAAACCGCCCACAAAGCGTATATAGCAGTTTTTGTCTGTTACGCGACACGGGCTATCCATATCGAACTCGTCCACGATTATACGACGAGTGCCTTTTTGGCGGCGTTAAGATCGATTCATTGCACGAAGGGGAGTTCCGTCCTGCATTTTCAGTGACAATGGAACGAACTTTGTCGGTGCAGATCGAGAATTACGTGAAAATTTCGAGGCTGTGTACAACACGCCAGAAATGCGTAATAAATGCAGTCAGAAAGGAATTAAATGGAAATTTAACCCACCGAGTGCACCGCACTTCGGTGGCATGCAAGAAGCCGGCGTGAAATCGGTGAAATTTCACCTTAAGCGGACGCTGGGCGAATTCACTCCCACAAGCGAAGAATTACAGACGTTGCTCTGTAAAATCGAAGCAAGTTTAAACTCGCGACCGATTGCCGCTTTGAGTGATAGCCCGGACGATTATGCGCCGCTCACACCGGGACACTTCTTAGTAGGAAGTCCGCTGAACGCGCTTTCCGACGCAATCCATGGAAATTGAAAAACTCTCTCGTTTGACACGTTGGTGGGCTATTCAAAATTTCCATGAACAAATCTGGAGGCATTGGACACGTGACTATCTCACGCACCTCCAGAATCGTTACAAGTGGCGTACAGCCCAAAAAACATTAAAACTAAACGACTTAGTTTTGGTGCAAAACCCTCTCCTGCCCCCGAATCAATGGGAAATGGGGCGAGTAGAGGACGTATTCACCGGCAGGGATGGAAATGCACGTGTGGTTAAAATACGCACGGCAAAATCCATTTTTACGCGACCTATAACGCGGTTGTGTAAGTTGCCTGTGGAAGATACCGAGTCGGCGACGGTTAGCGACGCCGACTAGGTCACATAAAAACCATAACATCCAACGGCTGAAAGTGATCGGAAGGTGAGAAACGATCGTTTCTAGAAACAAACGACGTTGATTTTCACCTGACCGTTGTCACTTGAAGTTCAAACGGATTAGTGGGGTTACGAATCCACCAATCTGAGTTGGGTTTTTGGTAGGGCGCACCTGGGAATACGAGCGCCCCCGACACGCCGCGGAGCCGAACATCGTTCAGTTCAAAGATACTACGATGGGCGACGCTAGTTCTGAGGCTACCACGTCGTGCGCGGAGGAAACCGCCGTGTCACTTTCGGGGGATCCCGAAATCGACGAGCGATTCGGGAGGATCCTGCGGCTTGGGGAGACCACCCCGGCAGCACCGCAAGGCAACACCGAAGAAGAGGTGATGGTCTGCTTCGGCCGGGAACCATATTACATTCCCGCCCGTGTTCTCACCACCGCAAAAAAGTATCACGTTAGGGTCCCCGGAGGACAGTATGTCCTCCGGTGGGGACCAGAGGGCCGCCTCCGGTCCTGCAATTTTAAGGCGGACAAGACCGAGGAGACGGCCCCGCCGCCGACCCCAGCCACGGCGGCGTCGACCAGACCGCCCCCGCCAGGGACGTCCGCAACCCCTATGGCCGCCCCCGCCGACCAGGCCAAGCGGCCAAGGAAGAAAAGGAAGAGGCCAGCTAGGGCAGCCCCGGCAAACACGGGCCCGTCCACCAGCGACCCTTCCACCAGTTGCCCTTCCACCAGCGGCACGGCCTCCAGCGGCCGACAGCAGCAGGGACCCGCCGCCAAAAAGCGCAAGCGAGGGTGGCAGCCTTACGGTGGTCTGGCATTCACCAAAGCGATGGCCGACCAGATGCTCACCACGTCGATGCGCTACCTGCATCAAGCAGCTGCAGCAGGTCAACTGTAAGTACTTTTGATTTTTTATAATTGAAAGTGCGCGAGTTCTCTCTCTTCGCGTAAAATAGTGACCGTACGGGACTACCGCGATCTCCGGGTATTGCACAATTCGTGCAAGGGGGCGGTATGTTTAAATATGTTCAAAACTATTTAAATTCGCGTTCGTCCGTGAAATATTATTTCTCGGCCGCGAGTCCCGTATCCGTTTGTGTACGTGACATTCCGGAAGGTTAGGCTGTCGCCGAGTTCGTTCGGCGTACAGACAGTTTAAAACCGCGGCCGTTTACGTGTTTTGTACGCTGACCTCACGCGAAGATTCGCTTCAAACGCCATTTAAACGGCATAGTGACGTCAGCATCGAGAGAGAGAACCGTATCGTTAATTGAAAAGAGATCGACAATCAGATTCGACAGCGCCACGTCGCGACGACGAGGCGCGACCGAGTCTTCGTCTGTCGATGCTCGACGATTTTGGAAATTATTCACGAGCCGACTGCCAACGGGAGCAGATCCTCGAAGATCTCTGCTCCTAAAGTACGCGCTCCGCCGAGCAAGCAACAGGCTTCTCGGCAAGAAATAATTAATTTTGGACTCTGTAAAGAATTCTCATCGTTGCTGCGATTTGAGATTTCAAAAAAAGAACAATCTCTTTAAGCGAAGGAAGTGGTCTAGTGCACGCAGCGCGTGACGTGACCGCGGACGCGAGAAGTTGATTGTACGTTGCAGTCGTTGCCGCGACTGCGACGTAAGGGACTCAGGGTGCACGCACCTAGAATCCCTTTAAAGCTATACGGCTTTGGAGCCTCCCAAAGGTCCTACCGATAGTTCGGTACCGCCTTGTGGAGAGCTCTCCGTGCAAAGGTCACTGCGAACCCCTATCCGAAAACCCTGTTGGTGTACGAGTCGACCGTACACCCACCGGCGAAGTTCGGGTTCAAAGCGCCTCCCACTCTTCACGCCGCCTACCACATACGGTCCCCGTACAAACGGTCGCCGGGTAGGCTTTATAGTGAGGGTGGACTTGCTTGGGATTTCCTCCTGTAAATTTGTTTACTGCACAGTCCCCGAAATAATCGGTCGCTGTGTAGTAGTTATAAAGCGTTGTAGGAAATTCCCTTGCACGACGTACCCACGTCGATCTGCGCGGTGAGCGTGCTCGCGGGATCCACACACTTGGAGCCTTACGACCTCCATTTGGTGACCCGTCCGTGGCGACAGAGCCTCCGACAGTTACGAGTCAATTCTCCGCTGTTCAGGGCGAAAGTCTCGTCGATCGTTTTAATTAATAACGATTCACGAGAAACAATAAAATACAGTCCACTTGTTTACGCTTAACGACAGCTGATCTCCCCCCTCCAAGCGCGACGATAGTCGCGAGGAGAGCGAGGCGAACAGCTGACGAGCGTGTTTTAGATACGTGCAATCACGTATTTAATTCTGGTCGATCCTTTGTTACAGGAATCAAGGGCCAGTACCGCAGCCAGGGCAACGCCAATAAGGCAACCCGGCCCGATAGAAAAAAAAGGATATTTATTTTCAATTCTTTATTTTTTTTGTTTGTAATTTTTCTATTTTTATTTTAATCGCATAAAATAAAAGGCTTGACAAGCGAAAATACAAATAAATTGTGTCAACTTAACTTTCCCTGAACTTTCCCTCATCCGGACCCCGGTTAGAACCCTTAGATTCTAACAATCTTTGTTTAAATAACGCGTTAATTCGTTATTAAGAAACGGCGGTTAAATTCTCGCGTGATCTATGGAAAAAAGGAGACATTTCTTATACGGTGTTGTCCTCAGTGTTCGCGACATTCCAGAGCCTTCTCTGCGTCGTAACCTGCTTCGGGAGCAATACCGTGTAGAAAAAATCCAAATTTACCTTCGATAATAGTCACGCGATCGGCCCAGTAACGGTCTCCATGAGAACCGGTGTTACTACGCCGAAATTACAGAGAGGATTCAAAATTAATACGAGACAGACAATCTCCTCTCGCGAACGCGCACAAGAGGGTCTGTCTCGACAATCACTTGCTATCTGGTTCTCGACGAGTTCGCTTCTTCCAAGCCGACTCGTCCAACACCGCGATCACGGTATACGCGAAATTAAATTCGTTTAATCGTGTAGTTACACCACAGAATCGAAACGGAACGAGATTAAGACTGTGGTAAATTCGAAAGAATTAACCTAGTCGGATTTCGTACCTCACGGTTTCGTGAGTTTAGTGATCGTTGTGTGTATAGAACCGTTTTGGAAACGCAGTATTGAAACAATTTATAGTGAACAACCGGTGGCAGATCATAATCGTGTGTGCACTTTAATAGTGTTCGATTATCGCCACCGTTGTGTCGATTGTTTCAAATCAAAAGCGATTTCACACATTAACAACCGGTGGCTGATAACAATCGTCGTAACATTTAAATAGTGTTCGATTGTCGCCACCGTTGCGTTTAAGGCACGTACCGCTGTAATCAGCTGTCGTGCAACGAGAACCGAGAAAAACTTCTCGGTTTTCCTTGAACTTTTGTGCGATTCAAACACTCTGATAGGGGCCTTTGGGCGTATACCCTGAGTGGGATTGTCGTTTCCGAGGGTCGAAATCTCAGTTTGAGTACCACCCCATAGGGGCCTTTATTCGGCGCATACCCTGGGTGCTCTCGGCTGAATTCGATTAAGCTCGAACGTCGGTCACTCATCACCAGTGTGTACGGACACTCGGTGTAGAGCGACGTTCAAAAGGGCGCCGTGGTGTAAGCACCTTAACGTTCAGACGCTTCTAGCGCAGTTATGGGCTTGCATCACACCGGTCCGGTACGGACCAGGAAACGACGCTGAATCACGGAGTGGACAATTTTGGAGCCTACAACCTCCAACTGTTGTCACCTCCAGCCAAAATTCAAGCCAGCAGCAGTGGGAAGATCGAGGCTCAAATCTTGTCTTCCCCATCTGCTGTTATAAAATTTTCCAGAACTGCAGTCGAACGTTTCTCGATCACACGAGAAACGTTTAATCAGTCGAACGTTTCTCGATCACACGAGAAACGTTTAAGAATACAGTCCACTAACACAGTTGCGTATCGCTGTGAAGGAATCCCGCTCCTGTTTATCATAAGCGAGTCAGACAACGCGACGAGCGTTGTCAAGTATTTACAGCCGAATTTCGGTCTCTGTTTGTTGCAGACGACCGAGACGCGAGCCGTAGTGGCCAGAGACCACGGCCAGGCTTTTTACGAGCCCGCTAACGGGCCTGGTTTTTCCTGGCGATTTAAAATTATAAATTTCTTCATTTTTGTTTTATTTAATCTTGTTTTTTTTTATTAAATTTCATACATTTTATATAAACGGCCTAGTCTATTGACTAGGCGAAAGAAATTTATAGTGTACCGATTCACTTTCCCACAAATTCCCACTCCCTCGTAATTCGGACTCAACGTTAAAGGGTGAGAGCGACCATAACTCGCACCTATTTTAACAAAGGTCCTTCGAGCCGGATTCACGAGGTTGAGTGGAATAGGGAAAGGTACACACTCTTACACGTGACGAATATCCATGTAAGAGGTTAGTTCGAGCTGATTAATCCTCGATAAACCCAACAATGGCCGTGGCTAAAGAATCCACGTGGACGGAGGTTGATGAGCACATAGAAACTATGTGCGAAATTCACCACCGCCTTAGCAAGTTGGGTACTAACCTGAAAAAAACAGGCAGAGCGAATTACTCAGTGAGGCTTCTCGAGGAAAAGCTCGAATATGCCAAAACCATGGAAGGAGATAAACGATCGGTATTCAGAGGCCCGCAAGCTTCTAAAACCGGCGCAAAGGCAGAGTCATGATTTCTTCAAACAGAATGTTATCTTGACCGCCGAGAACGATTTCCAAGATTTCGTGGATTTCGTAAGGGAAATTGACTGACTTACCGCTGACAAAGCCGCAGCGGTGTCGGTCGAGCATTGCAACGTACCGATCGAGCTCCCAAGCAGCGAATACCAATGGTGGTGATCCTCGTGAATGGGAACATTTCGAGGATCTGTTTACCACCGGGGTAATTAATAATGCTGCACTGGGAGATATCCAACGGTTGTATTTTTTAAACGCCTGCCTTGAGGGGCCGGCTGCTGCAACCGTTGCTTGCCTTCCAGTAGTGGGTCGCAACTTCACGGAAGCGTGGGCGAGGCTGAAGAACGAATTCGGCCTACCACGCTTAGTCACTGGAAAGCTGTTGGACATGCTTTTATATCTGAAGCCTATCGATATGAATGACTTGACCAGCATGCAACAAGTGACCGTGGGTTGCACTCAGCCATTGCTGTTCTGGATACCAAGGGTACACCGGAACAGCAACGAGATTGGCTCTCGCTCATTGGGTGAAGCAACACTTCACCCCGAAATGGAGCTGGAATGGCAAAACGTTAGACCTCTCGTCCGAATATCCTACGTTCGAGGACGTAAGGCAGTTCGTTGACAAACGGTCACGTGCCTTGCTCTCCATGAACGAGGAGCGCAGAAAGCCGCGCTGGGGCTTCCAACAAAACCACGCACAATCGAAGCTCGGTGCGCGATACCAGCACCGCTTCGAAACACGTGAGAAGCCACAACGTTGTCATGGAACACGTCCAGGCTGGACAGCCAAGGGAAACGGATTCAGACAACGTTAAGCATGTTGGAAAACCGTCCACGAAACCGTGCGGATTCTGTAACGGGCCGCACAGTTTGACGAATTGCAACAATTTCGCATTATTGACTGCAAAAATGCGCAGTCAATATGTGAAAAAACCGTCCGTGGTGCTTACAATGCTAGGGCACCACCCACACCGTGACGAAATGCAAAGCTCCACGTAGCATGTGCGAAGTGCGGCGGGATGCACCATCCCCTGCTGCACTTCGAATTACCACGGAAACCTCACGCGAAGCCGGTCCCGGAAAACGTGGACTGCAAGCGTGAGGAAGGGCAATTGTAGTTTTCCCAGCCGACGACCTGCAAAGTTCAGGTCATCGGCAGAAAACTCGAATTCGAAAGCTGATATGACATACGCCTCGTCGTAAAGTTGTACTCTATTCAGTACAGCTGTACTGAGGCCAGTGTTATTGGCCAGAACTCGAGCACGAGATCGGTACAGAGCGACGCGATCGCTTATCGATCGAAATATTGAAATTTCGATCGACGCGGTTCTATACGCCAAAATCATTCGACGGAGATTTCGTCGAACAGAAGGGGTACCATCGCCCAAAGTCTGTTTTCGGATGGGTAATATCCAACCGAAAATGCAGCGGCAAAACCCCGAACAATTGTACCGTTCTCAAATCGCTGATTAAAGCGATTCCGAAGTTAGAAGAAACAGAAGAGATTCCCTCGACCTCTGTTGCGAAACAAAGGTGGAGGATGATAAACTCTTCTGGGAAACCCGTCGCACGATTGCGACGGGGTGGTTTTGAAGTCTGGCTGCCCCTTAATTACCCGAGACGAAAGGCGCTGGAAAATTTTCCATGTCGCGTTCTCCTGTCTCATTAGGCTGCGGGGAAGCTGGACGTGAACCGAAAATTCGGAAGGAAAAATTCTCTGTTTCTCGCGGAATATGAGCCCATTTTCGAATTTTGACTCAACATTCCGCAATTTACTTCGGCACCCAAAAATCCTCTTCTACCCTCCAAATCATTGGAAAAAGGGAAGAATCGAGGTAAAATTCACGGGCAGAGACAGGAACAATGTGTGTAGTTTAAAAGTACGCACGGCCACGTCTACTTACACGCGTCCGATCAGATGTCTGTGTAAATTGCCTGTGGAAGAGTCCGCATCGTCAATAAACAAGGACGACGCTATCGGGACATACGGTATCTCGAATAACGCCTGACAAGGAGATACCGGTGCCCGGCGGAAGGCGGACACTTCAACCCCGACGGCAGCAAGGAAGCGGCCGATGGAGGAGGCTCAGCAGCCCAAGGGACAAGGGCGGTCGCAGAAGCGCAACCGCCAGCGTCGGAAGGCGAAGGTGTGGGCGGGGGCCCAGGGACGCCAGGGGGATCAGCACCCCCACCAAGAGGGGACAACCTAGTGACCCAGGCGGTCCTGACGTCCCTCAAGCTGCTGCAAGGGCAGCAGAACGCCAGCCAGCCGACCTCGTCTATGTAAGTAACTTAATTTTATTAATTAAGTGAAAAATCCTTCTGCATAATGACCGCGAATTACCGCTTCTCTTTTCATTGCACGGACCGTGCAAGGGCGGTATGTTTAAATAACGCGTTAATTCGTTATTAAGAAACGGCGGTTAAATTCTCGCGTGATCTATGGAAAAAAGGAGACATTTCTTATACGGTGTTGTCCTCAGTGTTCGCGACATTCCAGAGCCTTCTCTGCGTCGTAACCTGCTTCGGGAGCAATACCGTGTAGAAAAAATCCAAATTTACCTTCGATAATAGTCACGCGATCGGCCCAGTAACGGTTCCATGAGAACCGGTGTTACTACGCCGAAATTACAGAGAGGATTCAAAATTAATACGAGACAGACAATCTCCCCTCGCGAACGCGCACAAGAGGGTCTGTCTCGACAATCACTTGCTATCTGGTTCTCGACGAGTTCGCTTCTTCCAAGCCGACCTCGTCCAACACCGCGATCACGGTATACGCGAAATTAAATTCGTTTAATCGTGTAGTTACACCACAGAATCGAAACGGAACGAGATTAAGACTGTGGTAAATTCGAAAGAATTAACCTAGTCGGATTTCGTACCTCACGGTTTCGTGAGTTTAGTGATCGTTGTGTGTATAGAACCGTTTTGGAAAAAACGCAGTATTGAAACAATTTATAGTGAACAACCGGTGGCAGATCATAATCGTGTGTGCACTTTAATAGTGTTCGATTATCGCCACCGTTGTGTCGATTGTTTCAAATCAAAAGCGATTTCCCACATTAACAACCGGTGGCTGATAACAATCGTCGTAACATTTAAATAGTGTTCGATTGTCGCCACCGTTGCGTGGAAGGCACGTACCGCTGTAATCAGCTGTCGTGCAACGAGAACCGAGAAAACTTCTCGGTTTTCCTTGAACTTTGTGCGATTCAAACACTCTGATAGGGGCCTTTGGGCGTATACCCTGAGTGGGATTGTCGTTTCCGAGGGTCGAAATCTCAGTTTGAGTACCACCCCATAGGGGCCTTTATTCGGCGCATACCCTGGGTGCTCTCGGCTGAATTCGATTAAGCTCGAACGTCGGTCACTCATCACCAGTGTGTACTGGACACTCGGTGTAGAGCGACGTTCAAAAGGGCGCCGTGGTGTAAGCACCTTAACGTTCAGACGCTTCTAGCGCAGTTAAGGGCTGCAGATCACACCGGTCCCGTACGGACCAGGAAACGACGCTGAATCCACGGAGTGGACAATTTTGGAGCCTTACAAACCTCCAACTGTTGTCACCTCCAGCCAAAATTCAAGCCAGCAGCAGTGGGAAGATCGAGGCTCAAATCTTGTCTTCCCCATCTGCTGTTATAAAATTTTCCAGAACTGTAGTCGAACGTTTCTCGATCACACGAGAAACGTTTAATCAGTCGAACGTTTCTCGATTACACGAGAAACGTTTAAGAAATACAGATCCACTAACACAGTTGCGTATCGCTGTGAAGGAATCCCGCTCCTGTTTATCATAAACAGAGACAGGAGCGTGTGTAGTGAAGTGAGTCACACAAAGCGACGAGCGTTTACAACTATTTACAGCCGAATTTCGGTCTCTGTTTGTTGCAGACGACCGAGACGCGAGCCGTAGTGGCCAAAGACCACGGCCAGGTTTTTTACGAGCCCGCTAACGGGCTCGGTTTTTCCTGGCGATTTAAAAAATTATAAATTTCTTCATTTTTGTTTTATTTAATCTTGTTTTTTTTTTATTAAATTTCAAACATTTTAAATAAACGGCCTAGTCGATTGACTAGGCGAAAGAAATTTACAGTGTACCGATTCACTTTCCCACAAATTCCCACTCCCTCGTAATTCGGACTCAACGTTAAAGGGTGAGAGCGACCATAACTCGCACCTATTTTAACAATCTTAAAACTAAAGATTTTATAAATATATTAAATACAGATTTGCAGCTTCCAGAACTCACCGTTGAAGACATGATTATTTATTGTACCGGCGCATACGCCTTAAAAATGTCACAACATTATATAGAGGACAACATGTCTGCAACAGGAGATGTTGCAATTGAAATCGGGCGTCCTGCGCAAGAAAATAATTTGCCTGAAAATACAGCTCCATTTGACTTCCAAAAGTACGGAATTCGCATTAATTACTTACAAGGTAAGTTATTGCGTATACGAATCCGATCTCGGCATAGGAATGCTACAAAATACTTCGTGTATATATTAATTGATCAAGAAAAAACTGGATTAGAAGCAATAATTGGGCACTACTGTTCCTGTAGAGTTGGTTCTCGAGTCGTAGGCTGCTGTTCGCACGTGGCTATGATAATTTGGTACGAACATATTAAGCGCATTGATACAAATGCGGATTTAGAAGATGCGTACGACGAATTCATCGACGAACAGGACATCAGTAACGACGACGCAGAGGCTAATTCTGACATTGATTTAAATATTTAAGAGGCGGTAAGAGATATTTTATTGGGATTTTATTGCTTCAATCGTCTCAAATTCTTTTCCATCAAAATCAAGATAATTTTTATACCTTCTAGGCGTTTTCAAACTGATTCATACTCAAGGGCTTAACGCAGGGCTAAAGGAATGAACGTCACGACATACATTTGGCGCTGCAACGTGCTACACTTTTTTTTTTTTTCTTTTTTTTTTTTTTTTCGTGGGGAAAATCTTCGAAAGACTCCCTCCCACCTCTTTGGGGAGAGGCGGGAGGGGTGTGTTGGATTCCCCGCGCCCAATATAACGGGCGCGGAAATACCACTAAAAACCCCACGGTGACCTCTTCCGCACGATTTGGGAGGATACCGGGAATCGCTCGAAGTATACTTACGGTATCCTACCCGTTCCCGCGCTTTGCGCCCACCCGCGGGGGACAAACGGTCCCCGGTAATCGCCCTGTCTCATAGCGGCAGGACGAGGCCACATCGTCCTGCCGCCATCAGTCCTGGGGCCGCGTCCAGTGGCGGCTGCGAGCCCCAACTCGCAACCGCCGCGACCCCTTTCTCACCCCTCGGAGGCCGGCAGCCGATGGCCGCACCAGGCCACCGAGGGTGCCGCTCCGTGCGCCGGAGCCGGACAGGAGGCACTGCCACCCCATCCGGTCCGACCCTACCCCGCCTGGCGGGAGGGGGCTCCTATCAGGACCCCCCCCCCCCCCAGCCTGGGTCATGCGCCACGCCGAGGGGGCCGCCCGCGTCGCCTGACGCCCAGGCGACGCTCTCTCGCCACCAAACGAGCGCGAGCCTCAGCACGACGCTGACGCTCGCGCTCCCTTCCCGCGGTCTCCTTCTGCAACACTACGTTTTCGCAGAAGTAGGCCACGGCCCTCCACTTCTCCTCGCTGCCGAGCATGGCGCGCACCATGCCAGGCAGCGAGACATCCCGCCCGATGACGCCGATCAGGACACGGCGTTCACCCTCCCATGCAGCGCATACATCGAGGGTATGTTCCGCCGTGTCCTGCTCAGCGTCGCAATGGCAGCAACGCGCCGTCGGCTCCTTCCCTATCCGGCACAGGTATCTCCCGAAGCTGCCATGCCCCGAGAACACCTATGCCATCCTGTAAGTGAGGCTTCCATGGCCTCTGTCCAGCCACTCACATAGGAGTGGCCGACTGTCCGGTGCCCCGCGGTAGGCAGAGCCAACCGCTCTTGCCACGCGTGCACCACGGACTGCCGGGCCTGGCGCTTCAACTCGCCCCAAGCAGGTTCCTGCACACCCGGGACCGCCCCCGCCCCTGCGCGACGGTCGACGCGGTGACGATACATCATCACGTGCGACCGCGCGAGGAGATCCATGGGCGGCATCCCCGCAAGAACCTTCGCCGCCTCATGTGACACGGTCCGGTACCCGCGGACGGCCCTTAGAGCCATCCGCCACTTCACCCGACGCAGCATAGTCATGCCGCGCCGGGAGGCCGCCAGGTCGTCCGCCCAGACGGGGGTACCGTATAGGTCCACCGACTGAACCATTGCCACATAGAGGCGGTGAACTTGGCCCGCCGGGCCCCCCAGGTTGGGCAGAATCCGGCCCAATGAGCCGACCATCCTCTCCAGCCGGGGGACAAACTAGCTAACTACCTGCAAACAATCTAACTAACTGACAAACTAACTAACTAACTGGCAAATTAAGTAAGTAACTGCAAACTAACTAACTAACTGACAAACTAACTAACTATCTGCAAACAATCTATCTAACTGACAAACTAACTAACTGACTAACAAATTAACTATGTAACTGCAAACTAACTAACTAACTGCAAACTAGCTAACTATCTGCAAACTATCTAACTAACTGACAACCTAACTAACTAACTGACAAATTAAGT
This sequence comes from Colletes collaris, assembly GCA_030068185.1. NCBI lineage: Eukaryota > Metazoa > Arthropoda > Insecta > Hymenoptera > Colletidae > Colletes > Colletes collaris. Next base: position 183,471 of record JASGYR010000210.1, on the reverse strand, counting down.
AAGTAACTGCAAACTAACTGACTAACTGACAAACAGACTAACTATCTGACAACCTAACTAAATAACTGCAAAATAAGTAACTAACTGACAGATTAACTAACTAACTGCAATCTATCTAACTTACTGACAAGCTAAGTAACTAACAGTAAACTAACGAACTAACCGTCAAACTAACTAGGTAACTGACAAATTAACTAACTAACTGTAAACAAACTAACTAACTGACAAACTAAATAACTAACTGCAATCAAACTAACTAACTGCAAACTAACTATCTAATTCCAAAAAATCTAACTACTGCAAACTAACTACCTAACTAACTGGCAAACTGACTAACTAACTGACAAATTAACTACCTAACTGGGAACTAACTAAGTAATATACAAACTAACTAACAAACTGCAAACTATCTAATTTAATGCAAACTATCTAACTAACTGCAACCAAACTAACAAACTTCAAACTAACTAACTAACTTACAAACTACCTAATATAATGCAAACTAACTAACTAACTGACAAACTGACAATCTAACTGACAAATTCACTAACTAACTGACAAACGAACTAAATAACTGCAAACTATCTAACTAACCGCAAACTATCTAACTAACTCCAAACTAGCTAACTATCTGCAAACAATCTAATTAACTGGCAAACTAACTAACTAACTGACAAATTTACTAAATAACTGCAAACTATCTAACTAACTGGTAACTAGTTAACTATCTGCAAACAATCTAACTAACTGCAAACTAACTACCTAACTGCAAACAGTCTAACTACATGCAAACTTGATAACTAACTGCAAATAATCTAACTAACCGCAAACTAACTAACTAACTGACAAACTAACTAACTAACTGACAAATTAACTAACTAACTGAAAACTAACAAACTAACTTACAAACTAACTAATATCATGTAAACTAACTAACTAACTGACAAACTAACTATCTGACCCACAAACTTCCTAACTAACTGACAAACGAACTAAATTACTGCAAACTATATAAATAACTGAAAACTAACTATATAACAGCAATCTAACTAACTAATTGCAAACTAACTAACTAATTCCAAACAATCTATCTAACTGCAAACTAGCTAACTAACTGACAAACTAAATAACCAACTGGGAAACTAACTAACTATCTGCAAACTGACTAACTAACTGACAAATTAACCACCTAGCTGTAAGCTAACTAACTAATATACAAACTAACTAAGTAACTGCAAACTATCTAATTTAATGCAAACTACCTAACTAACTGCAAACTAACTAACCAACTGCAAACTAACTAACTAACTTACAAACTACCTAATATAATGCAAACTAACTAACTAACTGACAAACTAACAATCTAACTGACAAACTCACTAACTAACTGACAAACGAACTAAATAACTGCAAACTATCAAACTAACTGCAAATAAGCTAACTATCTGCAAACAATCTAACTAACTGACAAAATATCTAACTAACTGACAAATTAACTAAGTAACTGCAAACTAACTAACTAACTGCAAACTAGCTAACTATCTGCAAACAATCTAACTAACTGACAAACTAACTAACTAACTGACAAATTAAGTAAGTAACTGCAAACTAACTGACTAACTGACAAGCAATCTAACTATCTGACAAACTAACTAAATAACTGCAAACTAAGTAACTAACTGACAAATTAACTAACTAACTGCAATCTAACTAACTTCCTGACAAACTAGGTAACTAACAGCAAACTAACTATATAATTGCAATCTAACTAACTAACTGCAATGAATCTAACTATCTGAAAACTAAGTAACTAATTCCAAAAAATCTATCTAACTGCAAACTAACTAACTAACTGACAAACGAACTATCTAACTGCAAACTAACTGAATAACTGACATATTAACTAACTAACTGACAAACTAACTATCTATCTGACAAACTAACTAACTAACTGACAAACGTAATAACTAACTGCAAACTAACTAACTAACTGCAAACAATCTAACTAACAGCAAACTAACTAACTAATTGCAAACAATCTAACTAATTGCAGACTAGCTAACTAACTGCAAACAAACTAACTAACTGTGAATTAACTAACTACCTGACAAATTAAATAACTAACTGAAAACTAACTAACTAACTTACGAACATGCTAACTGACTGCAAACTAACTAAATCACTGCAAAACGTCTAACTAACTGCAAAGTAGCTAACTATCTCCAAACAATCTAACTAACTGCAAACTAACTAACTAACTGGCAAACAAACTATCTAACTTACAAACTAACTAACTATCTTACAAACTATCTAATATAATGAAAACTAACTAATTAACTGACAAACTAACTTACTAACTGACAAAGTACCTATCTCACGGACAAACTAACTATCTAACTGGCAGACTAAGTAACTAACTGACAAACGAACTATCTAACTGACAAACTAACTAACAAACTGCAAACAAACTATCTAACTGACAAACTAACTAACTAATATACAGGTTAACTAATTAACTGACATACTAACTAAATAACATCAAACTAACGAACAAACTGGCAAACTAACTAACTTCCTGACTAACTAACTAAGTAAATGCGAACTAACTAATTTAATGCAAACTATCTAACTAACTGCATACTAACTAACTATCTGACAAGCAAACTAATTTACTGCAATGTAACTAAACAACTGCAAACTATCTAACTAACGGCACCCTTGCTAACTATCTGCAAACAATCTAACTAACTGCAAACTAACTAACTAACTGCAAACAATCTAACTAACTGCAAACAAACTAACTAACTGACAAACTAACTAACTAACTGCAAACTAACTAACTAACTGACAAATTAACTAACTAACTGCAAACTAACTAGCTAACTGACAAATTAACTAACTAACCGCAATCTAACTAACTAACTGACAAACTAACTATCTATCTAACAAACTAACTAATATAATGCAAACTAACTAACTAACTGACAAACTAACTAACTAACTGATAAAATTATCTAACTAACTGCAAACTAAGTAACAAACTGACAAATTAACTGAATAACTGCAATCAAATCTAACTTACTCAGAAACTAAGTCACTAACAGCAAACTAACGAACTAACTGGACAAACTAACTAGGTAACTGACAAATTAACTAACTAAATGCAAACCAACTAACTAACTGACTTACTAAATAACTAACTGCAAACAAACTAACTAACTGCAAACTAACTAACTAACTTACAAACTAACTAATATCATGCATGCTAACTAACTGGAAATGATCTAACTGCAAACTAACGTGCAAACTGACAAACTAACTAACTTAATAACAAACTAGCTAACAAAATAAATAAAATAAAAGCTAACAAATCTGCAAACAATCTCACAAACTGCATTCTAACTAAATAACTTACAAACTAACTATCTAACTGCAAACTAACTAATCTAATGCAAACTATCTAACTAACTGCAAACAAACTAACTAACTGCAAACTAACTAACTAACTTACAAACTACCTAATATAATGCAAACTAACTAACTAACTGACAAACTAACAATCTAACTGACAAACTCACTAACTAAGTGATAAACGAACTAAATAACTGCAAACTAACTAACTAACTGCAAACTAGCTAACTATCTGCAAACAATCTAATTAACTGACAAAATATCTAACTAACTGACAAATTAACTAAGTAACTGACAAATTAACTAAGTAACTGCAAACTAACTAACTAACTGCGAACTAGCTAACTATCTGCAAACAATCTAACTAACTGACAAACTAACTAACTAACTGACAAATTAAGTAAGTAACTGCAAACTAACTGACTAACTGACAAACAAACTAACTATCTGACAAACGAACTAATTAACTGACAAATTAACTATCTAACTGCAAACTAACGAAGAAACTGACAAACTAACTAACTAACTGCAAACTAGCTAACTATCTGCAATCAATCTAACTAACTGCAAACAAACTAACTAACTGCAAACTAACTTACTAACATACAAACTACCTAATATAATACAAACTAACAATCTAACTGGCAAATTCACGAACTAACTGACAAACGATCTAAATAACTGCAAACTAACTAACTTACTGCAAACTAGATAATCATCTGCAAACTAACTAATTAACTGACAAATTAACTATCTAACTGCAAACTAACGAACAAACTGACAAACTAACTAGGTAACTGACAAATTAACTAACTAACTGTAAACTAACTAACTAACTGACAAACTAAATAACTATCTGCAAACAAACTAACTATCTGCAAACAATCTAACTAACTGACAAACTAACTAACTAACTGACAAATTAACTAAGTAACTGCAAACTAACTAACTAATAGAGAAAATAACTATCTAACCGCAAAGTAACTAACTAACTAACTGACAAACTAACGAACTAACTGCAAACTAACTAACTATCTTCAAACAATCTAACTGACTGCAAACAAACTAACAAACTGCAAACTAACTAACTAACTTACAAACTACCTAATATAATGCAAACTAACTAAGTAACTGACAAACTAACAATCTAACTGACAAACTCAGTAACTAACGGACAAACGAACTAAATAACTGCAAACTACATAACTAACTGCAAACTAACTATATAACTGCAATCTAACTAACTAACTGCAAAGAATCTAACTATCTGAAAACTAAGTAACTAATTCCAAAAAATCTATCTAACTGCAAACTAACTAACTAACTGACATACTAACTAGCTGACTGCAAACTAACTGACTAACTGACATATTAACTAACTAACTGCAAACTAACTAACTAACTGACAAACTAACAATCAAACAGACAAACGAACTAAATAACTGCAAACTATCTAACTAACCGCAAACAGTCAAACTAACTACAAACTAGCTAACTATCTGCAAACAATCTAATTATCTGACAAACGAACTAATTAACTGACAAATTAACTATCTAACTGCAAACTAACGAAGAAACTGACAAACTAACTAACTAACTGCAAACTAGCTAACTATCTGCAAACAATCTAACTAACTGCAAACAAACTAACTAACTGCAAACTAACTTACTAACATACAAACTACCTAATATAATACAAACTAACAATCTAACTGGCAAATTCACGAACGAACTGACAAACGAACTAAATAACTGCAAACTAACTAACTTACTGCAAACTAGATAATCATCTGCAAACTAACTAACTAACTGACAAATTAACTATGTAACTGCAAACTAACGAACACACTGACAAACTAACTAACTACCTGACAAACTAACTAACTAACTGCAAACTAGCTAACTATCTGCAAGCAATCTAACTAACTGCAAACTAACTAATTAACTGCAAACAGTCTAACAAACTGCAAACTTGCTAACTAACTGTAAATAATCTAACAAACTGACAAACTAACAAACTAAAGGCAAATAATATAACTAACCGCAAACTAACTAACTAACTGACAAACTAACTAACTAACTGACAAATTAACTAACTAATTGAAAACTGTTGAAATAATGATGCAATGTCGTCTCCCGATTGGTGTTTTATTTATTTAACATAGGACATTTCTTTCCTTTATAATACCACCGAACATAGACCACTGGCTTACAGAATAGAACTCTCGTACGGCGTGCTCCCGTAACAAAAACCCATCGTCGATTTCAACCGTCCATTGTTTTATCGATTATTTCGCGTGTCGTTCGCGCGGCATCTCACACGATGACGATACACACACAAGCTAAATTTACTCTTATTTCATCACGCCTCCTTAAATTTAGCTTTCCTACAGTTCACAATTTTCGACTTAAATTTCTTATATTTTAACACAACTTTAGACTCTTTCTAAATTTTTCGAATTTAATTCGTCCTAACGACTTCGTAAAGATATCTGCTGGATTTTCTTCTGACTCTATTTTAATTACATCAATTACTCCTTTCACGTAATTCTCGTTAACAAAATGATAGTGCGTTTTCTATATACTTAGAGTTGTTCGTTAAGTTTCCATATCTACTTATACTTATTGCACCAGCATTATCCTCATAGATTCGGATCGGATCTTTAAATTCAATTCTAAATTCTCTCAATAAATCTCTAATTAATTTGATCTCACTCACACATACAGACAACGCTACATATTCTGCTTCTGTTGACGACTTCGTTACAATATTTTGTTTTTTTGATTTCCAGAATATAGTATTACCATACATTCTTATAACATATCCTGTCGTAGATTTTCTATCAGTAATATCTCCTGCCCAATCGGCATCCACACAACATTCTAATACATCAGAATTTACATTTCGTTCAAATTTTAATTTTAAGTTTTTAGTGTAATATAGATATTTCACTATTCTTAATGCATACTTATAATGACTTTGGTCATAGCAATTCTGGAATCTACTTAGGTAATTCACACAATAGCAAATATCCGGTCTAGTACTGAACTTATATACAACAATGCCCCAATTAAGTTTCTATATTTAATATCATTTGACACTGATAAAGCAGGTTCACATTTCAGATTTTGTTCCATTGGAGTAGCATACAACTTAGCTTCCTCGATTTCATATTTTCTCGCCAATGACTCTATATACTTTTCTTGGTCTAATGTCATATAATTTTTCCAGCACTCATAGTTAATATTTATTCCTAAATAAGTTCTTATCTGGCCCATATCTTTCATTCGGAATCTTACAGCTAACTTCTTCTTAATAAATTCTATTAATTTTTTTATTTCTACCACAAAATTAATAAATCATCTACGAAAATTATCAAATAAATTTTCTTGTTATTATTTTCCATGTAATATAAACAGTAGTCAATTTCACTACGTTTAAATCCCAATCCTGTCAAATACTCATCTAAACATTCGTACCACGCTCGTGGACTTTCGCGCAGTCCGTACAAAGACTTAATAAGTTCACATACTCTTTCCCGTATTATCATCGTACCCTGAGGTTGTTTTTACATATACTTCGGATTTAATTTTTCCATTTAGGAATGCTGCTTCTACATCCATTTGATCTATCCGTAAACCGTTCTGTACGCAATAAGTTAATAATATTTTCAACGTTTGTGTTCTCGCAACAGGTGAATAAATGTCCTCAAGTATTTCCTTTTGTTGAAACCCTTTTACTACAGTTCTAGCTTTGAATTTCACCTCAGACTTCTTTGTGTAGACCCATTTTAAATCTAATACTTTTTCCTCTTTTGGTTTTCCAACTAATTTCCATGTATCGTTCTTATTTAAACATTCAATTTCTCTATTCATCGCATCTCGCCATTTCTCACTATCACTACTATTTATCACCTCATTATAGTTTTCCGGATTATCTACGCTTACGTAATTTACATAAATACAATTCGTTATCGGATTTCCATACCTGTTTACATGACCTTTCTTCCTCTCTGACCTTCTAGGTAATGTTACATTTTTATCGCTAGCACTTGGTACATTATTCACATGCTCGTTACTTTCATTCATTTCCTTTTCATCCGAATCGTTATCTTCATTTTCCTCAACATCGTTTTTGCATTCCTGATTAATCTCATTTTCACTTAACTCATTTCCATTAATTTCCTCGTTATCTCTAAATCCAACTAAATTTACATCTTCTTCAACAATATCAACATGTTTAGCTATAATTACTTTATTATTCATTAAGACTCTATAACCTACTTCTTCGTATCCGACCAATACCCCTTAACTCAGCTTTTCTATCCCACTTACTTTCCCTTTTAACTTCCGGGACTCTTACAAAACTCTACTCCCATATAATTTCAAGTTACTAATATCGGGTCTTTCTCCCATCATAATTTCATACGGAGTCTTTTTCTCAATTGTATTTGCCAAGGTTCTATTCTTTAAATAAACAGCTGTTTTAATTACCTCCGGCCAAAATCTACCATTTATTCTCGCATCAGATAATAAACATCGCGCGGTATCCATTACCGATCTATTGTATCGTTCCGCCGTTCCGTTCAATTCGTGAACATACGGAGGAAACGGCTCAATAAAAATTCCTTTTTCTTTAGCAAAATTATACATATCTTTATTTAAAAATTCTCTTCCTGTTATCGCATCTTAATCGCTTAATTCTATTTCCAATTAAATTTTCCAATTGATTTACATACGTGACAAAACAATCATAAACTTCACTTTTTTCTTTAATTGGGTATACTTTTGCAGCTTTACTATAATCATCTATTAAAATTAAGAAATATTTCTCCCCCCTAAATCCAATTATCCTATGGGGTCCATTTACATCTGCATGAATAATTTCTCCTATATTCCTTGCTCTCGTCTATTATTTTCAAACCTCGTATTAGTCATTTTACTTTGCACACACGTACCACACTTCAAATACTCGCTCTCTAAATTACTCGGTAGTCCTTCGACTAACTTATTCCGACTCAAGATGTCCAAATACTTAAAATTTAGATGTCCTAACATCCTATGATATTTTTTCCTTCAACGTCATACCACTCTTTACATTTTCGGTCACATAGTTTTGTTTACTTTCAAAAACGGTATTTATCTTGTACAAATTATTCACCTTATTCGCGACTGCTATCAAATTATTCTCTCTCGTGTAAATCTTTGAGGTATTTCCTCATTGAAACAATTTTGGCCTTATCTGCGATTTTTCCAAAACTCATTAAATTTCTATCCATTTCTTTTACAAAAAACGTCTTTTAATTCTATTTCCGTTTCATTATAATTTGTCACAAACTTAGCTATAATATCTCCTACACTAGTTGCTTTTACTGTACGACCATCTCCAACTTTCACACTTATCGGATTACTTAATTTACTAACCTTTACAAAATATTTATCTTCATTTATAATATGATCCGAACATCCGCTATCTAAGACCCATTCTAATTTATTTTCGCAATTATTCACCTCGACATTGCAGCCTACTCTATTTTCTACCTCAGTTGCGAAGGTCATCCTTCCTTGGTCTGCGCCTGACGATCTTGCCGTTGTTGACCGCCTCGTCCCTGTTGTCCCGCGCCTCGACCTCTGATGTTGCAGCTGCCTCTGCCCTGGCTGTAGCCGTCTCGCTGCTGTTGGTGGTAATGGCGTGCGCCTCCTCGCGCTTGCTGCTGTCCACCTCCCCTCGAGTATCTCCCAGTAATTTCAGCGCTTCCCTGACTCATGCACTCGTACTGAAAATGCCCTGGTTTTCCGCATTTATAACACGTTCTGTCCTTTTTCATCTCACTTTTGAATACATTTGAATTCACACCTTTATTTCTTGAATTTTGATTTTCCTCTTTTTCTCTGTCTTCGCATAGTTTAATTTTATTAATTACGTAATCCACAGTTCTATCTCCTTCGGGTAATACATCGACTAAATCTCCAATATGACTTAATGAACTTGGCAGCGTTCTCAACATGTAGTTTAATTTTTCTTTTTCAGTCACTGTAGCGCCTGCATTTTTTAGTTCAATTATTAATTTTTCAAACTCACTGTAAAATTCACTTGTTTCTGTATAATCTCTTAATCTAATTTTATCTAATTCTATTTCTCACACATATCTGCAGTGAGGTTGATTCACGCAGATATAGTTTATCTAATTTCTTAATTATTCCATAACTTGTTGTTTCATCATTTATAAATTCCATTTGTCTATTTGACAAGGCACTATATATAGTTCATCGCTTTCAAATCTGTATCATTCCATGCGGCTTCATTATCTCGTCCCGGATCTCTCTCGTTCAATAACTTTCTCACACTTCTTCATCCTCAAAAATATTGTAATTCTCTTCTTCCACGTGCTGTAGTCTTTTCCATCGAAAATTGGTAGCGTCATCTTGAACTCGTCCGCCATATTGACTCCTCTCTTTTGTTCGATTTCCTCAGAAGCTTTATTCACTTTATTCAACGTTATAATTTTCTTTACGATATCCACAAATCGTTTTCCACTTTCTCTTCCTGTTTCACTGAGTTTTGATCACTTCACCTGACCTCTCTTTACCTTTTATATCACTTTTCGAACCGCTGCCACGTGTTCCCATATCCTCACTTACTCAATGAACCACGGACCTGCTACCATGTTGAAATAATGATGCAATGTCGTCTCCCGATTGGTGTTTTATTTATTTAACATAGGACATTTCTTTCCTTTATAATACCACCGAACATAGGCCACTGGCTTACAGAATAGAACTCACGTACGGCGTGCTCCCGTAACAAAAACCCATCGTCGATTTCAACCGTCCATTGTTTTATCGATTATTTCGCGCGTCGTTCGCGCGGCATCTCACACGATGACGATACACACACAAGCTAAATTTACTCTTATTTCATCAAAAACTAACTAACTAACTGACAAACTAAGTAACTAACAGCAAACTAACGAATGAACTGACAAAGTAACTTGTTAACTGAAAAACAAACTAACTAACTGCAAACTAACTATCTAACTTACAAACTACCTAATATAATGCAAACTAACTAACTAACCGACAAATTAACTATCTAACTGCATACTAACGAACAAACTGACAAACTGCAAACTAATTAACTAACTGACAAATTAACTAACTAACTGCAATCTAACTAACTAACTGACAAACTAAATAACTAACTGCAAACAAACTGACTAACTGCAAACTGACTAACTAACTTACAAACTAACTAATATCATGCTTGCTAACTAACTAACTGACAAACTAACTACCTAACCTACAAACTAACTAACTAACTGACAAACGAACTAAATAACTGCAAACTATATAACTAACTGCAAACTAACTATATAAATGCAATCTAACTAACTAACTGCAAAGAATCTAACTAACTGCAAACTAACTAACTAATTCCAAAAAATCTATCTAACTGCAAACTAACCAACTACCTGACAATCTAACTATCTAACTGCAAACTAACTGACTAACTGACAAATTAACTATCTATCTGCAAACTAAATAACTAACTGACAAACTAACTAACTAAGTCTCAAATTAACTAACTAACTGCAAACTACATAACTACGTTACAAACTAACAAACTAACCGACAAACAAACTAACTGACTTAAAAACTAACAAACTAACTGGTATATTAACTAACCTACTGCAAACAAACTAACTAACTGACAAACTAACTAACCAACAGCCGACTAACTAACTAACTGTCAACCAAACAAATTTGCTGCAAACTAACTAAATAACTGCAAAATATCTATGTCACTTCAAACTAGCTAACTAACTGCAAACAAACTAACTACCTGACAAATTAACTAAGTAACTGCAACCTAGATAACTAACTGACAAACTAACAATGTAACTTACAAACTAACTAACTAACAGCAAGCTAACTAACTACCTGACAAACTAACTAACTAACTGCAAACTAACTAAGTAACTGACAAACTAGCTAACTATCTGCTAACAATCTAACTAACTTACAAACTATCAAACTAACTGCAATGTAGCTAACTAACTGACAAACTAACACACTAACTGACAAACTAACTAACTGACTTAAAATCTAACTAACTAACTGACATATTAACTAACTTAATGCAAACTAACTAACTAACTGACAAACCTACTAACTAACTGCAAACTAACTAACTAACTGCAAACAGTCTAACTACCTGCAAACTAACTAATTAACTGACAAACGAACTAACTAACTGACAAACTAACTGACTAACTGCAAACCAATTAACTAACTGACAAATTAACTAATTTAATGCAAACTAACTAATTCACTGACAAACTAGCTAACTAACTGCAAACAAACTATCTAACTGACAAACTAACTATCTAACTGACAAACTAACTAATTTAACGCAAACTAACTGACAATCAAACAAATATGCTGCAAAATAGGAAAATACCTGCAAACTATGTAACTAAGTGGAAACTAGCTAACTAACTGCAAACAAACTAACTATCTGCAAACTAACTAACTAACTTTCAAACTAACCAATATAATGAAAACTAACTAACTAACTGACAAACTAACTAACTAACTGACAAACTATCTAACTCACTGCAAACTAACTAACTAACTGTGAAACTAACTAACTAACTGACTGACAAAGTAAATAACTAACTGCAAACTAACTAACTATCTTACAAACTAACTAATATAATGCAAACTAACTAACTTACTGACAAACTAACTAAGTAACTGCAAACTGACTAACTAACTGACAAACTGACTAATTTAATGCAAAATAACAAACTAACTGGAAACTGACTAACTAATTGAAACTAACTAACTAACTGACAAATTAACTAACTACCTGCAATCTAGCTAAATAACTAACAAATGAACTAATTTAATGCAAATTAACTAACTAGCTGACAAACTAGCTAACTAACTGCAAACAAACTATCTAACTGACAAATTAACTAATTTACTGCAAACCAAGTAACTAACTGACAAACTAACTAGCTAATATACTATGTAAATAACTAAATACCTAACAAACTATCTAACTAACTGCAAACTAACTAACTACCTGACAAACTACGTATCTAAGTGCAAACTAACTGACTACCTGACAAACTAAATAATTTAATGCAAACTATCTAACTATCTGACAAACTAACTAACTAACTGCAAACTAACTAAATAACTGACAAATTAAATAACTAACTGCAAAGAAACGAACAAACTGACAAACTAACTAACTTCCTGACACAGTATCCAGATAACTGCAAAGTAGCAAACTATCTGCAAACAATCTAACTAAGTGACAAACTAGCTAACTAACTGACAAATTAACTAAGCAACTGCAAACTGACTAACTAACTGACAAACTGACTAATTTAATGCAAAATAACAAACTAACTGCAAACTGACTAATTAACTGCAAACTAACTAACTAACTGACAAATTAACTAACTAACTGCAATCTAGCTAAATAACCGACAAATGAACTAATTTAATGCAAACTAACTAACTAACTGACAAACTAACAAACTAACTGACAAACTACCTAACTATCAGCAATCTAACTAACAAACCGTCAAACTAACTAATTTACTGCAAACTAACGAACAAACTGACAAAGTATCTAACTTCCTGACAAACTAACTAACTAACTGACAATCAAACAAATTTGCAACAAACTAACTAAATAACTGCAAACTATGTAACTAACTGCAAACTAGCTAACTATCTGCAAACAATCTAACTAACTGACAAACTAACTAACTAACTGACAAATTAACTAACTAACATCAAAGTAACTAACTAACTGCAAATTAACTAACAAACTGTCAAACTAACTAATTCACTGCAAACTTTCTAACTTACTGCAAACTAACTAACTATTTGACAAATTAACTAACTAACAGCAAACTAACTAACTATCTTACAAACTGACTAACTAAGTGCAAACTAACTAATTTAATGCGAACTATCTAACTAACTGCAAACTAACTAACTAACTGTCAAATTAACTAATTTAATGCAAATTAACTAATTAACTGACAAACTAGCTAACTAACTGGAAACAAACTATCTAACTGACGACCTAACTAACTAATAGACAGGTTAACTAATTAACTGACACACTAACTAATTTAATGCAAAGTAACTAACTAACTGACAACCAAACATATTTGCTGCAAACTAACTAAATAACTGCAAACTATCTAACTAACTGCTGTTACGTATGCCGAACGTTTCGTTCCTCAATTTTTCTATACCACTTGCGTGCATTAGGAAAACGCCCTTCTACTTATCTACCCTTTGGAATGTAGAGTCAGTTCCCACGAAACCCAGCTGCTCGGTGACTAACGAAATTCAGAGATTACCAAATATGGTAATGTCTAACGTACATCCGAATCCTCCCCCACAGATTTTTGGGTATATAAACCCCTTCGTTTCCTTACTCGGGGGATCAGAATCGTACAGTTACGTTGGAGTTAAAATCACTTCTCGTTACGCTGTCCACGGTTCTGACAGTCAGTTGCATCTCGTGAGATCGGGTTACAGTACCCTCTCGTATCAATTTTAAACCATATAGATTCCGTGAACCGGTATAAATTCTATTACGGCCTCTATTGTCAGCCGACTTACCCCCGCATCGCCAGTGCGTTAACACCGTGCAAAAATCTTTCTTAGATAATTATAATCAATTCTTTGAACGCGACATTACAGACACAAGACACTTGTATCTTACTGTTTGTTTAAGAATATATCTAGTTTCATTATTAAATCAGAGTTACTTGTCTTCTTTAACCCTTTCTTTAGCGATTATTGTTAGTTAAACGTTCCCACAATAATATAAACTAACCGCTCGGGTTATATTATATTTAATAATTCAAGTTACGTGGTCAATTAACATATCCTTAATCCAAATACAAATTTCTACAACCTAGTGGCTCCTCGATTACGCATCGAGTTCGTCCACGCAATCTAACACCATTCTAGCTGCTCCCCGATTACGCATTGGGTTCGTCCGCATCCTACAGCTCCCTGATTACGCATCAGGTTCGTCTGTGATTTATCCAACCTCCCAGCAGCTCCTCGATTACGCATCGAGTTCGTCTACGTTTGTTCCAACCTCCTAGCAGCTCCCCAATTTCGCATTGCGTTCGTCTCCGTCGTTATCAACCATCCTAGTGACTCCCCGATTACGCATCGGGTTCATTCACGACATTACACCCTCCTAAGGCTCCCTGGTTTCGCACCAGGTTCGTCCGTTAGTGACTCCATATTAGAGGCTCCCTGATTACGCATCAGGTTCGGCCTCGTTATCAACTATCCTAGCGCCCCCCAGATTTCGCATCGGGTTCGTCCGTGCACCTCACTAATAATTTGATACCATATTCTATACACTCTTTTGCACCCGCAGGCCACGCGCGCTGCAAGGCCCTGGGTCCTAACACTGCAAACTAGATAACTTACTGCAAACAAACTAACTAACTGCAAACTAACTAACTAACTGACAACCAAACATATTTGCTGCAAACTAACTAAATAACTGCAAAGTATGTAACTAACTGCAAACTAGCTAACTAACTGCAAACAAACTAACTAACGGCAAACTAACTAACTAACTTACAAACTAACTATCTATCTGACAAACTAACTAATATAATGCAAACTAACTAACTAACTGACAAACTAACTAACTAACTGATAAAATTATCTAACTAACTGCAAACTAAGTAACAAACTGACAAATTAACTGAATAACTGCAATCAAACTAACTTACTCAGAAACTAAGTCACTAACAGCAAACTAACGAACTAACTGACAAACTAACTAGGTAACTGACAAATTAACTAACTAAATGCAAACCAACTAACTAACTGACTTACTAAATAACTAACTGCAAACAAACTAACTAACTGCAAACTAACTAACTAACTTACAAACTAACTAATATCATGCATGCTAACTAACTGGTAATGATCTAACTGCAAACTAACGTACAAACTGTCAAACTAACTAACTTAATAACAAACTAGCTAACTAACTGCATACTAGCTAACTATCTGCAAACAATCTCACAAACTGCATTCTAACTAAATAACTTACAAACTAACTATCTAACTGCAAACTAACTAATCTAATGCAAACTATCTAACTAACTGCAAACAAACTAACTAACTGCAAACTAACTAACTAACTTACAAACTACCTAATATAATGCAAACTAACTAACTAACTGACAAACTAACAATCTAACTGACAAACTCACTAACTAAGTGACAAACGAACTAAATAACTGCAAACTAACTAACTAACTGCAAACTAGCTAACTATCTTCAAACAATCTAATTAACTGACAAAATATCAAACTAACTGACAAATTAACTAAGTAACTGCAAACTAACTAACTAACTGCAAACTAGCTAACTATCTGCAAACAATCTAACTAACTGACAAACTAACTAACTAACTGACAAATTAAGTAAGTAACTGCAAACTAACTGACTAACTGACAAACAAACTAACTATCTGACAAACGAACTAATTAACTGACAAATTAACTATCTAACTGCAAACTAACGAAGAAACTGACAAACTAACTAACTAACTGCAAACTAGCTAACTATCTGCAAACAATCTAACTAACTGCAAACAAACTAACTCAACTGCAAACTAACTCACTAACATACAAACTACCTAATATAATACAAACTAACAATCTAACTGGCAAATTCACGAACTAACTGACAAACGATCTAAATAACTGCAAACTAACTAACTTACTGCAAACTAGATAATCATCTATAAACTAACTAATTAACTGACAAATTAACTATCTAACTGCAAACTAACGAACAAACTGACAAACTAACTAACTTCCTGACAAACTAACAAACTAACGGCAAATAATGTAACTAACCGCAAACTAACTAACTAACTGACAAACTAACTAACTAACTGACAAATTAACTAACTAACTGAAAACTAACTAACTAACTGACAAACTAAGTAACTAACAGCAAACTAACGAATGAACTGACAAAGTAACTTGTTAACTGACAAACAAACTAACTCACTGCACACTAACTATATAACCTACAAACTACCTAATATAATGCAAACTAACTAACTAACCGACAAATTAACTATGTAACTGCATACTAACGAACAAACTGACAAACTAACTAACTTCCTGACAAACTAACTAACTAACAGCACACTAGCTAACTAACTACAAACAATCTAACTAACTGCAAACTAACTAACTAACTGCAAACAATCTAACGAACTGCAAACTTGCTAACTAACTGACTAACCAGCTAACTAACTGACAAACTATCTAACTAACTGACAAACTAACTAACTAACTGAAAAACTGACTAACAAACTGCAAACAAACTATCTAACTGACAACCTAACTAACTAATAGACAGGTTAACTAATTAACTGACAATCTAACTAATTTAACGCAAACAAACTTAATAACTGACAATCAAACAAATTTGTTGCAAGCTAACTAAATAACTGCAAACTATCTAACTAACTGCAAACTAGAGAACTAACTGCAAACAAACTAACTAACTGCAAACTAACTAACTAACTCACAAATTAACTAACAAACAGCAAAGTAAGTAACTAACTGACAAATTAAGTATCTAACTGCAAACTAACTAACTAACTGACAAACTAACTATCTAACTGACAAACTAACTAACCAACTGACAAACGAACTAACTAACGGCAATCTAGCTAACTATCTGCAAACAGTCTAACTAGCTGCAAACTAACTGACTAACTACAAACAATCTAACTAACTGCTAACTAACTAACTAATTAGAAAAAATCTAACTAACTGCAAACTAACTAACTAACTTACAAACTATCTAATATAATGCATACTAACTAACTAACTGCAAACTAACTAATTTAATGCAAACTATCTAACTGACTGCAAACTAACTAACTAACTGACAATCAAACAAATTTCCTGCAAACTAACTAAATAACAAACATTCAACCAATGCAAACCATAGCTAACTGCAAAACTAACTAACTAACGGACAAACCAACACATCTAACTGACAACCAACTAATCTAACTGCAAACTAACTAACTAACTGTCAAACTAAATAACTAACCGCAAACAATCTAACTAACTGCAAACTAACTAACTAAATGACAAATTAACTACCTAACTGGAAACTAACTAACTAATATACAAACTAACTAACTAACTTACAAACTATCTAATATAATGCAAACTAACTAATTAACTGACAAACTAGCTAACTAACTGCAAACAAACTATCTAACTGACAACATAACTAACTAATAAACAGGTTATCTAATTAACTGACAAACTAACTAATTTAACGCAATCTATCTAACTAACTGACAATCAAACAAATTTGCTGCAATCTAACTAAATAACTGCAAACTGTCTAACTAACTGCAAACTAGCTAACAAACTGCAAACTAACTAACTAACTGACAATCAAACTAATTTACTGCAAACTAACTAACTATTTGCAAACTAACTAACTAACTACAAATGTTAAAATAGGAGCGAGTTAATGTCGCTCTCACCCTTTAACGAGGTGTCCGAATTACGAGGGAGTGGGAATGTGTGGGAAAGTGAATGGTACACTTGTAAATTTCTTTCGCCTAGTCTCTTGGACTAGGCCGTTTATTTAAAAATTGAAAATTAAAAATAAAAACCCAAAATTAAATAAACAAAAATAAGAAATTTATATTTAAAAAATCCACCACCAAAAGAAACCGGGCCGTGCCTCAGGCCACTACGGCTCTCGTCTCGGTCTTCTGCAACAAAAGAGACCGAAATTTGGTTGAAAATATGTGACAACGCTCGTCGCGTTGTCTGACTCGCGTCAATCCACACGCTCCTGTCTCTGTTTATGATAAACAGGAGCGGTATTCCTTCACAGCGATACGCAACTGTTTTTGTGGACTGTATACTTAAACGTTTCTCGTGTGATCGAGAAACGTTCGACTGATTAAACGTTTCTCGTGTGATCGAGAAACGTTCGACTGCAGTTCTGGAAAATTTTTATAACAGCAGATGGGGAAGACAAGATTTGAGCCTCGATCTTTCCACTGCTGCTAGCTTGAATTTTGGCTGGAGGTGACAACAGTTGGAGGTTGTAAGTCTCCAAAATTGTCCACTCCGTGATTCAGTGTCGTTTCCTGGTCCGTACGGGACCGATGTGATGCAAGCCCTTAACTGCGCTAGAAGCGTCTGAAGGTTAAGGTGCTTACACCACGGCGCCCTTTTGAACGTCGCTCTACACCTAGTGTCCGTACACACTGGTGATGAGTGACCGACGTTCGAGCTAATCGAATTCAGCCGAGAGCACCCAGGGAATGCGCCGAATAAAGGCCCCTATGGGGGTGGTACTCAAACTGAGATTTCGACCCTCGGAAACGACAATCCCACTCAGGGTATACGCCAAAAGGCCCCTATCGGAGTGGTTGAATCGCAATAAAGTTCAAAGAGGAAAACAGAGATGTTTTTATCGGTTCTGGTTGCACGACAGCTGATTACAGCTGTACGTGCCTTACTCGCTTCGGTGGCGACAATCGAACACTATTTAAATGTTAATAATATTGTTATCAGACACCGTTTGTTAATGTTGGAAATATATTTTTATTTGAAACAATTTACACAACGTTGGAGATAATCTAACACTATTGAAGTGCACAAACGATTATGATCAGCCACCGGTTGTTCACTGTAAATTGTTTCCAATACTGCGTTTTTCCAGAACGGTTCTGTACACACAACGATCACTAAACTCACGAAACCGTGAGGTACGAAATCCGACTAGGTTAATTCTTTCGAATTTACCACAGTCTTAATCTCGTTCCGTTTCGGTTCTGTGGTGTAACTACTCGATTAAACGAATTTAATTTCGCGTATACCGTGATCGCGGTGTTGGACTAGGTCGGCTTGGAAGAAGCGAACTCGTCGAGAACCAAATAGCAAGTGATTTTCGAGACAGACCCTCTTATCCGCGATCGCGAGAGGGGAAATTTTCTGTCTCGTATTAATTTTGAATCCTCTCTGTTATTTCGGCGTAGTAACACCGGTTCTCATGGAACCGTTACTGGGCCGATCACGTGAATATTATCGAAGGTAAATTTGGATTTTTTCTACACGGTATTGTTCCAGAAGCAGGTTACACGACGCAGAGAAGGCTCTGGAATGTCGCGAACACTGAGGACAACACCGTATAAGAAATGTCCCCTTTTTTCTATAGATCACGCGAGAATTTAACCGCCGTTTCTTAACAACGAATTAACGCGTTATTTAATCAACAAACAATCTAACTAACTGCAAACTAGGTAACTAACTGCAACCTGACTGCAAACTAACTAACTAACTGACATACTAATTAAGTAACTGACAAAAAAAACTAAATAACTGCAAACTGTCAAACTAACTGCAAACTAGCTAACTACCTAGACAATATAACTTACTGACAAACTAACAAACTATCTTCAAACTAGCTAACTAACTGACAAACTAACTAACTACCTTCGAAACTAACAAACTAACTGCAAACTATAGAACGAACTGACAAACTAACTAACTAACTGCAAACTAACTAACTAACTGACAAATTAACTAACTAATTGCAATCTAACTAACTTACTGACAAACTAGGTAACTAACAGCAAACTAACGAAATAACTGACAAACTAACTTGGTAACTAACAAACTAACTAACTATCTGCGAACTAACTAACTAACTGACAAACTAAATAACTAACCGCAAACAAACTAACTAACTGCAAACTAACTAACTAACTTACAAACTAACTAATATCATGCAAACTAACTAACTAACTGACAAACTAACTATCTAACCTACAAACTAACTAACTAACTGACAAACGAACTAAATTACTGTAAACTATATAACTGACTGCAAACTAACTATATAACTGCAATCTAACTAACTAACTGCATAGAATTTAACTAACTGCAAACTAACTAACTAATTCCAAAAAATCTGTCTAACTGCAAACTAACTAACTAACTGACAAACTAACTAACGAACTGGGAAACTAACTAACTATCTCCAAACTGACTAACTAAATGACAAATTAACTACCTAACTGGAAACTAACTAACTAATATACAAACTAACTAACTAACTTACAAACTATCTAATATAATGCAAACTAACTAATTTACTGACAAACTAGCTAACTATCTGCAAACAATCTAACTAACTGCAAACTAACTAATTAACTGCAAACAGTCTAACAAACTGCAAACTTGCTAACTAACTGTAAATAATCTAACTAACTGACAAACTAACAAACTAACTGCAAATAATGTAACTAACTGCAAACTAACTAACTAACTGACAAACTAACTAACTAACTTACAAATTAACTATCTAACTGCAAACTAACGAACAAACTGACAAACTAACTAACTTCCTGACTAACTAACTAACTAACTGCAAACTAGCTAACTATCTACCAACAATCTAACTAACTGCAAACTAACTAACTAACTGACAAACTAACTAACTAACTGACAAATGAACTAATGAACTGGAAACTAACTAACTAACTTACAAACTAACTAACTATCTTACAAACTATCTAATATAATGCAAACAAACTAATTAACTAACTTACAAACTATCTAATATAATGCAAACAAACTAACTAACTGACAAACTATATAGCTAACTGCAAACTAGCTAACTATCTGCAAACAATCTATCTAACATCTAACTAACTAACTATCTGACAAACTAACAAACTAACTGACAATCAAACTAATTTTCTGCAAACTAACTAAATAACTTCAAAGTAACTAAATATTTGCAAACAATCTAAATAACTGCAAACTAACTAACTAACTACAAACAATCTAACTAACAGCAAACTAGCTAACTAACTGCAAACTGACTGCAAACTAACGAACTAACTGACATACTAATTAACTAACTGAAGAACTAACTAAATAACTGCAAACTGTCAAACTAACTAAATAACTGCAAACTGTCAAACTAATTGCAAACTAGCTATCTATCTGCAGACAATATAACTAACTGACAAACTAACAAACTAACTGCAAACTATCGAACGAACTGACAAACTAACTAACTAACTGACTTAAAAACTAAGTAACTAACTGACATATTAACTATCTAACTGCAAACTATCTAATTTAATGCAAACAATCTAACTAACTGCAAACTAGCTTACTAACTGCAAACTAACTAACTAACTGACAAACTAACTAAATAACTGCAAACTATCTAACTAACTG
The DNA here is from genome assembly GCA_030068185.1 of Colletes collaris. NCBI lineage: Eukaryota > Metazoa > Arthropoda > Insecta > Hymenoptera > Colletidae > Colletes > Colletes collaris. Next base: position 161,725 of record JASGYR010000210.1, on the reverse strand, counting down.
CAAACTAGCTAACTAACTGACAAACTAACTAACTAACTGACAATCGAACTAAATAACTGCAAACTATCTAACTAACTGCAAACTAACTAACTAACTGACAAACTAGCTAACTATCTGCAAACAATCTCACAAACTGCAAATTAACTAACTAACTTTAAAACTAACTAATTAACTGCAAACAATATAACTAACTGCAAACTAAGAAAATAACTGACAAGCAAACTAACTAACTGCAAACTAACTAACTAACTGCAAGCAATCTAACTAACTGCAAACGATCTAACTAACTGCAAACAAGCTAACTAACTGCAAACTAACTAATTAACCGATAAACTAACTAACTAACTTACAAACTAACTAACTAACTGGAAACAAACTATCTAACTGACAACCTAACTAATAGACAGATTAACTAATTAACAAACAAATTGACTAAATTAATGCAAACTAAGTAACTAAGTGACAATCAAACAAATTAGCTGCAAAGTAACAAACTAACTGCAAACTGTCTAACTAACTGCATACTGGCTAACTCACAAATTCACTAACTAACATCAATTTAGCTAAATAACTGACAAACTAACTAATATAATGCAAACTAACTAACTAACTGACGAATTAACTAACTAACTCTAAACTAACTATCTACCTTACAAACTAACAAACTAACTGCAGACTAACGAACTAACTGACAAACTAACTAACCAACTGACAAAGTAACTAACTAACTGCAAACTAACCAAGTAAGTGACAAACTAGCTAACTAACTGCACACAAACTAACTAACTAACTGCAAACTAACTAACTAACAGACAAACTAACTAATTTACACCAAACTAACTAGCAAACTGACAAACTACCTAACTATCAACAAACTAACTAACTAATTGCAGACTAACTAAAAAATTGACAAACTAACTAGTTTACTGCAAACTAACTAACTAACTGACAAACTAACTAACTAACTGCAAATAAACTATCTAACTGACAACCTAACTAACTAATAGGCAGATTAACTAATTAACTGACATACTGACTAATTTAATGCAAACTAAGTAACTAACTGACACCCAAACAAATTAGCAGCAAACTAACTAAATAACTGCAAAAAATCTAACTAACTGCAAACTAACAAACTAAGAGCAAACAATCTCACTAACTGCAAACAAACTAACTAACTGCAAACTAACTACTTTAATGCAAACTATCTAACTAACTGCAAACCAACAAACTAACTGCAAACTAATTAACTAACTGACAAACTAACAAACTAACTGACAAACTAACTAACTAACTGCAAACTAACTAACTAAGTGAAAAAATAAACTAACTAACTGCAAACTAACAATGAACTGACAAACAAACAAACTAACTGTCAAACTAATAAACTAACTGCTAACTAACGAACTAACTGACAAACTAGCTAACTAACTGACAAACTAACTAAATACCTGCAAACTATCTAAGTAACTGACAAACTATCTAACTAACTGCAAACTAGCTAACTATCTGCAAACAAACTATCTAACTGACAACTTATCTAACTCATAGACAGATTAACTAATTAACTCTCAAACTGACTAATTTAATGCAAACTAAGTAACTAACTGACAAACTAACTTACTAACTGCAAACTAACTAACAAACTGACGAACTGACTAATTTACTGGAAAGTATCTAACTAACTGTAAACTAATTAACAAACTGCAAACACTCTTACTAACTGCAAGCTAACTAACTAACTGACAAACTAACTAACTAACTGACAAGCTATCTAACTAACTGACAAACAACCTAACTAACTGCAAGCTAACTAACTAACTAACTAACTGACAAACTAACTAACTATCTCCCAACTAACTAACTAACTGACAAATTAACTAACTCACTGCAAACTGACTAATTACCTTACAAACTAACTAACTACCTGCAAACTAACGAACTAACTGACAAACTAACGAACTAACTGACAAACTAACTAACTAACTGACAAACTCACTAACTAACTGCAAAGAAACTAACTAACTGCAACCTAACTAACTAACTTACAAACTAACTAATTAACGGACAAACTAAGTAACTAACTGCATACTAACTATCTAACTGACAAACTAACTAAATAACTGCAAACTATCTAACTGACTGCAAACAATCTAACTAACTGCAAACTAACTGATTAACTGACAAACTAACTGACTAACTGCAAACTAACTAATTCAATGCAAACAAACTAGCAAACTGACAAACTAGCCATCTAACTGACAAACTAACTAACTAACTGCAAACTAAATAACTAATTGGCAAACAAAGTAATTTACACCAAACTAACTAATTAACTGACAAACTAACTACACAACAGCAAACTAACTAGCTGACTCAAAAACTAACTAACTGACTAGCTGAGATATTAACTAACTAACTGCAAACTAACTAACTACCTGACAAACTGACTATTTTACTGCAAAATAACTAACTCACTGCAAACTAACTAACTAACAGCAAACTAACTAACTAACTGACAAACTAACTAAATAACTGCAAACTGTCTAACTAACTGCAAACTAGCTAACTATCTGCTAACAATCTAACTAACTGCAAACGAAATAACTAACTGACAATCTAATTAACTAACGGCAAACAAACTAACTAACTAACTGCAAACTAACTAATTCAATGCAAACAAACTAACAAACTGACAAACTAACCATCTAACTGACAAACTGACAAACTAACTAACTAACTGCAAACTAAATAACTAACTGGCAAACAAAGTAATTTACACCAAACTAACTAATTAACTGACAAACTAACTACACAACAGCAAACTAACTAGCTGACTCAAAAACTAACTAACTAACTAGCTGAGATATTAACTAACTAACTGCAAACTAACTAACTACCTGAAAAACTGACTATTTTACTGCAAAATAACTAACTCACTGCAAACTAACTAACTAACAGCAAACTAACTAAATAACTGCAAACTGTCTTACTAACTGCAAACTAGCTAACTATCTGCAAACTAACTAACTAACTGCTATCAAACTAACTAACTGACAAAAGTAACTAATATAATGCAAACTAACTAACAAACAGACAAATTAACTATTTAACTGACAAACTAACTAAATAACTACAAACTGTCTAACTAACTGCAAACGAGCTAACTATTCGCAAACAATTTAACTATCTGCAAACTAACTAACTAACTGCAAGCTAACTAACTAACTGGCAAACTAAATAACTAACAGCAAACTAACTAACTAACTGGCAAACAAAGAAACTAACTGACAAACAAAATAACTAACAGCAAACTAACTAACTAACTTAAAAACTAACTGACTAACTGACATATTAATTAATTTACTGCAAACTAACTAACCAACTGACAAACTAACTAACTGACTGCAAAGAATCTAACAAACTACAAACTAGCTAACTATCTGCAAACAATCTAAGTACCTGCAAACTAACTAACGATCCACAAACTGACTATCTAACTGACAAACTAAATAACTAACAGCAAACTAACTAACTAACTTACAAACTAACTAACTAACTGCAAACTAACTAACTAATATACTATCTAAAGAACTAACTACGTATAAAGTAACTAACTAACTGCAAACTAACTAACTAACTGCAAACTAACTAACTAACTGACAAACTAACTAGCTAAATGACAAATTAACTATCTTAATGCAAACTAACTAATTAACTGACAAACTAAATAACTACCTGACAAACTAACTAATGTAATGCAAACTGACTAACTAACTGCAAACTAACTAACTAACTGGCAATAAAACTAATTTACTTCAAAGTAACTAAATAACTGCATAATATGTAAGTAACAGCAAACTAGCTAACATAATGCAAACAATCTAACAAACTGACAAACTAACTAATTTACGGCAAAATAACTAACTAACTGCAAACTATCGTACTAACTGACAAACTAACTAACTAACTGAAAACTAACTGTCATATGATAAAGTTACTAACTAACTGCAAACCAACTAACTAACTAACTAACTGGCAAAGTAACTAATCTACTGCAAACTATCCAACTAACTGCAAACAATCTAACTAACTGCAAACTAACTAAGTAACTGCAAACTAACTAACTAACTGCAAACAAACTAACTAACAGGCAAACTAACTAACTAACAGACAAACTAACTAACTAACTGCAAACTAACTAACCAACTGCAAACAATCTAACGAACTGCAAACTAACTAACTAGTACAATGCAACCTAACTAACTAAGTAACAAACTAACTATCTAACTGACAAACTAACTAACTAACTGGCAATCTAACTAAATAACTGCAAACTATCTAACTAACTGCAAACTAGCTAGCTATCTGCAAACAATCTACCTAACGGCAAACTAACTAACTAACTGCAAGCAATCATACTAACTGCAAACTAACTAACTAACCGGCAAACAATCTAACTAACTGCAAACTAACTATCTAACTGTCAAACTAACTAACTAACTGACAAGCGAACTAACTAACTGGAAACTAACTAACTAACATACAAACTAACAAATATAATGCAAACTAACTAACTAACTGACTAACAAACTATCTAACTGACAAACTAACTAACTAACTGACAAAATAACTAAATAACTGCAAACTGTCTAACTAACTGCAAACAATCTAACTAACTGCATACTAACTGACTAACTGACATACCAACTAACTAACTGTCAAACTAACTATCTAATTGCAAACCAACTAACTAACTGACATACCAACTAACTAACTGACAAACTAACTATCTAACTGCAAACTAACTAACTAACTGCATACTAACTAACTAATTGACAAACTAACTAAAAAACTGCTAACTATCTAACTAACTGCAATCTAGCTAACTATCTGCAAACAATCTAACTAACTGCAAACTATCTAACTAGCCGCAAGCAATCTAACTAACTGCAAACTAACTAGCTATCTGCAAACAATCTAACTAACTGCAAACTAACTAACGAAATTCAAACTAACAAACTAACTGGCAAACTAAATAAAAAATTGCAAACTTGGAAACTATCTGCAAACAATCTAACTAGCTGCAAACTAACGAACTAACTGACAAACTATCTAACTAACTGACGAACTAACTAACTAACTGACAAACTAACTAACTAACTAACTGACAAAGTAACTAATTTACTGCAAACTATCTCACTAACTGCAAACTATCTAACTAACTGCAAAGTAAATAACTAACTGGCAAACTAACTACCTAACTGCAAACTAACTAACTAACTTACAAACTAACTAACTGACAAACAAACTAACTGGCAAACTGACTAACTAACTGCAAACTAACTAACTAACTGACAAACTAACTAACAGACAATCTAACTAACTAACTGCAAACAAAATAACTAACTTACAAACTAAGTAACTAACTGACTAACTAACTAACTAACAGCAAACTAAATAACTAACTTACAACCTAACTAACAAACTGCACAATATCTAATTTAATGCAAACTAACGAACTAACTTCAAACTAACTGCAAACTAAATAACTAACTGACAATCAAATTACTTTACTGCAAACTAACTAAATAACTGCAAAATATCTGTGATGTCTTTGGGAAAGGGCACGTAACATACTCACTGTTTCTATATGTATAGTTATTTACTTAACAGCACGATTCAAACCCCGACAGACCACGCTGGACTCACTACCCATGGCATACTGATCAATATCGATTCGCCGGCCGTCTCGCTCCCGTATCCCATACCGTGCCGGTAACTACCGCATCTTCTTTACCATCCATACATTACAATTTCCTCCCTCTATTTTTTATTTTTCCCTTAGCCGTTCGGAGCGACGCAATGTACCCTGTGAATCTTTCGCAGTACTCATATTCTCCGGTATAGTCTCGGACGTGTCATTATTTTCATTAACACTAATAATTTGGTCTACATGACGCTTCCAGATTTTACCCGTTGATGTTTTTACCTCAAACGTTACCGGTGACAATTGCTTTGCTATAGTCCCCTCCGCACGCTTTGTATTACGCACAGAGATGTCGTGTACCATAACTGTGTCACCCTTTTTGAAATTTACCTTACGGCTGCCTTTCTTACGTGTTACTTGCGCAAGTTGTTTATCAGTTACATCATCTCTTACGCTAGGTCTTAATAAGTCAAATCGCGTTCTTAACTCCCGTTGGTACATCATGAACGCGGGCGTTCTACCTGTAGTACAATGTTCAGTGGACCGGTAATCAAATAGAAAAAAATTGATAGCATACTCAAGTGGCTTACCACTTCGAATAATCTTATCGACCTTGTCTTTAAATATCTCAACGAAATTTTCCGCTGCACCGTTCGTCGCAGGATGATGTGGAGGTGTGAAACTCTGTTTAATACCGTTGTCTCGACAGAACTTTTGAAATTCTTCACTTTTATATTGGGTGCCGTTGTCTGTAACTAAATGTCTTGGTAAGCCGAAGCGAACTAAAATTTTCTTGAATACCTCTATTACTCGCGGTGCCGTGGTACTTTTACCCATATCAATAATTTCCGGCCATTTAGAATAAGCATCTATAACTAGCATAAACATACGTCCATGAAACGGACCTAAGAAATCTGAGTGTATTCTACTCCAACATTTATCGGGGTACGGCCATGGCGTCAACGGCACGCTCGCCGGTTTCTTTCGCTCTTGCACGCATACTTTACATGAAGCCGCGATCTTTTCGATATCACTGTCTATGTTCGGCCACCACACATACGATCTCGCCACCATCTTCATTTTCACTATGCCAAAGTGTGATGCATGAAGTTCACGTAGCACTTTTTCCCGCACTGACACTGGTACCACAATTCTATATCCCCACAATAAACATCCTTTTTCAACACTATATTCGTCTCGCTTCGAGTAGTACTTCTTTTCTATTTCACTCATATCGTTCATGCTGGGCCATGCCCCGTTTACATACCGTACTATTTTACTGAGTACCTGATCGCGCTTCGTTTCTTTTACAATTTCTGCCGCGTTTACTGTATCTAATGCTTCCTCTACATAATTTATTGTTGTAAATTCGTTGCCAAATACTGGAATCGTGTCATTGATTGGAAGGCGTGACAGTGCGTCACACTTACCTTTTTCCTCTGATTTAACATATTCCATTTTGTAAGAAAACCTTGATAAAAAATATGCCCATCTTTGCAATCGACTTGCCGTCGTTAATGGGATCTCTTGCTTTGGACCAAATATAAAAACCAGCGGTTTATGATCCGTCCTTAATGTTATTTCTTTACCGTAAATGTAATTATAAAATTTTTTAAATCCATACACTATTGCACTTGCCTCCTTATCAATGATAGCGCGACTCCTCTCCTTCTCGGGAATAATCTTTGATGCAAATGCTATCGGTCTTTCGGTACCGTCTCTATATATATGGGAAAGTATCGCTCCTAACCCGTATGCTGACGCATCGCATGACAAAATAATATCTTCTTTCGGATCAAAATGCGCTAATACTCGCGGTGATACTATTTCCGATTTGACCCATTTAAACGCTTGTTCGCATTCTTTCGTCCATTTATACTCGCCATTCTTCGCACATTCATAAAGTGGTTTTAACTTTTCCGCTCTGTTTGGCAAAAATCTCGCATAATAGGTAATTAACCCCAGAAATGAATCTAATTGTTTTTTATTCACGGGTGTCGGTGCCTCGATCATTTCTTTTACTTTCGTTTCCGACTTATGTAACCCGTCTTTATCAATGACAAATCCCAGAATATCTAATCTTTCTTTAAAAACTTCACATTTATTTAAATTTACTTTAAATCCGCTGTCCTCGAGTCGCGTAAACACCTTGTAAAGTGTTTGTTTGTGCTCTTTATCGTCTCTTCCGGTGCAAAATATGTTGTCTAGGTAAGGAATTACTCCGTCAATTCCTGCCAAACATTGCTCAATTTTCCTTTGAAAATCCCCCGGGCCCGACGCCACTCCTTCTGTCATTTTGTATACCGATATAAACCCTTGTGCGTTATTATCGTTAAATAATCTCTACTACTTTCCTCTACCGGAATCTGCATATACGCATGCTCTAAATCGATTTGCGAAAATTTTTTCCCATTCCTCAATGCCAAAAAAATCTCATCAATCAGTGGAATAGGATGCCTGTCTTTTACTAGTTGCGGATTTAACGTCAATTTAAAATTACCACAAATTCTCACGGACCCGTCTGATTTAATTACCGGTACTATTGGTGTAGCCCACTCACTAACGTCTACCTTCTCGAGATGTTGCAGCTTTACTAATCTATTAATTTCATCTTCGACCTTATTCGTTAGCGCAAATGGTAAATGTCTCGCTTTGAGCGCTACTGGTTGGGCATTTTCTTTTAGCGTTAGCTTAAGCATCCCTTTATTGTATAATCCCGGTCCTTTTCCGAACAACTTTGGAAATTTGAGCACAAAATCTTTTGTCATATCAATTAATTCTATTTTATTACAGCCAATCCCTCTTACGTTACAATTAAACTTTAATGGCCACATTCCGAACACTTTAAGCCACTCTCTACCAATCAGAATTGGACCCCTTTCTTTCATTACTATCATACTTAATAAAGCTTTCTTATCTCCAACCATTACGTTTAAATTCTGTAACTCTCCCACCTGCTCAAGCGGAATGTTACCATATGCTTTCAATGGCCTATACGTGGCCTTCACTCCTAGCGATGGAAACATTCTGTCTTTATCGTACTTTGAAATGATCGCCGCGTACGATCCTGTGTCAACTTCCATTTTTACCTTGATATCATTAATTACTACATTTACATACATAGGATCTGCTTTTAGTTCATTGCTTATATTAGGTTGGGGAAAAAGAAATCCATTATTTTTGCGTGAACTTCAAGACTTTATTTAACATGTTTCGGATTTTCCGATTTGGGTCAAATATGCTCCGTTTTGTTCTATAATTTATTGCCATTTTAAAGGTAACTTTATAATGCCTCTCTCATAGAAATCTGGGTCCTTATTGGCGAAAAACTCTAGTAACCGATTTTCACAATATTCTCTTGATGTCAATTTCTTATCGCTCAGGTAGTTTTGCAATGCGAGAAAATGATGGTAATCACTTGGTGCCAGGTCCGGACTATATGGTGGATGCATTAAAACTTCTCAACCAAGCTCCCGGAGTTTCTGGCGAGTCACTACAGACGCGTGTGGCCTAGCGTTGTCCTGCTGGAACACAATACCTCTTCTGTTGGCCAATTCTGGCCGTTTCTGGTCAATCGCTAGCTTCAAAAGGTCCAGTTGTTGACAGTAGAGATTCGAATTTAGTGTTGGGCCATATGGAAGGAACTCATAATAAATGATTCCTTTCCAGTCCCACCAAATGCATAGCAGAACCTTCCTGGCCGTTAGTCCTGGTTTGGCCACCGTTTGAGCTGCTTCACCGCGCTTTGACCACGATCGTTTTCGCACAATATTGTCGTATGTGACCCATTTCTCATCCCCAGTCACCATCCGTTTAAGAAATGTGTCGATTTCATTCCGTTTGACTAAGGCTTCGCAGATGGAAATTCAATCCACCATGTTTTTTGGTGTTAATTGGTGTAGCACCCAAACATCGAGCTTCTTTTTGAATCCAGCTTTGTGCAAATGGTTTAAAACTGTTTTATGGTCGATCTTTAGCTCCTGGGCGATGCTACAACTACTAACATGTCAGTCAACTTCGATTATTTCTGTAATTTTATCGACATTTTCGACGACGGACCTGCCTGTGCGAGTTGCATCATTAGCATCAAAAATACCTGAACGGAATCGACGAAACCAAAATTGCACGTAATTAGCCGTTACAGTATAGGGACCATAAACACTATTTACAATTTCAGCCGCCTGGCTTGCATTTTCGCCTTTATCAACGAAAAACTATAAAATGTACCGAATTTTCTTTTTCTTGACTTCCATTTTTAGCACCCTATAACTCACAACTGAATAGACCAAATAAAAAACAACAAAAGAAATTTTTTAGTGTGAAATGTCACCTTGCAAAGAGCATAAATCTAAAATTGTTTGATCGATACTTTACGAGATATCGATCACTACAGACATCTACCGACAAAATAATGGATTTCTTTTTCCCCAACCTAATACTACCTATATTACCGACAATTGATTCCCATTCCTCCCTCTTGTTGTCTCCTCGGACCATGAAGAAGTCATCGGACGTGCTCTCCCTTCGTTGGTGCCCTTCCGCCTCGTCCTCTTGCTTCAGGTGCTGTAGCCGCGATCTGCAAACTGTTGCTAGATGCCCTCTCCTCTTGCAAGTATTGCACGTTCTATGGCGGTGGAAGCAATCTCGTGCCCAGTGATTGGTCTTACCGCAACAATAACACGAACCTTGTCTTAAATGCTGAGCGTTCAGTTTCCCCTTGTTTGGCTCGTCGTTTGGACCTTGTTTTCTATTGTTAACTGGTGCTGTACTCTTGCATCGCTGTCCTTGTCTACTTCCACGTATGGCACCTCTTCCTCTCGCACTTGGATAGAATGGTCGTCTCTCTGTCTTTGTATTCGACTGGATCATGTTTACTGCCGATTTCGATGGCTCCTCAGTTGTTTTATCCGTTGTTACTGCGTTTCTCTCTGCCGCTTCTAATGCCGTGGCTATCTTGTATGCCAAGTCGTATGTTAATTTTTCCTCTCTAAATAAAGCCTTTTTTGTCTCATGATCTTTTAGCCCACACACAAACTGGTCCCGTAGTGCTACTTTTGTCTCTACAAATTTGCAATTTATTGACAACCCCTTCAACCTTGCCGCAAATTCTGCCACCGATTCTGTCATCGCTTGTTGCGCTTGATAAAATGTGTATCTTTCCATCGTTTCAGACAGTCTCGGATTCAGATGATTGCCAATCAGTTTGACTAACTCTTCGAAGGTCTTTGTACTTGGCTTATCTGGTGCGCATAAATCCCGTACGAGTTTATATGTATCAGTTTCTATATGTATAGTTACTTACTTAACAGCACGATTCAAAACCCGACAGACCACGCTGGACTCACTACCCATGACATACTGATCAATATCGTTTCGCCGGCCGTCTCGCTCCCGTATCTCATACCGTGCCGGTAACTACCGCATCTTCTTTACCATCCATACATTACAATATCTAAGTAACTGCAAACTAGCTAACTTACTGCAAACAATCTAACTAACAGACAAACTAACTAATTTACTGCAAAACAACTAACTAACTGCAAACTAACTTACTAACTGTAAACTGACTAACTAACTGACAAACTAACTAACTAACTGACAAACTAACGAACTAACTGCATAGTAACTAAGTAACTAACAAACTAACTAATATAATGCAAACTAACCAACTAACTGACAAACTAACTATGTAAGTGACAAACTAACTAACTAACTGACAAAGTAAATAAATAACTGCAATCTGTCTAACTAACTGCAAACTAGCTAACTATCTGCAAACAATCTAACTAACTACAAACTAACTAACTAACTGCAAACTAACTAACTAACGGACAAACTGAATTACTAACCTCAAACAAACTAACTAACTTACAAAAGTAACTAATATAATGCAAACCAACTAACAAACTGACAAACTAACTATCTGACTGACAATGTAACTAACTAACAGACAAACTAACGAAATAACTGAAAACTATCTAACTAAATGCAAACTAGCTAACTATCTGCAAACAATCTAACTAACTGCAAACCATCTAACTAACTGCAAGCAATCTAACTAACTGCAACCTAACTAACTAACTGACATACAAACTAAAAAACTGCAAACTATCTAACTAACTGCAAACTAGCTAACTATCTGCAAACAATCTAACTAACTGCAAACTAACTAACTAACTGCAAACTAACTAACTAACTGACACAATCTAACTAACTTACTGACAAACTAACTCACTAACTGACAAACTAACTAGCTAACTGCAAACTAACTAACTAACTGACAAACTAAGTGATTTACACCAAACTATCTAACTAACTGACAAACTAACTAACTAACAGCAATCTAACTAACTAACTGGCAAACTAAATAACTAACTGCTAACAAACTAACTAACTGCAAACTAACGAACTAACTGCAAACTAACTAACTAACTTACAAACTAAATAATATAATGCAAACTAATTAACTAACTGGCAAATTAACTATCTTAGTGACAAACTAACTAACTAACAGACAAACTAAATAAATAACTGGAAACTGTGTAACTAACTGCAAAACTAGCTAATTATCTGCAAACAATCTAACTAACTACAAACTAACTATCTAACTGACAAACTAAATAACTAACATCAAACAAACTAACTACCTTACAAAAGTAACTAATATAATGCAAACCAACTAACAAACTGACAAACTAACTATCTGACTGACACAGTAACTAACTAACAGACAAACTAACTAAATAACTGAAAACTATCTAACTAACTGCAAACAATCTAACTAACAGACAAACTAACTAAATAATTGAACAGTATCTAACTAAATGCAAACAATCTAACTAACTGCAAACTATCTAACTAACGCGCACAAGCTGCGGAGTGGGGGGATAGCGCAATCGTGGTGGGGATTAGTCCAGACCGAGCCGCCGCGGAGACTTCTCCAGACCTGTACCACCGTCCGAAATTTTTTCAGACGGAGGGAATGATCCCCGAAATTTTTTTCAGACTCCGATTCACCACCGGAAATTTTTTTTTTCGAGGGGAGGGACAACCTTTTTCCACCCCCGCGCGAATCGATATGTAGCGAATCAATGCCGCATCGATCGGAGAAAATGACATTGATATCCAATATTTGCAATTGTATTTATTCTGAAGCAAATCATTTTTCAAAATGTTTATTTCAATCTTAACGTCGCAGCGTATCGCGCTATTGCATGTAATTTGAACCCCCTAGAGCAGACGCACCGAATGACATCATTTAGCTGCATGAAGAACGCCTGTATGAAATATAAGACTTTTGGAACGTTGCCTCTTAGAATTAGGTGGCGAGGAGAGAGATGGTGGAATACGGATAAAAATGGAGAAATAATATATTATTACGTTTCCGGTTTGGCATAAACGAAACTTTAATATACAACAGAACTCAAACAAGCATCAACAGAAAACAACAGTAAATATCGCAGCAAAGAAAACTCGGCACTCGAATACGTCAGTTCACGATCGCGTTCCTTCTCCGAATCTTTGCTTGACAGGCCGATCGATTCGATCGTCTCTTCCCCGCCGTCGCTTGTCTCACTCGCGGCTACCAGTGAGCCATGGATCTCTCCATAGGGTGCTCGCAACACTGCTTCCCCCTCTCGAGAAGCGATCGTCCCGATCGCTGCAGCTCCTCCGTCGGTCGCTGCCGTACCCAAGTACGGAAGAGTGGGAAGGACGCTGCGTTAGGGTGGAACGAAAAAATGAAAATTGTGTGACTGTTTTCTAATAGTGAAAAAAAGTTGCCTTTAGGCTTTCAGATTAAGCCTGTAAAAGTTAGTTTCTGTCAAAACAATTTTTGAGGTGCCGCAAGGGGTTGGATTGTTTTCTTTTTCATTTTTAAACATATTTTTTAAAATTTATATCTATAAACTGTTTTTATAGGTTTAAAGTAAAAAATGATCCTTCACATTTCCTTTTATAACGGAATTCGTGTAAGGAGATTGTTAAAATTTTTAGTTCTTACATTTTTTAAAATATTTCACCTTTTTTAATACTTTATAACATAATTTCATGGTATCATAAAGTGCCAGCGCAATTTGAAGTGACCTTGGGTGAAGTCATATATTATTGTCAGGAGCAAACCAATCGCATTAACATATTCGTTGCGGATTCGTAGGAAGGTACTTCAATATAGACAACACTTATTTTTTCAACCGAGTTACTGCAACATTGAATTTGCTGTTTAGATGTTATTCAGTTATTAAATTGAAAACGGCTATAAGTAATACCTGCGCTGAACCTTTGTTGTAAGTATCTATAGCAACACGTGCTGTTTCGCTACGTGCAGGACGGATTTTAACAAACGAAACATGAAACAAATGACGGTGTCAAAGGCATCATCCGCAGCGAATGTGTTAAGAGTGTAGGCATTATAAGCAAGCATGCCAATTGGTGTGGTCGTGCACCCATAATAATATAAATTGTACGTTAGATAGGTGTGAATTATCTGTTGTGTATCGCGAGGTGTGTGCTATAGAAAAATAATAATTCACTATTTCCGAGATCTTGTTGGCGAGTATAAAAGAAAATGGCAACGCTAAAAAAAGTACAAACTAGACAAGCAGTTGAGTGTTCTATATTTGGCTGTCCAAAGGACTTAAATGACAACGTTCTTCCCAGTTATGAAGATATTATGAAGTGTTACTTGTACATACGGCAGGAATTAAGAGTACTGAGCGAAAAGGAACCAACGGTAGGTGAACGTACGGACAAATTAGTTCCAAAAGTTGAACGAATATGGGTAAGAGCTTCTATTCCCATTGTCTCTCAAACTAGAGTATCACAGATGATAAAGTCATATCATGAAAAAAATATAGAAATCTTTTAAAATCAAAGGGCAGAAAAGGAACTCAGAAGTATGACTCAAATTTAAACACCTTTAGAATAAATTCAAAGCAACTTTTTGATATAGCAGCCTGCAAATGTTCTGATTTTGCGAGGTGTGAATGTGAAAAAATTAAGAAAGTCCCTATTATTGAAAAAGCGTTTTTGCAAGACCAAAGATCACAGAGGCACATGGTCATATGTAGTGTTGACAAAGCCACTACTAAACAAATTGCACACAAGGAGATAAGGAAGCAAGAACAACATTGCAGAATTTTAAAGTATAGAGAAGAGACATCGGATAATATACGAATGAAACTGGAAAGTTTAAAAAGTACAAAAGAAACAAATGAATTTGATTTAGACTCCAAGGAAGAATCCGAGGAAGAAGTTTCGCCAGTACGTCTCACCATCATCGTCAGCGGATTTGAGAATTCGCGTTTAGAACCATCAACCTTGCAGATGCAGATGCGTGTTAAATTGCCGTCGCTAGCATCTATCTGTGATAGAACTGGGGTTTCGGACAGAGCAGCGGCAGCCATTGCCAGTGCAGTACTTGAAGATGTTGGATTGATTACACCATTAGACAACACCAAAGTAATTGATAGGATGAAAGTAAGAAGAGAACGAAAAAGGAATCGAGAAAGGCTTACTGTGAAATCGGGTCATGAAACAGGTGAGTTACAGAATCTTAGAATTAAAGGCTTCTACTTTGACGGAAGGAAAGATCATACTATTGTACAGGGAAAAAAAGGAACCAAATATTATCGTAGAACAATCTTAGAAGAACATATCTCTCTTGTAGAAGAACCTGAATCAAAATATTTAGGTCATGTTAGTCCGGAATCAAGTACTGCACTTAACATTAAAACCAGTATTGTGTCTGTCTTGCAGAAAAAGCAAATCAATATTTCAAATATCACAATAATAGGATGCGATGGTACATCTACAAATACAGGGAGTACTAATGGAATTATTTCCCTGCTTGAAAAAGAAATGGGAAGACCCCTGCAATGGATAGTTTGCCTCTTTCATGCAAATGAACTCCCTTTTCGTCACCTCTGCAGATTTTTAAGCGTCAAATCTACAGGGCCAGCGAGATATGCAGGAGATATAGGCGACAAGATTGGTAATTGCGAAGAACTTCCGCTCGTTAACTTTAAACCAATCGAAGGATATCTGCCGGATATACTAATTGTATTAAAAGATTTTGAGCACTGATCAAAAGTACCTTTGGAAATATGCCAGGCAATTTCTAGTGGTATATGTTCTCCTGATATAGCAAAAAGGAACCCGAGGTAAACTTTGTCATTCACGATGGCTCACAACTGCAAACCGCATTCTCCGTCTGTACATTGGTAGTGAAAATCCTTCAGAAGAACTCTACATCTTGACTGAATATGTAATGAAAGTTTACGCTCCCGTCTGGTTTAATAT
The DNA here is from genome assembly GCA_030068185.1 of Colletes collaris. Taxonomy (NCBI): domain Eukaryota; kingdom Metazoa; phylum Arthropoda; class Insecta; order Hymenoptera; family Colletidae; genus Colletes; species Colletes collaris. The sequence continues at coordinate 145,716 of JASGYR010000210.1, read as the reverse complement.
TAAGCTCAAACTGTCTTGCGTTCATGGTTCTCAGCATCTATGGAGACTGATCAAATTGTCGCGATACCTTCCACGGCATCTCTTGGATATTATTGACCCAGTGATCCAGAGGAATGGCTATTTTGCTGCTCCTGAAAATCTTCATTTAGGGCTGCTTACAGATAAACGCAAAAATATTCGAGAATTGGCACTTCGACGAATCTTGAAGGCAAGAACCATTCACAATGAAGGCATTAGGAAGTTTGTTTAAATAACGCGTTAATTCGTTATTAAGAAACGGCGGTTAAATTCTCGCGTGATCTATTGAAAAAAGGGGACATTTCTGATACGGTGTTGTCCTCAGTGTTCGCGACATTCCAGATTCTTCTCTGCGTCGTAAACCTGCTTCGGGAGCAATACCGTGTAGAAAAAATCCAAATTTACCTTCGATAATAGTCACGCGATCGGCCCAGTAACGGTTCCATGAGAACCGGTGTTACTACGCCGAAATAACAGAGAGGAGACAAAATTAATACGAGACAGTCAATTTACCCTCTCGCGATCGCGGATAAGAGGGTCTGTCTCGAAAATCACTTGCTATCTGGTTCTCGACGAGTTCGCTTCTTCCAAGCCGACCTAGTCCAACACCGCGATCAAGATATACGCGCAATTAAATTCGTTTAATCGTGTAGTTACACCACAGAACCGAAACGGAACGAGATTAAGACTGTGGTAAATTCGAAAGAGTTAACCTAGTCGGATTTCGTACCTCACGGTTTCGTGAGTTTAGTGATCATTGTGTGTACCAGAACCGTTCTGGAAAAACGCAGTATTGAAACAATTTACAGTGAACAACCGGTGGCTGATCATAATCGTGTGTGCACTTCAATAGTGTTCGATTATCGCCACCGTTGTGTCGATTGTTTCAAATCAATAGCAATTTCCCACATTAACAACCGGTGGCTGATAACAATCGTCGTAACATTTAAATAGTGTTCGATTGTCGCCACCGTTGCGTGGAAGGCACGTACCGCTGTAATCAGCTGTCGTGCAACGAGAACCGAGAAAACTTCTCGGTTTTCCTTGACCTTTTGTGCGATTCAACCACTCCGGATAGGGGCCTTTTGGCGTATACCCTGAGTGGGATTGTCGTTTCCGAGGGTCTGAAATCTCAGTTTGAGTACCACCCCCATAGGGGCCTTTATTCGGCGCATTCCCTGGGTGCTCTCGGCTGAATTCGATTAGCTCGAACGTCGGTCACTCATCACCAGTGTGTACGGACACTAGGTGTAGGGCGACGTTCAAAAGGGCGCCGTGGTGTAAGCACCTTAACCTTCAGACGCTTCTAGCGCAGTTAAGGGCTTGCATCACATCGGTCCCGTACGGACCAGGAAACGACACTGAATCACGGAGTGGACAATTTTGGAGACTTACAACCTCCAACTGTTGTCACCTCCAGCCAAAATTCAAGCTAGCAGCAGTGGAAAGATCGAGGCTCAAATCTTGTCTTCCCCATCTGCTGTTATAAAATTTTCCAGAACTGCAGTCGAACGTTTCTCGATCACACGAGAAACGTTTAATCAGTCGAAAGGTTGTCGATCACACGAGAAACGTTTAAATATAAAGTACAAAAAAACAGTTTCGTATAGCTGTGAAGGAATCCGCTCCTGTTTATCATAAACAGAGACAGGAGCGTGTGGATTGACGCGAGTCAGACAACGCGAAGAGCGTTGTCACATATTTTCAACCAAATTTCGGTCTCTTTTTGTTGCAGAAGACCGAGACGAGAGCCGTAGTGGCCTGAGGCACGGCCCGGTTTCTTTTTGGTGGTGGATTTTTAAATATAAATTTCTTATTTTTTTTTATTTAATTTTGGGTTTTTATTTTTAATTTTCAATTTTTTAATAAACGGCCTAGTCCAAGAGACTAGGCGAAAGAAATTTACAAGTGTACCATTCACTTTCCCACACATTCCCACTCCCTCGTAATTCGGACACCTCGTTAAAGGGTGAGAGCGACATTAACTCGCACCTATTTTAACAAAGTTTAAAATTCCTGTAATCAACTTCAACGCTAATGACTACGTCGATCTAATTTCATGGCATAATTATGAAATCACTGAGCCTCCGATGATACAACAATTTGAAGAAGATGAACTACGACATCTGGTAGAAATAACTTCAGAAAACTGTACGGAAAAAGATCTGCCAATCAAGTTTTCACAGTTTCCTTGTCATACACAAACGGTAGAGAAGATGGTGAAACGCGTAACTGAAGCTTCATCTGCTGTCTGTGGAGAAACTGCAAGGGATGGATTCATAATGGCTAAGATCGAATCGCAAAAATTGATGTCTTCTTTTGAAACGAAGAAACAGTTTAAATTAAAGACATATCAATAAAAAATTGCATGTCTAATGATCTAATTACATCTAACATTTTCATTAAAATCAATTTTTTCATTATTATTTTGTGAATGAGAAAATAAAGAAATCTTTTGAAATGATACTTTTTATTAGCTACTGCCAATCCTTCTCATCTAAGATTATCGTTAAAATGTATTAAGAAAAATTATCTGGTGGAAACAAATGGCAAATTACTGTAAATTACTGAAAAAATCACGAAAACCGCACACAATCAGTTAATATTCATTTTTGAAAGGCTTGCGGCACCTCAAAAAATTTGTTGATCACGTTCAAACTTTGGCAGCTTAAATATCATTATAAAAGACAACTTTTGCCCACTATTAGAAGCCATGAACAATAAAAAAATATTTTGCCCCTATATTTCGTTCCACCCTAACGCTGCGTGGCCTCTTCCGACTGTCGCCCCGACATTCGCCTTCACGCCCAAGGGAAAACCACCCAAAAACCCTGGGCAAGGCGTGGGTACGTGGTTCCCCGAAAATTCTCCTCGTCCCAACCCTTCTCTTGCGCCTTCGGGCTTGCGCTCTTCTTGCTTGTAAGAGAGGTCCCGTCTTCTTCAGCGATACGTTCTCTTCCTGGGACGAGACGGGCGGGAAAATCCAGTCATCTTTCATGTTCAGCGTCCCTGAAACAAACTCAAGAACGTTAACTCAAGTCAACCTCCCCTCTTGAGTCTTGAGCTTCTGAGATTGTCCTCTTCATTCCTCCTGGAAGCGTCCTTCGTACTTCGCCAGGCGACGTATATGGACCACCCGGCACTTCTTCCGGGGTGACCGTTGAATCCTATAGACGACGTCGTTGATCCTGTCCGTTACAGTGTACGGCCCTTCCCAATCCGCTTGAAGCTTCGGGCACTTCCCTTTAACTCTCCGTGGTTGGAACAACCACACTCGTTCCCCCGACTGTCGTACCAGGATTTCATCTTGGCACTATAGACAGCCACACGCCGTCGAACAACTTCGTGGAGCCTCTTCACTTTCCCCCGGACCCACTCCGAGTATCTTTGCTCACCCTCCGCGTCTTCCTCCCCTTCGGGGGGCAACCCCCTCCACAAGTGCTGGGGTAGACGACGTTCCTGGCCAGACACAAGCTTAGCTGGCGTCAATTGAGTAGCCTCATGTCGTGCCGATCTATAAGCGAGGAGGAACATGGAATCCACTCATCCCAGTCCCGTTGGTGCTCCGAAACAAACATCGCTAGATATTGGAGTAGCGTCCTATTCAAGCGTTCCACCAGACCGTCGGATTGAGGATGCAGGGAGTAGTTCGCGTCTTCCTGACACGCAACAGCTTCAGCATTTCTTTTAACACGGAGGATTCGAAATTCCTTCCTTGGCCCGTATGTATCTCCAAGGGCACACCATGGCGACATACCACGTTGTGTAAAAGAGCTCTTGCCACTGTGACAGCTCGCTGGTCTGGCATCGCGATTACTTCCGCCCACCGAGTAAAGTAGTCCGCCACGACCAGCATAAACCTGTTTCCGGCCTGAGACCTGGGAGCGGACCCACAACGTCCAGGGCAAAGCCTCTCGAACGGAGCTCCCACGTTGTATACTTTCAGGTTCCCTGCTCCCCTATGACGAGGCCCCTTCTTCGCCACACAGGTGTCACACCGCCGGCACCACTCTTGAACGTCCTGTCGACATGTAGGCCAGAAGAAGTGTCCAGCTGCCGGCGCATCGTGCAACTCCTTCAGTACTCCTGCAACCCTTTCACGCGGCACCACCAAAAGCCACGAGGTTGTCGTACCATCGTGGGACTCCCATTTCCTGAAAAGCAAACCTTCAAAAACCTCCAACGAATCCCAGATCGACCAGTAATATTTCAACTGTGGAGAGAAACCAGCAACATCCTGCCAGCCAGGCTTCTCCCCTTCCTTCTTCTTTTTAAGAATGAAGCCAGTCTCTTCATCCTCCTTCTGGCTTTGCTTCCATTCACTCCTCCTTTCGTCGCAAAATATCTTGTGAACCTTCTTCGTGCAGTACATTTCCTCCTCTGTGTCCTTTTTCTCCAGTCGGCCGCATTTCTTACAATCGTCCACGATGCAAGGTCTTCTAGAAAGCCCATCGGCGTTCCGGTGAGCTCTTCCTTCCCGATGACGAATCTCAAAGTCGTACTCCTGAAGACGTTCAATCCAACGCGCAACCTGCCCTCCGGGCTCTTGAAGGTCAGCAGCCAGCGGAGCGCTGCATGATCAGTCCTAACGAGAAATCTCCGTCCATAGAGGTAGTGATGGAAATGCTCGATAGACTTCACTACTGCTAATAGTTCTCTTCGAGTCACGCAGTAGTTCCTTTCGGCCTTCACCAAGGACTTGGAGAAGTAAGCTACAACCCTCTCTCGACCTTCATGCTCCTGCGAAAGGACACCGCCTATGGCGAAGTCGGAGGCGTCCGCGTCCAGAATAAAATCCCTTCCTACCAGTGGGTAGGCCAGCACCGGAGCCCCGGTGAGTCTCTTCTTCAGCTCCTGAAAAACTTCTTGACATTCCTCGGTCCACTTGTAATCTCGTTTGGACTCGGTGAGGCGATGCAGGGGCTTGGCGATCCTGGAAAAATCCTTCACAAATTTCCTATAATAGGTGCAGAGACCCAGGAAACTTCTTAATTCCGTCGTTCTTCGGCTGAGGCCATTCCGAAATCGCCATGACCTTCTCCGGGTCCGTCTTGACTCCGCTCTCGGTGACGATGTCTAGGTACTTTACTTCCCGGCAGAAAAAGGAACACTTCTTGGGGCTCATCAGTAGTCCGGCTTGACGTAGACGGGAAAACACTGTTCGAAGACGCTCCGAGCTCCTGTTCGAAGTCATTCCGTAGATGATGATGTCGTCCAGGTAAACCAGGCAAATCTTCCACGTGAGACCTCGAAGTACGTCCTCCATCAAGCGTTCGAAAGTCGCAGGGGCGTTGCAAAGCCCAAAGGGCATCACCTTGAACTGCCAGAGTCCCGTTCGAACTGAAAAGGCCGTCTTCTCCCTGTCCTTTTCGTCCATGGAGATCTGCCAGTAGCCACTCTGTAAATCTACAGTTGAGAACCACGAAGACCCGGCGAGGGCGTCCAGGGTATCCTCGATACGTGGCAGAGGATACGAGTCCTTCTTCGTGATCTCATTCAGGCGCCGGAAATCAACGCAGAACCTCATGGTCCCATCCTTCTTCTTGACGAGGACGATCGGAGAAGACCACGGGCTCCTCGACTCTTCAATAATGCCCTGCGCCAACATCTTCCTGAGTAGCTCCTCCGCCTCAGCTCGACGGTGTAAAGGCAACCTCCCGCGGCGCCTGTTTGATGCTGTAATCCCCAGTGTCGACAGTGTGCTTCACCCAGTCGCAGTTCCCGATCCGAGTCGAATCCGTGGCAAAAACGTCCTGGAACTCACGGAGTAAACCAGTGAATAGTTTCTTCTGTCTTTCCGTCAAGCCCAACGAACAGCGTGTATACAACTCCTCCAAATGCTGAGCACGACCGCTTCCATTACGAGCGTTTCCCTCACGTCCACCGCCCTCTCCCGGGCAGCAGGCTCATACAAACGTATCTCCGGCATGCCGGGAAGGCTCAGCACATTTCGGGACAAGTCAATGCTGCAACGATGCTTCCTCAGAACGCTGCTCCCAGGATGCACTTTTCCACCATGTCGACAACGTAGAAATCTTCCACGCTCGAGAGTCCTCCCACGCTAACCTCTAGGCTCTTCTTACCAAACACCCTCATTTTCTCTCCAGTGGTAGAGCAGAATGTCGAGCTTTGCTCGGGCGATATCGTCGACGCACACAGCCCTTGATCCAAAAGGTTGATGGGATAACCTGCATCTAGGATTATCTTACAAGGTTTCCCACCGACTTTTCCACACACGGAAATCTCGTTGGCTGGGCTCCATTGACGGCCAGCCGCCTCTGCATCGCCACGCTCTTGACGACCGGGAACTGCTCTTTGCAGACCGGCGTCTTCCCCTTACGCCGCTCTTCCCCGTTTCCCCGAAGGCTTCCTGGCAGGAGCTGGTCCTGCTTGGCCGCTCCTGGCTTTGGAGCAGTCCTGCGCAAGGTGGCCCGTCTTGCCGCAGAGCCAGCACTTCAGGGCCCTCAGCGTGTCGTCCAACCGATCCCCGGATTCCTCGAGCCTCCGCTGCTTCGCCGGAAACCCTTCAAAAGCGTTGAAAGGTTTAGCCTTCCGTTTTCCAGTATCGCTCCCGCAACTCTGCCGCGGAACCGCGCGACATTGTCTCAACAGCCTCGATCTCAAGAGCTCTGGTCACGGCGGCCCTAAGAGACGTGAAACCGCCGAGTCGCAGTTCCCGTTGCATGACTGGGCTCGACAATGCCGTCACGAATTGAGACGCAGCGAGCTTATCGCGAGTCTCCGCTGGACAGTCAGCGAAAGCGAACTGTGCCAATCGCTTTCAATCTCGGTGGCTAGCGAGGAGATACTTTCCTCTCTTCGCTGCCTACGGCCCTGGAAGAGTACGTAATTCCAGTTGGACAAATTTTTCGCCCCGTAGCGGAATTCGAGCGCCGAAACCAATTCCGCGAAACTCCCACATTGGGCAGCGGAGAGCGTTGTGAGGACGCTCCTCGCCGACCCTTCGAGGGCAGCGACCAAAGCCGTCCCTTTTTTTTCATCGTTCCAACCGTTCGCGCGCGCGATCGTCTCAAATTGCACCTTGTACTCCTCCCACGAATTTTTCCCGTCAAACGTCGGCGGCTTCACAACGTATCCCAGACTGAAGACGCGCGACTCCGGAACAGGGGCAGCGGCGACCGCACTAACGGGTGCGGGGACACACGCCGGAAAACACTATTTACAACCCCATTCACAACCCTATTTACAACAGGCACATTCTCCCCACCCCGAGAGTCCGCGCCGCTACCGAACAAACTTTGACCGGTCTGTAACGAGGCGATTACGACCTGTATACGCTCCTCCATTTCCGACAAACGGCCCTCGAAGGCCGCCCGTGCCCGCCGGTCCTTGGCGTCCTTCTCTTCCACCGGGCCTCGTCGTCCCTACGCTGCTCCGCATCTGTCCAACGATGCTCAGTTGTAGGGTGGTGAATAACTCCCTGCAGAGACCGTCGCCCGTCGCTCCAGGAGAAGGCTCCGCACAGGCCTCGGATGCGTGAGTGGGCATGCCACTACGAGCGGGCATCCCACTTCTGACACCACTATTACGTTTCCGGTTTGGCATAAACGAAACTTTAATATACAACAGAACTCAAACAAGCATCAACAGAAAACAACAGTAAATATCGCAGCAAAGAAAACTCGGCACTCGAATACGTCAGTTCACGATCGCGTTCCTTCTCCGAATCTTTGCTTGACAGGCCGATCGATTCGATCATCTCTTCCCCGCCGTCGCTTGTCTCACTCGCGGCTACCAGTGAGCCATGGATCTCTCCATAGGGTGCTCGCAACAATATGTTTTAAATGATAATATATTGTTATGTTTTTTCTTACGAGCATCAACTACAATATCATTGATGGCGCACGCTAACAGTTCGCAATCTACAAGATAATCCCTGCAGTAATATTGCGCGATTCAATATGTAGCGAATCAATGCCGCCGCCCGAATGAAATATAAGACTTTTGAAACGTTGCATCTTAGAATTAGGTGGCGAGGAGAGAGATGGTGGAAGACGGGTGAAATAAAATTGGAGAAATAATATATGTTTTAAATGATAATATATTGTATATAAAAAATTATTTAATTATTAATACCATCGTATAACATATTATCCACTGCAAATGTCAACAGCTCGCAATCCGCAGGAGAATTTTTATCATAATATCCATGAAGGATTTTGACGGCCTCATGTTTATGCGCAATACTGTTCCGTTTTAATATCGTTACAAATTGTTTATATTTCTCGCTGACATAGTGCGTATTTTGACACAGCCACGAATACGCGTGCTCGACACACAGTTCCAGTTCGAATAAAAATATTACAGTCGATGGTTTCATATACATGCAGGCATCATACAATTTCATTTGCACAAGAGTTCATGCCACGCATTGTAACAACCGTAAGCACCAAATCACAAATCGTTAATGACGTTGGAGAAGGAGCTGATTTTACATGTTGTTCGATATCCTCGCGTTTATGGATCAATGTCGCCCATGTCGAGTGTGGCAACAACATCACATTTCCTCGAGTATCGCCAAAAATAATTTCCACAGCGGACACAGGTCCTACCGCGATTCAAATATCCAGCTACTTGTATGCCGTGGATGTGAGGGCAAACCTCCTCCCCAGTATATAAGGCGTCGAACGTTGTTTATTGCTATCGTAACATATAGAAAAAGTATGTAAAGAATGAAAGGTAAGTAATAACGCTAAGGAAATGATGATAATAACACTTACTCGCGACTTATGCACGCCGTTTCGCGAGAAATGTAGTAATTCATGTTTGTAGAATCCAATAGATACCGTTTCACGACGACGGCGACGACGATACTATCAAAACGAGTGTGCAGCACATAAAAAAGTGTAACGATGCATCAAGGGAAGCGAGGTGCGGGGAGAGGTACATGTCACGTGTTCTTCTGCGAAAAGTGCAACTTTTGCAAAAGCGTTTTTAGATTACCTTGAACACGTCCAAACGTGCAAATTCTATGACATCACATTCGCGGTATGAATCGACCGAAATCATGTGTATCATGCGAATTTTTTATGTCACATGTTCTTCTTCTTCTGCGAAAAGTGCAATGTTTGCAAATACCATTTATATTATCATGTACACGTGCAAAAATGTAGCCTCAGCAGAACGTATAACATTGACGAGCATTATGGGCGCGGGAAAAGAAATTAGATGCCTTTAAAATATGATATATTTATTAAAGCAACAAATGATTATAAAACATTACTTTTATCGAGTCGCCGATAAGAAGATGGAGAGGCATGTCAATTTGTTGTATTTAGAAGGAGCAAACGACATGGAACATTTCGCATGGATCAAGAATTTATCTCGTCTCGTGAGCACGCAATTGAGTAAACATAATAGTCGAAAATACTTTTGTGATAGGTATGTATAAAATAAATTTACCTTCAAGGATAAAAGTCTCGACACGTGTTGAATGTAATATAATATCTGGGGAAGCGTCGAATCTTAGAATTATGCGGAATCAGCAGAGACTGTGTTGGACGATCTTGCACACTAATTCATCATATGCATGAATCACGGGACAGAATTATACGATATCCGCAGAAACTGCATAGGACCATGTTGGGACGGATTGCCATTTTTGCATGCAATGCATTCGAGGGAACACCGAAAGAGTTTGGCAAAGATACCAAATGGGCGTGGTGGTATAAAAACACACTCTAAACTGCGCGTAGTCTCAAATAGTTGTAACACGTTGCATGGAAAATACGATACATTTACATTCCATTTTCAACCATGGAAGAATTCGCGAGAGTAGAAGGTCAATTGTTGGATCGATCTGAACGATTGATTTCACGGGGAGAGTACCTCGCGTGGGAAGAACTGTGCAACGAGTGTATCGAATCTTTAGAAGAACACAGCCGAGTGAAACGCCCGCGATTATCGATCGGCGTTCACCAATCGTTGGTTGCTCGAATCGCGCGACTCGAAGGACTGAAACATACGTTGCGCGGCCGTTTCGTACGCGAAGGTGCTGCACATTCTAGCAGAGGACTTTTGTGGCGCGAAATAGACACTTCGTTTGATAATCGCGTATTAACTGGTGCCGTCCTAAATTCGAATTATATCGAACCGCGCAACTTCCTCCAGGATGCAGAGACCATTGTGATGGAGCATGTGCGAGACGCTTTGAAGAAGCATAATCTCAAAGTGAACACAGTATTTAATGGTGAATTTGTAGCGGGTGACAAACGCGCGCGCAAAAGCATCAACACCAGAAACCGCGAACTCTTTCACGCATCTGATCTGCACGAGTGGTACCAACAATACATCACTGAACCCATCCTGGCATCACTGGAAGAATTCCAGGAACGTGACAGCGGATGGGCGCTGATACAAATCCTCAATTTGACGATTAACGTGAACAAGTATAATCTACTCCGCGCGGGTGGTCACTTCAAGCTGCCGCGAGAAATCATGCTGAAGAGGGCAACAATAAACATACAATCCTCAGACAACACATGTTTCGCGTGGGCAGTTGTCGCAGCTCTACATCCAGCTAAACAATATCCTGAACGTCCAGGTTCATACCCGCAATATACATCGGTCCTAAATCTCCATGGCATTGAGTTCCCAATGTTCCTGGAGCAAATTGAAAAATTTGAGCTGCAGAACAACATCTCGATAAACGTCTACAGCTTCTCGATGGAGAAGAATGGAGTCTTTCCACTGGGTCTCACCAGCCAAAAGAGGGATCGACATGCCAACCTGCTCTATACGCCGGAACAGGGAGGCAGCGACGTAGGACATTTTGTCTGGATCAAAGACTTATCCCGACTGGTGGGCGCGCAGTTGAGCAGACACAAAAGAAAAAAATACTTCTGTAACCGGTACGTATAGAAATTTATGAAATGTTCCGAATGAAAAAAAGAATGAATAAAAAAATTTTTTTTTGGTTTTGCAGATGTATGCACTATTTTCGCTCTGCCGAGAAGTTGGACACCCACACAATTGACTGCCGCGAGATAAACAACTGCGCCATCCTGTTGCCCAGCCAGGACAGTAAATGGCTCAGTTTCGACAATCGCGGTAGGAAGGAACGGTTCCCCTTCGTAATATATGCCGATCTGGAGTGTGTCCTGCAAATAACGGTGGACACCCAAAAGGATGCGGAGAACCGCAAATTGTGCATGTACCAGAAACATCAGGTAAATAGTATTGGTTATAATATACATTGATCGTACGATGCATCGCTGTGAACGTATCGATGTCATCGCAACGCGGAATGCGTTTCATGGTTTGTCAAAGAGTTGAAAAATTTTGCGAATTTTGTTAAACCCATTCTGGCAAAGAACACACCCATGCTAGATTTAACAACTCAGCAGTTGTCGATATTTCGCAATTCGACACACTGTCATATTTGTGAAGAATCACTCGAGGCTACAGATATACGAGTCCGCGATCATTGCCATCTATCAGGGCAGTTTAGAGGCCCAGCACATTCAGAGTGCAATTTAAATTATAGAAAATGCGTTTATATCCCCATAGTTTTTCATAATTTATCCGGCTACGATTCCCATTTTATTATCGAAGAAATAGCTACAGCTTTCGAAGGACACATTACTGTATTACTGTTAGGGGGAGTAGGTTTGAAAAAACCTCGCCTAACGGTGGTCCGGATCTCGAGGGAAGGAACGTCGGGGAAAAGAATACAAGTGGGTTTTAATTTTCACGTAGCCGATGAATACGACTACGTCGTTTATTGAATCGTCTTACGTGAGACAAAAACCCGTCTGCCGGTCTAGACGCGTTACCGGCTGTCTAGCTTCGATGATCTGTAACAGAAAGAGACAAGAATAGGCGTTAAATACCTGACAACGTGACTCACGTCGGATGTCTTTCTCTTTCGCGCTCGCGCCTGGTTTGTGCTTGTCGCACCCAGGGCGGGAATCTCAGTCGCCGCGATACGCGGCTATATTGAAGTGGACTGTATGTGTAAGAGCGTTCCCTTTAAATCGGGAATCGCTCGCTTATTGTTTCTTTCTGACAAGATGCTAGTTCAGCTATCTTTCAAGCCTGCTACTCTTGGTTGTCGTAGGAGGAGCGAACAGAGGGAGGTTGTAAGATTCCAACCGTCGCCCTTATCCTCGGCCCTTCACCGTCTGGTTATGTGCGTACGGGCACGGTGTGGTACCGGGTTGACAACGGCGCCCTTGGGCGGCTTACAGTTGCTCCGGATACCACGTTCTTTTTCAGAATCGACGTCCTACGCACTGCGGCCGTACCAGGCGAGCGATTTTGGGACGTGATCTGATAATTTTGCCGTAAGCTGGGAGATCCTAGGTGTCCCGCGCTTCGGCTAGAAAGACAACGAATCCACTCAAGGGTATTTTATTTCTACCCTTGGTCTGTGGGTTCGTAACCGTTCGAAAACCAGTAATGATCGAGTTTATGACTCGATCTGTGGGGAGACGGTGGGTCCACCCAGGGATTTTCAGTAAGCCCTGACCTGTGGAGCCGTCTAGCTCCTTTGGAAGCTCGAATAACTCGACGCTTTAATTTTATTATTACGTTGTGTCGCACTGAGCTAGATCGTGGATCTAGGAACTCGCGACAAAGCAGGCTATTGTTGGAGAAGCTTCTCAACGAAGGGTCGAATAACTCGACCGATTCGGAGATTTTTAAAAACTTCTCGATATCGTGCTCGCTTATCGATATGCTCCTTTCAGTGGCTCGATAGCAAGTGACGGACGAGCACGAGTTGCCAAAAAGTGTGCGCGTGAGAGGGGGAATCCTTCGTCGCGTGGCGCTGCGTGGCGACTCTCGTCCGTCTTTGTTTAATTTCTGATTGTCGTACCTTCTCTATGCCTGGGCGTTGAACTTGGCTTGTTCGAACTCGAACGTTACTTTATCGTTCGCGTGACTTTACAGAAAACCTCGAGAACCGTGTTTTTCTGTCCTCTAATGTTTCGTATAGCGGTCGCGTCGACCTAGAATCTTCCTGGTCGGTCGCGTAACCGAAAACAAACCGGGTAACGAATTATTCCGGATTTCAATTAATTATCGCGTTTTAATCGATATTTAAACATACCGCCCCCCTTGCACGGTCCGTGCAACAAGAATGGGAGGCGTAGGTCGCGGTCACGTCGCGTAAAGCCCGTAGAGAAGGTCGAAGTACAAAACCTTCTATTGAAAAAGTTTAAATGTACTTACTTATCGTCGTCCCAATGCCCTTCTTGCCTCCAACACCTCGAGGGTGGTGAGGACGGCCTCCCGCAACACGTCCTGGTCGACGGGGCGAGTTCGCTGTCGTCGCCGGTGTGAGGGGGGTCGTGGTCTCGGGGTGGCGGTTGACCCCGGCTTCCCGGACCTGGCCCCTGTTGCGGCGCCTCCTCGGCTCCGTCGCGTCGTTCGTACGTTGCCGGTCGGTGCCTGTCCGAGGGGGGTGGTACGACGGCGGAGAGCGTGGATGCCTCGGACGTCGGTCTGGGACCCGTTGCGGGCCGTGGTCCTTCGGCGGGCAGCGTGGCGTTTGTCCAGGCTGCCGGGACGGCGGGTGTGGGCCAGAATTTTAACTCCACCAGTCTCCCTCCTCTGTCCCCTGTTAATTTGAAATAGCATCAGGGGGCCCTGAACCGGAGGCGCCTCGTCGTCCACGCGACTTGCGCCGGGACACGTATCTGGTCCTGTCCCAGGTTCAGTATAAATGCCGGCGCTTGGCCGGGTGCCATCTCGGGGCGGTTTCAGGGCGCGAGGTAGCGGATTCGCTCTATTTGTGCCGACGCCTCGGGCGGAGGTCCGGCATTTTCCGGCCGCGGTACTCTCCACTAATTGCATCAAAGCCGAAAACTGCTGCTCGATTCGTTCGTCTCGCGGCGAACCCACCACGGTCACCAGACTTTCGTCGCTGCTTGAAGACATGTGCCCTTTTTTTTTTTTTTTTTTTTTTTACTTGCACTGTTAATCCGCTGTAGCGTGAAACTGGGCGGTTCGTCCTGCGGATCCTGCTTCTACGTGCGGACGTCGCGAATCGCTCCCTTCCATACTAATTAACGTGATGGTAGGGTATATTTCCCCTCTCACCGTATTGTTCTAAAGACGTTGGATAGGTGAGAATTCATACCGTTTTGATTTTGAACGGCTGTTCTCACTGTCCTTGTCTCGGTACAGCGGAATTCGGGTCTTTGTCTATCCCGTGTGCGTCTTCGTCGGCCGTTGTCGATGTTGACTCATCGACGGGCAGTTTACACAACCGTGTAATCGGACGTGTGTATGTAGACGTAACTGTACGTACTTTAACTACACGCACGCACCTGTCTCGGCCCGGTAATACTTCCTCGATTCGTCCCATTTCCCATTGATTCTGGGGGAGAAGAGGGTTTTGCACTAAAACCAAGTCATTCGGTTTTAACTGCACTTGGGTGGTGCGCCACTTATAGCGTTTCTGGAGGTGCGTGAGATAATCTCGCGTCCAATGTCTCCAGAGCTGCTCGTGGAATTTCTGAATTGCTCTCCAGCGCGTAAGCCGCGAGAGATTTTCCTTTTCCACTGACTCGACCGGAAGTGCATTCATCGGATCTGCCTATTAGGAAGTGGCCCGGCGTGAGAGGGGCATAATCCTCAGGACAGTCACTCAAAGCGGCGATCGGTCGCGAATTCAAACTCGCCTCGATCTTGCAGAGGAGTGTCTGCATTTCCTCGCTTGTGGGTGTAAATTCGCCGATGATGCGTTTCAGGTGATGTTTCACCGATTTCACGCCGGCTTCTTGCATACCACCAAAGTGGGGCGCACTGGGTGGATTAAATTTCCACTTAATGCCCTTTTGACCGCACTTCGTTCGCATTTCTGGAGTTTGATACACCGTATTGAAGTGTTCCTTCAATTCCCGATCTGCTCCGACGAAGTTCGTTCCGTTATCACTGAACATGCAGGACGGAACTCCTCGGCGGGCGATAAATCGGTCTAATGCGGCCAGAAATGCACTCGTCGTATAATCATGGACGAGTTCGATGTGCACGGCTCTCGTAGCGAAGCAGATGAACACTGCTATGTATGCTTTATGAGCCGTTTTCCCCACGACTGGCGGAATCGCGGACCCGATACGGTCCCGCGTAGTCGACTCCGCAGTTTGAGAAAGGTCGTGCCGCGCGACTGCGCTCCGATATTAAATCCTGCATTATTTGAGTGGAGGTATTTGCTTGCCATCTCAAGCAACGGATGCATTGGTGGATAACCGTGCGCGCCGCGTTTCTGCAGCCGATGATCCAGAATTTCTGTCTCACCGTGTACATGGTCAATTGTAAACCCCGTGCAATGTAATCCACGTGGCATTGCCTGATTATCATGTTAGACACATGATGTTTCGGCAGGATAATCGGGTGTTTGGTTTCTCATGCAAGCGTCGCATTCTCCAACCTTCCACCCACTCGTAAGACTTCCTTATCGTCGAGAAAAGGGTTTAGGCTCTTTAGAGGAGATGTCGCAGGGATTCCCTTGCGCTTTTTCAAGCACCGGTACTCCTCTGCGAAATGCGTACGCTGTAAGTAGCGTGCAATTCTTTCCGTTGCACGCTGGATTTCCGCTGTTTCGACAATTTCTGCATCGAATGACCTTCGTTCTTCCGACTGCCGGCCTCCGGAACCGGAGGCAATAGGCAGTCGCACGTTGTAGCTACTCCATTGGGAAAATCGGAAAACTAAGTTCCATTCCTTTTCCGGAGTGGCCACGAGGGTATGCGTTACGCGTTTACCCTCTTCGGTCTCGAGCGATGCTGGCGATTTCGGCCAATTTTTCCTCTGATTGTCTAAGCCATTTCGGCCCGGAAATCCATAATTCGGACTGAATGAGTTCTGCGGCGTTTACACCACGCGAATTCAGATCCGCTGGGTTGAATCGCGTTGGAACGTGCCGCCATTCAGCTTTTGGGAGCATGGTCTGAATTTTTGACACGCGGTTGGCTATCTCTACCTTCCATGTCTACGCATGCTTCAACCAAGCGAGTGCAATCGTGAATCGGTCCAGCAGATTATGCGGCTCATTTCTATGGGGAATGACCGTTTCACGTGCACTATGAGCTCGGAAAGCAACACAGCCCCATTCAATTCCAGGACGGGGATAGACTGTGTTTTTATCGGAGCCACTCGTGTCTTTGCCATGATTAATGTCGTAAACACGTCATTATTTTCGTCGTCACACGTAAGCAAGGACGGCCGAATAGGCAGCGAGTGATGCATCGCAGAATCCGTGTAGTTCCACAGTAACTGCGTCTGCTCCGTATTGGATCCATCTCGGGAATTTTAGTTCTTTGAGACTGCTCCAATCCCTGCAAAACGTGTTCCACGTTTTTTGCGTGTCCGTTGTAATTTGATCGTCCAACTGGATTTTCTCCAGCCATTGTGACTGCATCAGAATTTTTGCACGGATTACGACTGGTGATAACCAGCCGAGGGGATCGAAGAGCTTCGCGATCTCCGAGAACAAATTTCTTTTTGTCATCGGTAACGCAGACGGTTGAAACCGTTGCAGATCGAAATAGAAGTAGTCTCCGGATGGGATCCATCGTAGACCAAGCACTTTAGTTCGGAATCGTCGAACAGAGTGAGGTCTACGGCGTGGGAGTGAGCACCTTGGGGATGTTCCGCAATAATTTCGCGGAGTTTCCAGCCCATTTTCTCAACTTGAATCCACCGCCCTGCAAGAGATCGCAGACTTGCTTGCGAATTTTCTCTAGCAGGGTTTTGTTGACGCTCCCATAAATACGTCGTCGACGTATATGTCCCTCGAGGATCGGAGCAGCGAGAGGGATACCTCTCTCCATCCTGCTCCTTTAATTCGAGGAGGGTACGCATCGCTAAATATGGGGCGCACGCCGTACCGTATGTTACGGTATTCAATTCGAAAGCTTTCAGCTTTTCGTCGTTTGACGCGCGCCATACGATGCATTGGAAACGACGGTCCTGTGGGGCGACGAGGATTTGTCGAAACATCTTCTCGATATCTGCCACCAGGACGTATTCATACAGACGCCACCTCGTTAAAACCGAGGTGATATCGTTCTGTAATTTTGGTCCGACATGCAGGACGTCGTTTAGGGATCGCCCTCCGACCGTTCTGCTGGTTGCATTGAACACAACGCGCAGTTTGGTCGTTGCACTTTCCGTGCGTACGACCGCTCGATGCGGAATGTACAGTCGATTCTGGTCAATCGGCTCAAGCCGAGTCATGTGACCTAAGGACTCGTACTCCGCGAGGAACTCAGAGTATTCTCTGTCGAGGGTCGTATCCGCGTCCAATTTACGTTTCATCCTCGCGAGAGCGGACAGCGCGATGTGGAACGAATGTCCTAACGCTTCGTCCGGTCTCGGGTGATTCAAGGGCAATCGGACTATAAACCGTCCGGTTTTGTCCCGTTTGACGAGTTCTTCGGAAGAGTGCTTCGCACTCTTCTTCCGCCTTGACCGCACCGAGGTCGTGGGGATTTCTTCGGTTTCAGGAATCGTCGAATCGCGTAATCCAGCGATTCGAGAACGGTGCAATGCAGCGTTCTTACCGTATTCTGGCCGTCGCCTTCAGCGTGTATAGGGCCGGATATAACCCAGCCAAACGCCGTTTCTTGGGCGATCGGACCTTCATTCGCCCCTCGTCGGAAGCCCGGTCGAATCACCTGAGCATATACATCCGCTCCGATCAGAATTTCGATCGTAGGATCGGCCCTGGGTTCTGGATCGGCTAACGGTAAACCTCGGAACGCAGTGTAAACAAGCGCGTTCGCCGACGGTGTGCGGTAGGTCGTGATTTTCGGCACGACGTACGCGTGAGCGACACATATCGGTTTCGTTCCTTTTACCGAGCCGAGGTTTAATCCAACGCTGAATTTGATTTTTTGCGTTTCGCCGCCCCCAAGCCTGATACCATGGCTGGGGTACGTATGCGTTTTAATTGGAGGTCATTAGCCAGCCCCGCGGAGACGAATGATGTCTCCGAACCTTGGTCTAACAGTGCTCGCGCAATCCGCGACACACCGTTCTCGCCAAACACGCGTACTCGTGCAGTAGCTAGCACAACAGGCTCGGTGCGCCTGTACTGATCGCGGTACAGTGTGATGTCGAGGCATGTTTGTCTTGTGCGTGTGAAGCCGTACTTTTTTCTCTTGGCTTTGACTTGGTCGGTTTCCGTGATTGAGCGTTAAAACCGCTCTCGTCACGCCGGCCAAATGAATTTCGTGCTGGCGGCCTCGCATTCTTCTGGTCCCAATTGTAACTACAGTGCAGTAGGGAATGGTGCTTCCCACTACACTGATTGCATACTTGTGGTCTTGGGCAACGCTCAGTAGGGTGGGAGCTGGCTAGGCAGCGTACACACCATAGTCGATTTCGAATGTACTGAGTGCGCATGCTCGCCGACAACACCATGAAATGGTTGCATTGTGGCAGGCTGTGTTGCCCAGAGCAGAATCCGCACACTTCCACCCGTTCTGGCCTGACTCGCCCGTCGTTTTCCGCACTCGGCCGGTTTTCTTTCGGAGCCGAGTCGGTTGTCACCACGACGTTATGGCTAGTCAGTGGTTTCGAAGCGACGCCTTTTGGTCGAGCATCGATGGGCTTTGGCATGCGGGACTTTGTTTCCGGGGCGAGAGCTGCCTCTCGACGGTCCTCTTTCATCGAAAGCAGAGCTTGTGCGTGATGATCGATGAATCGGGTAGTTAGTCGTGAGGCCGAGCGATCTCTGCCATTCCAGCTCCAATTTCGGAGTGAAATGTTGTATCGTCCAGTACGCTAGCATCCATTCTACTAGCTGTTCGGACGTGCCCCTTTTCTTAATGCAGCTAGAGTCTCTGTGCATTCCACTGTGACCTGTTGCAAGCTGGCTAGATCGTTGAATTCAATCTGCGTCAGCGAAAATAGTTTGTCGAGCAACCTTCCCGTGACCATGCGTGGAAGCCCGTATTTTTCCTTGAGCATTCTCCACGCTTCGGGGAAGTTGCGCCCGACAATCTCGAGCGACGAAATCGTCGCGAGAGCTGGTCCTTCCAAGCATGCGTTCAGATGGTACAATTTCTGTACATCTGATAACTGAACATTGTTCATCACCCCGGTGGTAAATAGATCCTCGAAATGTTCCCATTCCCGAGGATCCTCCGAATTTAGGCAATCTTTGCTTGGGCAGCTCAATGGGCATGTTGAATTGCTGGACCTCCGGTGCCGGTGGTCTCGATTCAGCAGCGATTCGTGTCAGCTCGGCGGTTACGAAATCCTGGAATTCCTGGAATTCGTTTTCCACGCCGAGGAGGTAGCCTGGCTTAAAAAGCGTATAGGCTTGTCTTTGGCGGCGGGAATCATCTTCCGCACGTTTGCATACATGGTGCGGACATCCCGCCATGTTCGCCCGGCGTATTCGAGCTTTTCTTGGAGGAGTTTCTCCGTGAATTTAGCTCTGCCCATTTTTTTGATATTTATGTTCACGGATCTAAGACGATCGAACTCGTCTGTTAACTCCATGAGCTGATCCTCAATGTCGGAACGCGACATGGACTCGGATAACGCCATAGCGAGTTTGTCGAGGATCAATCAACTCGATTCAACTCTTACGTGGTAATTTCGTCACGTGCAAAGGCAGTCACCTTTTCCTGTTCCAATCAACCTCGTTTGATCCGGCTCGAAGGACCTTATGTTAGGGAGTAGGTTTGAAAACCTCGCCTAACGGTGGTCCGGATCTCGAGGAAGGAACGTCGGGGAAAAGAATACAAGTGGGTTTTAATTTTCACGTAAAGCCGATGAATACGACTACGTCGTTTATTGAATCGTCTTACGTGAGACAAACCCGTCTGCCGGTCTAGACGCGTTACCGGCTGTCTAGCTTCGATGATCTGTAACAGAAAGAGACAAGAATAGGCGTTAAATACCTGACAACGTGACTCACGTCGGATGTCTTTCTCTTTCGCGCTCGCGCCTGGTTTGTGCTTGTCGCACCCAGGAGCGGGACAATCAGTCGCCGCGATACCCGGCTATATTAGTGGACTGTATGTGTAAGAGCCGTTCCCTTTAAATCGGGAAAAGCTCGATTATTGTTTCTATAGACAAGATGCAAATTCAGCTATCTTTCAATCCTGCTACTCTTGGTTGTCGTAGGAGGAGCGAACAGAGGGAGGTTGTAAGATTCCAACCGTCGCCCTTATCCTCGGCCCTTCACCGTCTGGTTATGTGCGTACGGGCACGGTGTGGTACCGGGTTGACAACGGCGCCCTTGGGCGGCTTACAGTTGCTCCGGATACCACGTTCTTTAGAATCGACGTCCTACGCACTGCGGCCGTACCAGGCGAGCGATTTTGGGACGTGATCTGATAATTTTGCCGTAAGCTGGGAGATCCTAGGTGTCCCGCGCTTCGGCTAGAAGACGGCGAATCCACTCAAGGGTATTTTATTTCTACCCTTGGTCTGTGGGTTCGTAACCGTTCGAAAACCAGTAATGATCGAGTTTATGACTCGATCTGTGGGGAGACGGTGGAGTCCACCCAGGATTTTCAGTAAGCCCTGACCTGTGGAGCCGTCTAGCCCTTGGAAGCTCGAATAACTCGAAGCTTTAATTTTATTATTACGTTGTGTCGCACTGAGCTAGATCGTGGATCTAGGAACTCGCGACAAAGCAGGCTATTGTTGGAGAAGCTTCTCAACGAAGGGTCGAATAACTCGACCGATTCGGAGATTTTTAAAAACTTCTCGATATCGTGCTCGCTTATCGATATGCTCCTTTCAGTGGCTCGATAGCAAGTGACGGACGAGCACGAGTTGCCAAAAGTGTGCGCGTGAGAGGGGGAATCCTTCGTCGCGTGGCGCTGCGTGGCGACTCTCGTCCGTCTTTGTTTAATTTCCTGATTGTCGTACCTTCTCTATGCCTGGGCGTTGAACTTGGCTTGTTCGAACTCGAACGTTACTTTATCGTTCGCGTGACTTTACAGGAAAACCTCGAGAACCGTGTTTTTCTGTCCTCTAATGTTTCGTATAGCGGTCGCGTCGACCTAGAATCTTCCTGGTCGGTCGCGTAACCGAAAACAAACCGGGTAACGAATTATTCCGGATTTCAATTAATTATCGCGTTTTAATCGATATTTAAACAATTACCCATTACTAAAGAAAAGTATATTTCATTTACGAAAAATGTCGAAGATACGAATGAAGAATCAGACTCACGAAATTGTATTAAATTGCGATTCATCGATTCATACAAATTTTTAAATAGCAGTCTCGACAAATTAGTATCTTTTCTTAGCACAGATAAATTAAAAATTTTACGATCTCAATTTGAAACATTATCCATCGAAGATTTCTATTTATTGACGCGGAAGGGTGTATTTCCATATGAATACCTTTGATCGCGCGGACAAACTGCTGGATCCATGCTACCGCCACGCGAGTCTTTCTACAGTTCATTAACGGGTGAGACTGTATCCGAGACCGATTACGCGCACGCCGAGACTGTCTGGCAGCGTTTCGGCATTAGAACCTTGAGCGAATACAGCGACTTGTACTTGAAAACAGATGTCTTATTATTGGCAGATATTTTTGAAAATTTTCGCGAAAGTTGTATCAAGAGTTACGGATTAGACTCAGCACATTATTATACTTTACCTGGTTTCACATGGGATGCTATGCTAAAATACTCTAAAATTAAATTCGAATTACTCATCGACATCGATATGGTTATGTTTATCGAACGAGATATACGGGGGGGGGGGGTTTAAGTCAATGTTCAGGAAGATACGCACAAGCCAATAACAAGTACATGCAATCCTACGACGCATCGGAACAGTCATCGTACTTGATGTACTTTGACGTAAACAATTTGTATGGTTGGGCAATGTGCCAGCCCCTGCCATATGCAGATTTTCAATGGGTCAAAGAAGTTGAAAAGTTTGATGTGTCTTCAATCGCTGTCGATTCGCCCACGGGATACATTCTCGAAGTAGATCTAGAATATCCGCAACGTCTGCATGATGCTCATGCCGATCTGCCGTTCTGTCCGACGCATGCCAAACCACCTAGCAGCAGACAGGACAAATTACTCGCGACGGTATACGATAAGCAGCGTTACGTTATACATTACCGCAACCTGCAACAGTGTACACAACACGGTCTTCGTATTACAAAGATACATCGTATCCTACAATTCGCTCAATCCCCCTGGCTCCGCGATTACATCGAACTCAATACGCGGTTTAGAACAAACGCGAAAAACGATTTTGAAAAAAATTTGTATAAATTGATGAACAATGCAGTATTCGGTAAAACAATGGAAAATGTACGAAATCATGTGGATGTAAAACTTTTGACACGTTGGGAAGGGCGATATGGCGCGGAGGCAA
The DNA here is from genome assembly GCA_030068185.1 of Colletes collaris. Classification (NCBI taxonomy): domain Eukaryota; kingdom Metazoa; phylum Arthropoda; class Insecta; order Hymenoptera; family Colletidae; genus Colletes; species Colletes collaris. The sequence goes on along the minus strand of JASGYR010000210.1, from coordinate 123,358 downwards.
TGATCGTGAAACCGAATTTCCACAGCAGAAGTGTTTTTCGGAAAATTTAATAGCTGTTGAATTGCGAAAACTGAAGTGAAATTCAACAAACCGATATACGTGGGCATGTGCATTTTTGGACATATTCAAAATTTGTTTGTATGAATTTCACCACGAGTATATGTCTCCACTCTATGGCCAAAATTGTCAAATTCTATACACAGACACCGGGATAGCCTCATATATCACATTCAATGCGAGGATATCTACGAAACCATGAAGCGGAATATCGATAGGTTCGACACAAGCGATTATCCTATTGACAATGCATATAATATGCCGAATGTAAATAAGAAGGCCCCAGGGCTGATAAAGGACGAAAATAACGGTGCGATAATGACCGAATTCGTAGGTCTTAGAGCGAAAATGTATGCACTCCGCGTAGATGGCAAGAAAGATACGAAAAAGGCGAAAGGCGTCAAGAGCAACGTCATAACTAGGACGATAACTTTCGACGACTACGCGGAGTGTTTGCACAAGGAGATCGAAATGGTTCGCAGGCAATCATGTATACGGTCGAAATTGCACAATGTGTACACCATTTCGGAAGCCAAAATCGCTCTAAGTCCACACGATGACAAGAGGTATATCGTACCCGATTCGACCGACACTCTGGGGACATTATAGAATACCGTTGTAAATCGAAATTATTTTATTTATTAACTCCTTCATACAAATAGTGGAATTATTGTGTAAAAAATAAAATTGCTCACATCAATATGAATCATTGTATTTATTGAATCATGTATTATTATGTTACAGTACATTATTTTTATTTATCCAAGAATTGTGTGATTTATCAAACCCTAGCCACTTAACATATACCTTATCTCCTTTCCTACGCAACACTTTTTCCACTAGATGCACATCAGGATCGGTGACACGCTGCAGCTCGTGTTCGTAGAATCCTCCGGCAACAGGTTTTCCACACGAATCGAGGAGCAGATACGTTGCGGGATTAGTTGCCTGTACTTTGGCTATCTTGAACACCTCCGTTGACCAATTCGGCGTATAGCCTTTATCGAAGATGGTTTTAAATTTGCTCACGCGCACAAACTCGCCCAATTTGAATTTCGCTGGAGCAGCGATCTTTATGTTGTTGTATACGGTGGCAAGCAGCTTATCAGCGATCGCAGGGGTAACATCGCATTGACGCATTCCGATAGTTCTATGTTTTGGTGCATTATACTCTGCAAGTAGACGCGGTAGCGCATCGATTCATTTATAGGTTCCATTGAGCGTAAACAGTTTCCACATATTGTTCTTCAAGGTTCAATTGAAACGTTCAACGACGGAGGCCTTCATCACCGAATACGTTGAATAATGATTAATGCCATGCTTTGTCAAGAGTTTCTGCACATCAGCGTTGTAAAATTCTTTTCCTTGGTCGGTTTGCAAATTTTTCGGATATCGATCTCTAAAAACCTTTGCAAACGCTTTAGTCACCTCGGCACCACTTTTAGTCTTGAGCGGGACCGCCCAAGCATACTTGCTCAGCACATCGATGGCGGTGAGTATATAGCGGTGACCTTGGTTGAATCGCGAGTAAGGACGCATTTCTACAACATCAGCTTGCCACAGATCATCGTATCCATGGACTATGACGCGCCTCCGTGGGAAATGTCTTCGAGCCGGGGCATGCAATTCCTCAACACGTTGTCGCTTCTTGCGGCTATGGTTTTCTTTACTTTTGGATTTCGATAATGGCGACATGTTTGATCGCAGATGTATCTTTGACACGAATGAAGTGATAATTATTGTGTACATGTATTATGTTCTTCCCATCGTCCCAAAATAATTCTGGACATGTTCAACTGTCTCGCATGATTCTCCATCGCAATTCTGCTGCGGGATAGGATTCAATGTCTGCGATATCTTTTGAACACTGTTTTGCAACATTAGCATATCTCTCTGCCACACAATCAGCTTCCTCTCCAATTCTTCCTGCTGCTCTCTCAAAAGTTTAATGCTCTTTTCCACATATAGTTTATTGACAGCATCGCTGTCGGCCGCGGGTTGTGCTACGCGTCGTATCTTGCGTGATTTTGCATCAAAGTCGGCACCTGCCACGCAAAGAGCATTGTCTCGCATATAATTTCGAAGCATACCGCTCCATTTGTAATAGTCCATTCTAACTGCTCCACTCTTCTCGAGTGATACCCCACATTTGTTGATTGATTATCATCTCAATGCATACAGTGCACATCATCGGTGCGCGGTTTAATTTATAATGAGGCCTACCTCGCGAAGTTCCTCGATAATCGATAGAATTTCATGGTCATGCGAGTTGTTACCCGCCTGACTCGACGCTTCCAACAAACGGAGTCGATCCACCAGCTCGTTGGGATCGTCCCAGTGCACGTAATCGATCTTGTTATCATTTACCGTCATGACATGCGGAACCGGCAGGCCTTTCCCTGCCTTACTGGCAGATACACGGGTTAGTAGCGGTGCAATTACATGTTTATACTTGTATCCCTTGTTACCCATTATGTAATTTTGTGCGTTATGGCCACGTCTGTGAGCATTTGTTGTCTGTAGTATACTTTTGTATTTTTGCCTATCGTCATCGGTGTATATGGCGTCGTCGGGAATTCTCTTGAAAATAAGTTCATAAAGACCGGGAGTTCCTCCATATTTTACACCATCTATGATTATATTATCATCCTTGTCCATATCGAAAGCCTTATCACCAAGCATCGTTCCACTATTGTCAAAGTATACTCCATACACATGATCCATGATCGTATCCCTATCACCACTTAGGATTGCGCGCATGTATTTTTGCCCCAACGGACCGAAATGGTTGCGAAATGTTTGTTGCCCCTCGGATGTTTGGAGTTCATGGCTAATAGATGTTGCAAATGACTCATCGGCAGAAGTTTCGTAAACGTCTTCAGCATTGGTTGTGATCGACTGTACATCGGGAAATTTATTGGTGCAGGCGGGACCGGGGAATCGTTGGACATGACATTCGGTTGTTTCCGCTTCGATTGAACTGGTGTGGAGGTTACGAGCGAATTTTCCGATGACATGTATAATCGTTTTCTATTTCTCTTATGTGATGTATTCCCTTTTGGTTGGATTTTTGGTTTATGTGTTAATGTTTCATTCCCTCCAACGTTCGTGCTCGTCAGCGATGGTATGTCAGCTTTTGTCGCTGTTGTATTTTCCACAATATGTTTTAAGGGCTCAACAACAGGATTAAAGTATCTCTCCAACGCGATATCTTCCTCCATCTTACCAGTCTTTAAAGCCTGATGTGTCTTGCGAATGGAATCACTGGTTTTTGCAATTTCCTTCGCTATTCTCTCGCGATCCTTAATCTCCAGACTATCGATATCAATCATTGTGCCGCAGACGTTGCTTTTCCACCGACGTGTCGATTACGATTGACCATCTCACGATACTGCAAACTCGTTAAATCCCTTTCTATAACGCCCATTGGACATCGCGCTATCCTTGTCTATCACCACGAAATCGTACTCTCGTTGCCAACAATTGTGACACAAAGCGCAGAAATCCTCGTAAGACATGTCGGTGTTTACGTGATCGTTGTACACATGTTTCAAGTTGGTACCATCCTGCTTAAACAGAATCAGCAGATTTGCATTGTCTCGTATAATATGTTTGGGAATCTTTGCGTACGTCTGACAGAGATAGAAACAGTCAACGTTCGAGTGGCGCCCCATTGCAAAGTATTCTCGTATCGTATCTTGCTTGTCGCATGCCACGCCATCAAAGATAAAAATGGAATTCGGAAGCGATTCGCTCGGTGGGATGACGTCACTGTTATTTGAAAACGTAAAGTAGCCAATTTCATATATCGGAGCCAATAAATTCTCCAAATACTGATATTTCGGCTGTTGCAACGACTTGGAATACACATACACGTTCTCGAAGCAAACGCCGTGAGGACTTTCCAACAATCTCACTATCACGTTGGTCTTTCCACAATTTGATGGACCACAATTGATGCAGCATGCTGCCATGTTTGCGTCTTTGTTTCGTAGACATCATTTGCGATTTATTGTCGAAGTTTGACACGCGTATCGTCCCTGGTTGTCGTACGAATCGCATGCTTTCCTCTCTACGAACCGCGAAATTGATTTTGATACGTCGAAGCGACGACGCGCCCTGTTTATAGACCCGCGCCGAAGCAACACAGCTCAGTATTCGAAATGCTTCTCGTTCTGTCGGATAATTGCGACATTCGAGACATAACCTCTGAGAAGCTGAAATGTATACCAAAGATTATTCTACTCCAAGAATTTGACAGACACATTGACCAGTTGTGGGACAGACTCCCCGAGCATATAAAAGCCGATTTTGAGGTTCGGCAGTATCGTCGGTGTCTGGAACATTATAATCGCCCTTGGCAGCGAACGCATATCGACGGTCCAGAACCACTGATTAAAAACTGCAGTGAATGACGCCGACGAGAGTAAAGAATGGCGGTGGTTTGTTAAATCGAGCGATAAACGCGCTACCTATCGAATTACATATCCCAGGATACCAGTTTCGTGGTCCAGGAACTCATCTGGCAAAACGATTGGCTAGAGGTGATCAAGGCATCAATCCGTTGGACGCAGCGTGTCGCGAACACGATATTGCATATTCGCGTAGCAACGACCTCGACGAAAGGCACGCAGCAGATAACGTACTCGCTGACAAAGCGCGAAAACGCATCGTTGCGCGAGACTCGACTCTGGGTGAAAGAGGAGCTGCTACAGCTGTTTGGGCAGCTATGAAGGCCAAGACGAAAATCGGAATGTGGATGAAGACAAAACCCCGCAAAAGGAGTGTAAGAAAAGCATCGCAAAAGCGGATTCTTCCAGTGGCCAAACGGGGTGGTATATTACCACTTCTCCCGCTGCTAGGTGTTCTCGGATCACTAGCTGGCGGAGCGGCGGGGACCGCCAAGGCGGTAAACGATAATACGGCAGCGCAACGTCAGCTGCAGGAAATGCAGCGTCATAATCGCTCCATGGAAGGTCGTGGGCTTTAGCTGACACCATACAAGCGCGGACAGGGAATCTCGAAACGGAAAAAAAAAAAAATGTCCTAAAGACAGTAAAAATGCCTGTGGGTGTAACTACCGACATGCAATTGAAAGAGTTGGCAAAACGTATGCGTATTCCATTCTTTAGAGGATTTTTTATGCGCAACACGCTACCCGCCGGAGGAGTACGTCGAAACGAGAGTGGTATCGTGAATTTGGACAATGTCGAGGGACCGGGGACTCATTGGGTGGCGTATACGAAGAGAGAGCATCGAGCTGTATACTTCGATAGCTTTGGCAATCTTCGACCGCCTAAGGAATTGACACAGTATTTTGATAATGATGATGATGTGAAAATTGAATACAATCGAACGTCATATCAGGAGTACGATCAGAGCAATTGCGGACAACTATGTCTACGCTTTCTACAAACGATTGGCACCAAATTTAAGGATTGTCTCCCCACCACTCTGCTTCAGTACTAGTCGAGCAGTATCTCGGAATATGTCGTTAACATTGACTCTAATTGGCAAGAGTAGCACCCTCGCTGTAAGCTACTTTCCACCTATAGATTTGAGCGACGATGATAACGAGCTTGGTCTAACAACCTTTGAAACGTATCATACAATACTCAACATCGACTCGAGCAACGATAAATTCTACTTCACCACAAACTATGACATCGACAACAACAGCGTCGACACTGGCCACGAGTACATTACGATTCCCCACGGCTCCTACGAACTACACGCCATTGCTAAGTATTTGAAGCAGCGATTACTCGAGCGATATCCTCAAAATCTCGGTAGTACCAATGATGTATATCCTATTGTGTTGCGCCCCAACAACGACACCATGAAAAGCGAGCTGTTCTGCTCATTTGCCATAGATTTTACGAAACCCAATAACATTGGATCGCTATTGGGATTCTCGGCGAATCGGGTATTAGAACCAGGACTGTGGCACGAATCGGACGATCCGATTAATATCATGAGCGTAAACATTATTCGCATTGAATGTAGTGCGATCGCTGGCATGTACAACAATGGGAAGCGCGTACATACGATACATGAATTTTCTCCGAGAGTTCCGCCAGGATATACGATATGGGAAACGCCCGCACAGACCATTTATCTTCCAATCACCGCACGGATCATTACGGATCTAACGATACGCGTTGTGGATCAAAACGGACGATTGCTGGATTTTCGCGGTGAAGAGATTACCATCAGACTGCACGTGCGACGACGACGACGATAATACCTGTGGTGCGAACGAATGAGATGCTTGTGTTGAACGACTCCAGAAACACGTTTCTTCCAAACGAAATTGTCTACAACTACAACAACAGCTCTGAGTACGCTAAAACGAAGAGGCTCAGTGCTGCAAACAATGTATTTTTGAAATCATTGGGATTCATTATGCGCATTTAAGTTGAAAATGGTTGACATTCTAAGCATTGGAGGGAAGCCGCCGTTCGATGATCGCATTGTTAAGCTCGAGACTCACACATCCAACCCATACGTTAACACGACGTTTGGACACAGTGATGAGATAAGAATACCTATACAACAGCAAGATTTATACACATTGCCGTGTGAAAGTTTCCTCTACGTGGAGGGGAAATTGACGATACATAAGCCAAATGATGCTTCAACGGTGATGTTTGGAAATAATTGCATGGCGTTCATATTTGATGAGATTCGATATAAGCAGAATGGTGTGGAGATGGATTGCAACAGAAACGTTGGAATAACTAACACGATTAAAAATTATGTATCACTGACATCCGATGAGGAAAAAAATATGGAGAATGCCGGATGGGGCTTGAAACGACACGATGAGCTGGTAGTGAAAAATCATTTCAATTTTTGCGTCCCACTCAAATATTTGCTGGGATTTTGCGAGGACTACAAACGCATGGTTATGAATGCGCGTCACGAATTGATTTTAATACGATCGCGCAACGATAACAATTCTCTAATTGGATCTCCAACGTTGGAACCAGAAATTGAATTACATAAAGTGCAATGGCGGATGCCCCATGTGACACTAAACGATGTTAATAAGCTATCGTTGCTACATGCTTTGGAAAGTGGGCAAAACCTGAGCATTAGTTTTCGCTCGTGGGATCTGTACGAGTATCCTCTCTTACGGATCACGACCAAGCATTCGTGGGCCGTCAAGGCAGCCGCACAGCTGGAGAAGCCGCGATATGTTCTCTTTGCTCTACAGACAGCTCGAACGAATGTGATGACCGAAGATGCTACTCGGTTTGACCACTGCAAATTGACCAATGTAAAACTTTTTCAACTCGAATTTTATCCGTACGATGACATGAACTTGGACTTTGACAAGAATAGGTACGCCATCTTGTTTAACATGTATACGCATTTCCGTAAATCGTATTACGGACATAGTTGCAACGAGGCATTATTCGCCGTTGCACAATTTTTACAATTTGGCCCGCTCGTGGTGATTGACTGCTCGCGACAAAATGAGTCGATCAAGAATAGCACCGTGGACGTGCGCATAGAATTTGATTGTAAAGAGAACGTGCCGGCGAATAATACGACCTTATTGTCTCATTTTGCATGATCGGGTGGTTGAATACAATCCGTTGACAAACATGGTGCGCAAAATCAATTAAATTCCAACGCTACTGACCTGCCCTCTCATGTGTCAAATTCGTACAAATTTTCATCATGAAAATCGAGATGCTTTACGAGAAAGACCACATACTCCTGCCGGGCTTGGAAATGAGCGGATCTCTACATTGTTCCGATAATGAGCGTACCAACATTTGTTGACATGCAAGGGTTCATCGTCGATGGAAGATTTGTTGTGAAGGAATTGGCTGTTCTACGAAAAGGAACAATTCTCTCGCATTATATATTTGGGAGTTCGATGCCGCAATATCTTCTTACGAAATCTGACAAATCATGCATCCGATGGTTGACGGCAAAACATCACGGACTGCGGTGGGAATATGGAGACGTTCCGTACAGTATGGCTAAACAGCTAATTACGAAAGCTGTTGTCGATGAAGAAGATGACGCACCGCAGATCGCATATGTTAAAGGGCTGCAGAAACGAGACTGGCTTGCGGATTTCCTCGATGAAAATACGAGAGCGAGCGTGATCATTGAGACACTGGATATGGATTACGAGGATATCATATCTTTAAAAAAGCTAAATGCACTTCATACCTTACGATGTGACAGACACGCAAAGCATTGTGCCTTGCAAAATGTATTTAAAATATTCAACTGGTGGTCTAAACGCCAGAGAGAAATGCATAAATAAAAATATAATCAATTTTTAATGCACAAATGTTTTTTTTTCTTCATCCCTACCATCCAATTTCCTGCACGTGATGTACACTAGATTAAGATGATAGTTATAATTATTATGTAAAAGTGGTGTCATATACGTTCAAATGGGTACCATACACGTTCAAAGTGGTACGATTGATGTTCAAAAGTGGTACATTAGATGTTCAAATGTGGTACATTGGATGTTCAAAATGGTATGAGACACGTTCAAAAGTGGTACCCCTACATGTTCACCTGATATGGACTAGTCGAATAATCGGTTTAAAGAAGAAGGAGAAGTGATTCGGCTTAGCCAATGATACATGCAAGGAAGAATGGAGATGGTCAACAAAGATTTCGATGAAAATGAAGAACAAAGACATCCTATTTTGCAAGCTATGCATCTTTCGAGATTTACGTTTACATGCATGAGCCCGCAGATGCAGCGAGATCAGTTCTCAGTCGACATTCAACAGCAATATGGTAAATTCGAGAATTATTCCTGCATTCGAAGCTGATTGCCCCGGCGAGACAATGAGGAGGTATGTACATACCAATGTTTATGGCATTTATTACATGTGAATATTATATCAGTTATTGTGGGTTCTAGAACGATCCGTCTCCGCCGAAGTCGCTGTCGCCTCCAAGCACCCCCACGCCACCAGGCGCACCATCACCGCCATCCTCGCCATCGCCACCGCTCCAGCGTTTCGAGCGATTACAGAGATTGAGCATGCACTTTCCGTACTTCCGATGGCCTCGAATGCAGAATTTCGTCGACATCGATGGGCCCCTACGGCCGCCCCGGCAACTGCCGCGGCTCACGTCGCCACTGCCGCCGTCGCCGCTGTTGCCGGAACAATAATTTTTTAAATTTTTACTTTTTTTTATTTAATTATTAGTATTTTTATGTATTTTTTTATTATTTTTTTATATACAATAAAATATATCATATTTTAAAGGCATCTAATTTCTTTTCCTGCGCCCATAATGCTCGTCAATGTTATACATTCTGCTGAGCCTCCATTTTTGCACGTGTACATGGTAATATAAATGGTATTTGCAAACATTGCACTTTTCGCAGAAGAACACGTGACATAAAAATTCCTCTCCCCGCACCTCGCTTCCCTTGATGCATCGTTACACTTTTTTATGTGCTGCACACTCGTTTTGATAGTATCGTCGTCGCCGTCGTCGTGAAACGGTATCTATTGGATTCTACAAACATGAATTACTACATTTCGCGAAACGGCGTGCATAAGTCGCGAGTAAGTGTTATTATCATCATTTCCTTAGCGTTATTACTTACCTTTCATTCTTTACATACTTTTTCTATATGTTACGATAGCAATAAACAACGTTCGACGCCTTATATACTGGGAGGAGGTTTGCCCTCACATCCACGGCATACAAGTAGCTGGATATTTGAATCGCGGTAGGACCTGTGTCCGCTGTGGAAATTATTTTTGGCGATACTCGAGGAAATGTGATGTTGTTGCCACACTCGACATGGGCGACATTGATCCATAAACGCGAGGATATCGAACAACATGTAAAATCAGCTCCTTCTCCAACGTCATTAACGATTTGTGATTTGGTGCTTACGGTTGTTACAATGCGTGGCATGAACCTTGTGCAAATGAAATTGTATGATGCCTGCATGTATATGAAACCATCGACTGTAATATTTTTATTCGAACTGTGTTAGAGCACTCTAGGGGCTCTAACTCTGTGGTTCCGGACGAGGGAAAAGACAGGGTAGAGAAATTGGTACAAGATTTCAATTATCGTTTTTATTACCAAAATATAAACCAAAAAATATTAATTACAAAAAACCTTAAACTAAAAAGACAATAAATGAGACGACGGCTCAGTACTTTCGGCCGCGTCTCCTCCTTCCTTTTGGTTATTGGTTTCTGTAACACAATTATACAAAAGTATAAGTATCTGCGGACAGCGATCAAGTTAACGCGCGCGTCAGCTGCTTATCTCACGCTCCAAACGATTGTCTGGTGGGCGCAGAGGAAAGCTAACTGCCGATTTGGCGCAGCAACGAGTGGACTGTAATAATTTGCTTTGGTCGGTGATAGTCGTTTTTTACGATATCACCGACGCGCACAACCGGGTAGACGAGGTTTTCCTCCGATCTACCGGGTTCACTTCTGCAATGCCACGGACGGGAAACCAAATGGAGGTTGTAAGCGCTCCAAGAGGCTATATCCCGCGAGCACGCTCACCGTGCGGGTGGCGTCTGGACGCCACCGACGCAAGAAGGACTTTTTTGACTGTTCTGGGTACCTCGACGGCGGCTCCTCAGGAGCGACCTGCGGCCTGCCCACGCAGCTGCCTCGATAACGGTTCCTATCAAGAGAAGGACCGCCCGGCAGCCTGCCGTGACTTCTCGACAGTGGCTCCTATGCAACGAGGAGCGACCTGCGGCCTGCCGGAATCAGACGAAGCCCTCTGCAACTCCAACCACCCTACGCGCACAGCCCAGTGTGATTCACCCAGCTGGTAGTGTGGTAGAGGCGGAAGGAAGGCTCTACGAACCCTGTGCTCCACCGTACGCTTGTGCTCCAACGATCGTCACCTCACGACGGGATCACTGGAGCGGGTTCTCCGCAGCCCGGATGCACGGAGAGCACCACGAGGAGATACCAGTACCTGGATATCTACCTACCGGCAGCTCTTACACCGTATAAGCTTCAACGGGTCGACGAAACCACAACTCCACCGGTCGGTGCACTCTATATGGTACACGACCAGACGGGTGATTCGGAGTGGGTTCCTCGATCCCGTGAAAGGAGAACGCACTTTAAGGAGATACCTGTATGTCGGTATCAACCTTCCAGAGGTTCAACCTTTTCAATAACGGAAAGGACTCCAATGTTAACGACACCGAATCCCCAACGTCGTAGTCGTGACAACGAACTGCAACGTTCAATCACAATCCTGCGTCTACGATCGCGTCACACGTAGCGTGCACGGCGATCGCTTCTGACAACAGGCCGATTGTCCTTTATTCGGGAAAATCGAAATCGACACGATGAGATTTTCCAATAAATATTTAGCTGCTATCCGCGGATTGAGTACTCGAAGAAGAAGCTTGGCTCACACTCTTCGGAGCTCGAACGAAAACGGAGCGAGATCGTAAACAGGTCTGCTCTCGATCGTCGACGGCTCAGTACTGGAGCGTGACGATCTGCATGCATCGACGGCCGGGGCTGGGTTCCGTCGCGCAGGCGCAAAACCGCATAGCGACGAAACACGCTGCTGGGCCCGGGCGACTACGCGCTGCTTAGCCACGATGCGGCGCTGCCGCGTTTCGGCTGTCGATCTCGATTCGATAAATCGATTTCTCTCTCTCTCGGCGCTAACAACACGATTTCTGGAATTTGTTCTCAGAATCGAGAATTCCAGTGAAGCTAGCTAGCAAAAACACGAAAATAGCCGCGGTATACTAATCTAACGAAGAAGAAATTCTCCGTCAGCAGAACCTTCTAGCTGATAGCCTTCTCGCCCCCCTTGCACGAATTGTGCAATACTAAGAGGACGCGGTTGTCCCGTACGGCAAAGATTTTCCGCGAACCGAGAGAGAGACGCGCACTTTTAATTTTCAACAATAATCAAAAATGCTTACCGCTGTCCCGCCGTTGCATTATGCAAATACGTCATCGACGTTAGCAGCATTTGATCTGCCAACGCTCGCGTGGTCGCTTCCACGGTCCTTAGAATGACCCGCGTGACCCGAATGCAATCGGCCCATCCTGCGATTCGATCTCGGCTGGCGTGGCCCGCTGGCTGGCGTGTCCCGCTAGGCCTTGCTGGGCTTCCGCAGCGGCCCTCGCTCGGAGACGCCTCCGCTTTCTCGCTGCTGCCCTACTGCCACCCCTTACTGGGCCCGGCTGTCGTGGCGGCGGTGGCGGTGGAATTGCCGCTTGTTGCCCGGTCTGTGGTGGCGGAATCGCCGCTTGCAGACTCGTTGATGGCTGCGGCGGCGGAACCGCCGCCTGCAGACTCGGCGTCGCGGCGTCCGGCGTCGGTTGTGGATCCGGGACGCTCGGCGCTTCCATTGCGCCGTTAATAGGCGCCTATCCGGTCCCCACCCACCGGAGGTGTATTTCCCTCCGGGTACGTGGCAATTATATCGCCGCGTTTTGTCCACGACGTGGACTGGGACACGCACCGTGTCGATTCCCAAATTGAACTCCAATTCGGGCTCCGTCTCAGGCTTGGCGTCGGCCTCCACCTCGTCCGCCCAAGACTTCTGCGGCGTCTCGGCCAATTGGAGTATCTTCCCAAATTGGATATCGATTTCCGGATCCCCGGAAATCATAATTGTGCTTTCGCTACTCGAATCACTCATTGCTCAGTCTTTACTAACGCAATATGGCGACGTATGGACCGCAGATTCACTCGGGTTGTTTGCGTTGCTAGGCAACCCGAGCCTCAGCGCGAGCCCTAGCAACCACGGATAGATGCGAGTGAACACCGGTTGCTAAGGACGCGGTGTTACTTCACCTTCCGTTATCATTGCCCGGGTTTCCTATATTACCGATCGTTGTCGTTGTCGGGAAAAATCCACACGCACTTTACACAACCGCGTAATTGGTCGTGTAAAGGTAGACTTAGCCGTGCGTATTTTCACGACACGCGCCTATCCCTTACCAATGAAATCTCCTCTTTCACTCCATATCCCATGGATTTATGGGGAAATAGAGGGTTTAGCTCCAAAACCACGACTTTTGGGTTTTAGATTTTTCTCGGCTGTATGCCTCTCATTTAGACCGTAGAGATGCGTGAAATAATCACGTCTTACGTCTCTAGATCATTTTATTAAATTTCTGAATCATCCTCATTCGGTTAAAAACCACGAGAGGTGTTCAGTTTCCACTGATTCTCGTCGGAAGTACGCTCAATCGACTTCCGATCGAAAATAACTCAGTGTGATAGACGCTTAATCGTCTGAGCTATCACTCGAAGCGGCGATCGATCGCGATCTTTCGCTTCGATCATACAGAGCCAGATCTGTATTTCTCCGCTTGTCTACGTGAATTCACTCTGAGTGTGTTTTCAGTGATATCTCACTGATCTCACACCGGGATACAAACAAAATGCGTGCGCTCGATACAGCTGGCAATTTTTGAAATTGCGCGCTGCATCTGATACGCTACGCCAACCATCGCGTACACTGCATCGCTCTCGATGCACGAAGGCGTTTTTTGGCCAATAATTTTCCATTTATCTAAAAACCAATTAAGTCCAGAAATCCACCCATTTAATTGAAAAAGTTTCGCAGCTTCCATTCCTCGAGAATTCAAATACGCGCTAATGGAACGCACGAAAAATCCCTACATTCAGCATTGGCGATTTTTTCTGGAGCGTCGCCACCCGGTTGACTTTTATGTCTTTCCAGGTGGAGGCGTCGCGGGTCTGTAGCCCGCTTTTTCTGACGCTGATTTTTGGAAATCGCTGTCGTCGATCTACGGCTTTCGATTTCCCGTCCGGGTAGCTCAAAATGTAACAGAGTATGATGTCTACCCTTGCATTTGAAGCATACTTGCCCGGACGGACAGCGCTTTGCCACATGGCCAGACAATAAGCAAACAACGCACCACCCATTATCTTTCACGTATTGAAAGCGGTGGTAAGAACCCAAGCGCTGAAACGCACGACAGTGCGCTATGCCGTGCTTGAGCTCGCAAAATTTGCAATTTTCGCCTGGCTCCTTGTGGCTTTCCAGCACAGAGTTGTGACTCCGCACTGTTCTGGGTGGGTTATTTGTCGTAGATTTGCTCTGGCCGTCGTCCACCATGGTGATGGCGCGAGCATGCACCTCCAGAAAGTCCACTAACTCGGTAAACGAGGGGTATTTCGGGGAGAGCTTCTGCGACATTTCCCACTCTAATTTGAGAGGCCCTTCAAGCTTGCTTTTGATTGCATGGGCCAGCAGCCAATCGCGCTGCTCTCGAAATGTACCCAGTTTTTCAAAAGCGGCGAAAGCCTGCTTTAAAACGACGGTGACCTGATGGACACTAGTCAAGTCATCCTTTAATCGTCTTCATTTTGGTCAACTGATCAAGCAGTTTGGCGGTCACTATACGTGGAAGCCCGAATTGACCTTTAAGGGTTTGCCACGCTACCTCGAAATTACTCTCGGTAATTTCAAGGTGTGCGATCGCAGCCAACAGCTTGATCTTCCACACAGGCGTTCAGATATTGCAATCGATGCACATCTGAAAGCCTCGGGTTATCTATTATACTGGCGGTGAACAGATCCTCGAAATGTCTCCATTTACGAGGATCCCCGCCAAATTTATGGAGACGTTGCTTTGGGAGTTCAATAGCAACATCGTGCTGGCTGACCGTTGACACCGCCGGTTTCTTTTCATCGGCTAGTCTGGTCAGCTCCGAAGCGACATACGCCTGAAACTCCATAAACATTGTCTCCCATGGTTCAATTCCACCCTTTATAACGAAGTTGCTTAATTCGCACTTCGCTGGTGGATGTTTTCTCCGAAGAGCCAGGTACTGTTCAACAGCTTCCTTGTACTGTTCGGAAACCGAGTCGAGCTTTGACTTGAGAAGTATCTCATTGTACAGAGCTCGACCTCGTTTCTTTAAATTCGCAATCGACCGTGACATCAAGTCAAACCGAGAGGTCAGGTCATCGAAATCGATTTCGATCTCGCTTCGACCGATCTCTCTGGCCACTGCCATGGTGATATTTTAATTCGAGGATTGATAATCAACTCGAAATTCGTTCTGTAAGTAACAACTCACGTGAACGCACTTGTAACTCTCTACTGTCCCTTCTACCTCGAATCCGGCTCGAAGGACCAAATGTTAGAGTACTAAGGGACTCTAACGGTGTGGTTCCGGACGAGGGAAAAGACAGGGTAGAGAAATTGGTACAAGATTTCAATTATCGTTTTTATTACCAAAATATAAACCAAAAAATATTAATTACAAAAACCTTAAACTAAAAAGACAATAAATGAGACGACGGCTCAGTACTTTCGGCCGCGTCTCCTCCTTCCTTTTGGTTATTGGTTTCTGTAACACAATTATACAAAAGTATAAGTATCTGCGGACAGCGATCAAGTTAACGCGCACGTCAGCTGCTTACCTCACGCTCCAAACGATTGTCTGGTGGGCGCAGAGGAGAGCTAACTGCCGATTTGGCGCAGCAACGAGTGGACTGTAATAATTTGCTTTGGTCGGTGATAGTCGTTTTATACGATATCACCGACGCGCACAACCGGGTAGACGAGGTTTTCCTCCGATCTACCGGGTTCACTTCGCAATGCCACGGACGGGAAACCAAATGGAGGTTGTAAGGCTCCAAGAGGCTATATCCCGCGAGCACGCTCACCGTGCGGGTGGCGTCTGGACGCCACCGACGCAAGAGGACTTTTTTGACTGTTCTGGGTACCTCGACGGCGGCTCCTCAGGAGCGACCTGCGGCCTGCCCACGCAGCTGCCTCGATAACGGTTCCTATCAAAAAGGACCGCCCGGCAGCCTGCCGTGACTACCTCGACAGTGGCTCCTATGCAACGAGGAGCGACCTGCGGCCTGCCGGAATCAGACGAAGCCCTCTGCAACTCCAACCACCCTACGCGCACAGCCCAGCGTGATTCACACAGCTGGTAGTGGGGGTAGAGAGCGGAAGGAAGGCTCTTCGAACCCTTTGCTCCACCGTACGCTTGTGCTCCAACGATCGTCACCTCACGACGGGATCACTGGAGCGGGTTCTCCGCCAGCCCGATGCACGGAGAGCACCACGAGGAGATACCAGTACCTGGATATCTACCTACCGGCAGCTCTTACACCGTATAAGCTTCAACGGGTCGACGAAACCACAACTCCACCGGTCGGTGCACTCTATATGGTACACCAGACGGGGTGATTCGAGTGGGTTCCTCGATCCCGTGAAAGGAGAACGCACTTTAAGGAGATACCTGTATGTCGGTATCAACCTTCCAGAGAGTTCAACCTTTTCAATAACGGAAAGGACTCAATGTTAACGACACCGAATCCCCAACGTCGTAGTCGTGACAACGAACTGCAACGTTCAATCACAATCCTGCGTCTACGATCGCGTCACACGTAGGCGATGCACGGCGATCGCTTCGACAACAGGCCGATTGTCCTTTATTCGGGAAAATCGAAAATCGACACGATGAGATTTTCCAATAAATATTTAGCTGCTATCCGCGGATTGAGTACTCGAAGAAGAAGCTTGGCTCACACTCTTCGGAGCTCGAACGAAAACGGAGCGAGATCGTAAACAGGTCTGCTCTCGATCGTCGACGGCTCAGTACTGGAGCGTGACGATCTGCATGCATCGACGGCCGGGGCTGGGTTCCGTCGCGCAGGCGCAAAACCGCATAGCGATGAAACACGCTGCTGGGCCCGAGCGACTACGCGCTGCTTAGCCACGATGCGGCGCTGCCGCGTTTCGGCTGTCGATCTCGATTCGATAAATCGATTTCTCTCTCTCGGCGCTAACAACACGATTTCTGGAATTTGTTCTCAGAATCGAGAATTCCAGTGAAGCTAGCTAGCAAAACACACGACAATAGCCGCGGTAGACTACTCTAACGAAGAAGAAATTCTCCGTCAGCTGAACCTTCTAGAATTACGCGAATTCATGATAAATACGGGAATCGCGGCCGAGTTTTTACGTCTCGGACTCACGCGATATTTAAACAAACTGGAACTGTGTGTCGAGCACGCGTATTCGTGGCTGTGTCAAAATACGCACTATGTCAGCGAGAAATATAAACAATTTGTAACGATATTAAAACGGAACAGTATTGCGCATAAACATGAGGCCGTCAAAATCCTTCATGGATATTATGATAAAATTCTCCTGCGGATTGCGAGCTGTTGACATTTGCAGTGGATAATATGTTATACGATGGTATTAATAATTAAATAATTTTTTATATACAATATATTATCATTTAAAACATATATTATTTCTCCAATTATATTTCACCCGTCTTCCACCATCTCTCTCCTCGCCACCTAATTCTAAGATGCAACGTTTCAAAAGTCTTATATTTCATTCGGGCGGCGGCATTGATTCGCTACATATTGATTCGCTACATATTGAATCGCGCAATATTACTGCAGGGATTATCTTGTAGATTGCGAACTGTTAGCGTGCGCCATCAATGATATTGTAGTTGATGCTCGTAAGAAAAAACATAACAATATATTATCTTTTTTAAAATATTTTTTTTCTCCCATCTTATCCGTCTTCCACCATCTCTCTCCTCGCCACCTAATTCTAAGAGGCAACGTTTCAAAAGTCTTATATTTCATTCGGGCGTTCTTCATGCAGCTAAATGATGTCATTCGGTGCGTCTGCTCGAGGGGGTTCAAATTACATGCAATCGCGCGATACGCTGCGACGTTAAGATTGAAATAAACATTTTGAAAAATGATTTGCTTCAGAATAAATACAATTGCAAATATTGGATATCAATGTCATTTTCTCCGATCGATGCGGCATTGATTCGCTACATATCGATTCGCGCGGGGGTGGAAAAAGGTTGTCCCTCCCCTGGAAAAAAAAAAATTTCCGGTGGTGAATCGGAGTCTGAAAAAAATTTCGGGGATCATTCCCTCCGTCTGAAAAAATTTCGGACGATGGTACAGGTCTGGAGAAGTCTCCGCGGGGGCTCGGTCTGGACTAATCCCCTCCACGATTGCGCTATCCCCCCACTCCGCAGCTTGTGCGCGTGCAACTAATTTTCCTCTCCCCGCAGGCCTCGCGCCCGTCTGAAAAATATCCGACTGTGGGTCAGGTCTGGAGCAGTCTCCGCGAGGGCTCAGCCAGGACTAATCCCCTCCACGATTGAGCCATCCCCCACTCCGCGGCTTGTGCGCGCGCAACCTATTTTATACCCCCAGCTGGCCCCCGCGCCCTTCAGAAGTGGGTCAGGTCTGGAGTGGTCTCCGCTCCGGCTCGGTCCGGGCCGATCCCCTCCACGATTGCGACATCCCCCACTCCTCGGCTTGTTCGCGCGCAAACTATTTTCCATTCCCCGCAGGACCCGCGCCACGACTTCTTCCGCGACCCGCGCCCCCCTCATTGCCCCGTGGGGTTAGAACCCGCCATATTATGCTACTTAACTAACTAACTGCAAGCAATCTATCTAACTGCAAACAGTCTAACTAACTGCAAACTAACTATCTAACTGACAAACTATCAAAAAACTGCAAACTATCTAACTAACTGCAAACTAGCTAAATATCTGCAAACAATCTAACTAACTGCAAACTAACTAACTAACTGCAAGCAATATAACCAACACCAAACTAACTAACTAACCGGCAAAAAATCTAACTAACTGCAAACTAACTAACTAACAGACAAACTAACTAACTAACTGACAAACTAACTAACTAACTGCAAACTAACTAACTAACTGACAAACTAACTAAAAAACTGCAAACTGTCTAACAATCTACAAACCAGCTAACGATCTGCAAACAATCTAGCTAACTGCAAACTAGGTAACTAACTGATAAACTAACCAACAAACTGCAAACCAACTAACTAACTAACTAACTGACAAACTAACAAAAAACTGCAAACTATCTAACTAACTGCAAACTAGCTAAATATCTGCAAACAATCTAACTAACTGCAATCTAACTGTGTAACTGACAAACTAACTGACTAACTGCAAACTAACTAAGAGACAAACTAACTAACTAACTGTAAACTAGCTAACTATCTGCAAACAATCTAACTAACTGCAAACTAAATGACTAACTGCAAACACTCTAACTAAGTGCAAACTAACTAACTAACAGAAAAACTAACTAATAAACTGCAAACTAACGAACTAACTGACAAACTAAATAACTAACTGCGAACAAACTAACTAACTGCAAACAAACTAACTATTATAATGCAAACTAACTAACTAACTAACAAACTAAATATCTAGCAGACAAACTAACTAACTAACTGACAAACTAACTAACTAACTGTAAACTAGCTAACTATCTGCAAACAATCTGACTAACTGCAAACTAACTAACTAACTGCAAACAATCTAACTGACAGCAAAGTAACTAACTGTCTGACAAAATAACTAACTAACTGCAAATTAACTAACTAACTGCAAGCTAAATAACTAACTCCCAAACTAACTAACTTACTGCAAACTAACTAACTAACTGACAAACTAACTAACTAAAAGCTAACTAACTAAATAACTTTCAAACTAACTAACTAACTGCAAGCTAACTAAGTAACAGACAAATTAACTAATTTACTGCAAACTAAGTAACTAACGGAAAACCAACTATCTAATATACTGTCCAAATAACTAACTACGGAAACAAACTAACTAACTAACTGTCGAACTAACTAATTTACTGCAAAATAACTGACTAACTGCACACTGACTAACTAACTGCAAAAAACTAACTAACTAATAAACTAACTAACTAACTGCAAACTAATTAACTATTTGACAAACCAACTAACTAACTGACAAACTAACTAACTAACTGCAAAATAGCGAACTAACTGACAAACTAACTAACTAACTGACAAACTAAATAACCAATTGCAAACAAACTAACTAACTGTTAACTAACTAACTAACTTACAAACTAACTAATATAATGCAAACTAACAAACTAACAGACAAACTAACTATCTAACTCACAAACTAACTAACTAACTGACTAAGGAACTAAATAACTGCAAACTAACTAAGTAGCTGCAAACTAATTAAAAAAATGCCAACAATCTAACTAACTGCATTCTAACTAACAAACTGCAAACTAAGTAACTAACTTACAAACTAGCTAACTAACTGCAAATTGCCATACTAACTAACAAATTAACTAATTTACTGCAAACTAATTCAGTATCTGACAAATTAACTAACTAACTCCAACAAACTAACTGACTTTCAAACTAACTAGCTAACTGCAAACTAACGAACTGACTGACAAACTAACTTACTAACTTTGAAACTAACTAACTAACTGACAGTCTAAATAACTAACTGCAAACCAACTAACTAACAGCAAACTGACTAACTAACTAACACAGTAACTAATATAATGCAAACGAACAAACAAACTGACAAACTAACTAGCTAACTGACAAACTAACTAAATAACTGCGTACTATCTAAGTATCTGCAAACAATCTAACTAACTGCAAACTAACTAACTAACTGCAAACAATCTAACTATCTGCAAACTAACTAACCAACTGAAACAATCTAACTACCTGGAAACTAGCTAACTATCTGCAAACAGTCTAGCTAACTGCAAAGTAAATAACTAACTGCAAACTGACTAACAAACTGACAGACTAACTAATTTACTGCAAACTATCCACGTAACTGCAAACTAACTATCTAACTGCAAACAACATAACTAACTGCAAATTAACTAACTATCTGACAAACCAACTAACTATCTGCAAACTAACTAACTAACTGACAAATTAACTATCTAATTGCAAACTAACTGACAACCTTACAAACAAACTAACTAACTGCAACCTAACTAATTACCTGCCGACTATCTATCTAACTGCAAACTAGCTAACTATCTGCAAACTATATAACTAACTGCAAACTAACAAACTAACTGCAAGCAAACTGACGAACAGACAAGCTAACAAACTAACTAACTGACGGACTAAGTAATTTACACCAAACTAACTAACTAACTGACAAACTAAACAACTAACTGCGAACAAACTAACTAACTTTCAAACTAACTAATATAATGCAAACTAACTAACTAACTGACAAACTAACCACCTAACTCACATACTAACTAACTAACTGACCAACGAACTACATAACTGCAAACTAACTAACTAACATACAAACTAACTAACGGACTGCAAACAAACTATCCAACTGATAACCTAACTATCTACTAGATAGATTAACTAATTAACTGACAAACTAACTAATTTATTGCAAACAAACTAACTAACTGCAATCTAACTAACTAACTGCAAACAATCTAACCAACTGCGAACAAGCTAACTATCCGCAAACAATCTAACTAACTGACAAACTACCAACTAACTGCAAACAATCTAGATAACTGCAAACTAACTATCTAACTGACAAACTATCTAAATAACCGCAAACAATCTAACTAACTGCAAACTAACTAACTAACCGGCAAACAGCCTAACTAACTGCAAACTAACTAACTATCTGACAATGTAACTAACTAACAGACAAACTAACTAACTAACTAACTGACAAACTAAGTAATTCACACCAAACTAACATACTAACTGACAAACTAACTAACTAACTGACAAACGAACTAAATAACTGTAAAGTATCTAACCAACTGCAATGAAACTATCTAAGTGCAAAATAACTAACCAACTGACAAACGAACTAAATAACTGCAAACTAACTAAATAACTGCAAGCAATCTAACTAACTGCAAACAATCTAACTAACTACAAACTAACTAACTCACCAGCAAACTATCTATGTAACTGGCAAACTAACTAACTAACTGCAAACTAACTAATTAACTGACAAACTAACTAACAATCTGCAAATTTAACTAACTACCTAACAAACTAACTAACTAACTGCAAACTAACGAACTAACTGACAAACTAACTAACTAACTGACAAACTAACGAACTAACTGACATACTATCTAACTAACTGCAAACTAAGTAACTAACTGACAAGCTAAATAAGTAACTGCAGACAAGGTAACTAACGCAAACTAACTAACTAACTTACAAATTAACTAATGTAATGCAAACGAACAAACTGACTGACAAACTAACTACCTAACTGACAAACTAACTAACTAACAGCAAACTAGCTAACTTACTTACAAACTAACTAACTAACTACAAACTAACGAATTAACTGGAAAACTAACTAACTAACTGACAAACTATCCAACTAACTGCAAACTAACTAACTAACTGACAAACTAAATAACTAACTGCAAACTATCTAACTAACTACAAACTAGCTAACTATCTGCAAACAATCTAACTATCTGCAAGCTAGCTAACTAATTGCAAACTAACTGACTAACAGACAGACTAACTAACTAACTGCAAACTAAGTAACAAACTGAAAAACTAACTAAATAACTACAAACGATCTAACTAACTGCAAACAAGCTAACTAACTGCGAACTAAGTAACTAACTGACAAACTAACTAAATAACTGCAAACGATCTAACTAACTGCAAACAAGTTAACTAACTGCAAACAATCTAACAAGCTGACAATCTAACAAACTAACTGGAAACTAACTAACTAACTGTAAACTGACTAACTAACTGACAAACGAACTAACTAACTGCAAACTAAATAACTAACTGCTAACAAACTATCTAACTGCAAACTAACTAACTAACTTACAAACTAACTAACTAACTGGAAACTAACTAACTAACTGTCGATCAAGCTTATTGACTGCAAACTAACTATATAACTGCAAAATATCTAACTAACTTCACACGTAGCTAACTAACTGCTAACAATCTAACTTACTGCAAACAAACTAAATAACTTACAAAAGTAACTAGTATAAACCAAACTAACTGATAAACTGACATACAAACTATCTAACTGACAAACTAACAATCTAACTGACAAACTAACTAAATAACTGCAAACTATCTAACTAAATGCAAACTAGCTAACTATCTGCAAACAATCTAACAAACTGCAAACTAACTAACTAACTGCAAGCTATCCAGCTAACTGCAGACTTAATACCTATCCGGCAAACAATCTAACTAATTTCAAACTAACTGACTATCTGACAGTCTAACTAACTGCAAACTAACTAACTCTCTGACAATCTAACTAACTAACAGACAAACTAACTAACAAACTTACAACCTAACTGAATAACTGCAAACTGTCTAACTAACTGCAAACTAACTAACTAACTGACAAACTAACTTACTAACTGACAAACTAACTATGTCACTGCAACCTAACCAACTAACTTACAAACTAACTAACTAACTGCAAACTAACTAATTTAATGCAAACTAACTAACTAACTGGAAACTAACTAACTAGCTGTCAATCAAGCTAATTTACTGCATACTAACTATATAACTGCAAAATATGTAACTAACTTCATACGTAGCTAACTAACTGCTAACAATCTAACTTACTGCAAACTAATTAACTAACTGACAAACTACCATACTAACTGACAAACTAACTAACTTACTGACATACTAACAGTCTAACTGACAATCTAACTATATAACTGCAAACTGTCTAATCGACTGCAAACTAGCTAACTATCTGCAAAGCAATCTAACTAACTCCAAACTATCTAACTGACTTCAAACTAACTTACTAACTGACAAACTAAATAACTAACTGCAAACAAACTAGCTAACTTACAAAAGTAACTAATATAATGCAAACTAACTAACACACTTGCAAACTATCTAACTAACTGACAAACTAATTAACTAACTGACAAACTAACTATCTAACTGCAAACTAAATAACTAACTGCAAACTAACTAACTAACTGTCAAACTAAATTACTAACAGGAAACTAACTAACTAACTGCACACTAACTAACTAACCGACAAACTAACTAACTAACTAAAAAACTAAATGACTAACTGCAAACAAACTAACTAACATTCAAAAGTAACTAATATAATGCAAACTAACGAACTAACTGGCAAATTAACTAATTCCCTGCAAACTAACTAACTAATATACAATCTAAATTTCGAACTACCTATAAACTAACTAACTAACTGCGAACTAACTAACTACCTGACAAACTAACTATTTTACTGCAAAATAGCTAACTAACTGCAAACTAACTAACTAACTGCAAACTAACTAACTAACAAACTAACTAACTAACTGCAAACAAACTAACTAACTTACAAAAGTAACTAATATAATGCAACCTAACTAACAAACTGACAAATTTACTATCCAGCTGACAAACTAACTAAATCACTGCAAACTGTCTAACTAACTGCAAACTACCTAACTATCTGCGAACAATCTAACTAACAGCAAACTAACGAACTAACTGACATACTAACTAAATACGTGACAAACTAACTAACTTACAAACTAACTAACTAACTGCAAACTAACGAACTAACTGGCAAGTTAACTAATTCCCTGCAAACTAACTAACTAATATACAATCTAAATTACGAACTACCTATAAACTAACTAACTAACTACAAAGTAACTAACTACCTGACAAACCAATTATTTTACTGCAAAATAGCTAACTAACTGCAAACTAACTAACTAACTGACAAACTAACTAACTAACTGACAAACTAAATAGCTAACTGCAAACAAACTAACTAACTTACAAAAGTAACTAATATTATGCAAACTAACTAACAAACTGACAAATTAACTATCTAACTGACAAACTAACTAAATAACTGCAAACTGTCTAACTAACTGCAAACTAGCTAACTATCTGCAAACAATCTAACTAACTGCAAACTAACGAACTAACTGACATACTAACTAAATAACTGACGAACTAACTAACTAACTGACAAACTAACTAAACAACTGACAAACTAACTATCTAACTGCAAACTAACTAACTAACTGGCAAAAGTAACTAATGTAATGCAAACTAACTAACAAACTGGCAAACAATCTAACTAATTGACAAACTAACGAACTAACTGACAAACTAACTAACTAACTGCAAACTAACTAACTAACTGACGAATTAACTCACTAACTGCAAACTAACTAACTACATTACAAAGAAACTAACTAACTGCAAACTAACGAACTAACTGACAAACTAACTAACTAACTGACAAACTACCTATCTAACTGACAAACTAACTAACAAACTGCAAACTAACTAACTAACTGACAATATAAATAACTAACTGCAAACTAACTAACTAACTGCAAACTATCCAACAAACTGACAGACTAACTAATATCCAGCAAACTACCGAACTAATTGCAAATTAACTATCTAACTGCAAACAATCTAACTAACTGCAAACTAACTAACTATCTTACAAAGAATCTATCTAACTGACAAGCTAACTAACTATGTGCAAACTAACTAACAACCTTACAAACTAACTAACTAACTGCAAACTAACGAACTTAATGACAAACTAACTAACTAACTGACAAACCACCTAACTAACTGACAAACTAATTAACTAACGGCAAACTAACTAACTGACTCAGAAACTAACTAACTAACTGACAAACAAACTAACTATCAGCAAACTAACTAACTGACTGACAAACTAACTAACTAACTGCAAACTAACTGACAATCTAAATAACTAACTGCAAACAAACTAACTAACGGCAAAGTAACTAACTAACTGCAAACAAACTAACTAACTGACAAACTAACTAACTGACACACAAACTAACTAACTAACTGAGAAACTAAATAACTAACTGCAAACAAACTAACTAACTTACAAAAGTAACTAATATAATGCAAACTATCTACCAAAATGTCTAATTAAGTATCTAACTGACAAACTAACTAACAAACTGCAAACTAAATAACTAACTTACAAACTAAGTAAATTACACCAAACGAACTTACTAACTGACATACTAACTAACTAACAGCAAACTAACTAACTTACTCAAAAACTAACTAACTAACTGACAAAATAACTAACTAGGGGACAAACTAACTAACTAACTGACAAATTAACAGTCTAACGGACAAACAAACTAACTGACTCACAAGCTAACTACATATCTGAAAACAATCTAACGAACTGCAAACTAACTAACTAACTGCAAACTAACAAACTAACTGCAACCTAACTAACTAACTGACAAACCAAGTAACTAACTAACAAACTAACTAACTAACTGCAATCTAACTAACTACCTTACAAACCAACTAACTAACTGCAAACTAACTAACTAACTGCAAGCAATCTAACTAACTGCAAACTAACTAACTAACTTACAAACTAACTAACTAACTGCAAACTAACGAACTAACTGACAAACTAACTAACTAACTGACAAACTAAATAACTAACTGCAAACAAACTTACTAACAGCAAACTAACTAACTAACTTACAAACTAACTAATTATAATGAAAACTAACTAACTAACTGACAAACTAACTATCTATCTCACAAACTAACTAACTACCAGAAAAACGAACTAGATAACTGCAAAGTATCTAACCAAATGCAAACTAACTAAATAACTGCAAACAATCTAAATATCTGCAAACAAACTAACTAAGTGCAAACTAAGTAAAGAACTGCAAACTATCTAACTAACTGCAAACTATCTAACGAACTGACAGACTAACTAATATACTGCAATCTATCTAACTAACTGCAAACAACCTAAATAACTGCAAACTAACTAACTGACAAACTATCTATCTAACTGACAAACTAACTCACTAACTGCAAACTAGCTAACTAACTGACGAATTAACTCACTAACTGCAAACTAACTAACTACCTTACAAACAAACTAACTAACTGCAAACTGACGAACTAACTGACAAACTAAGTAACTAACTGACAAACTAAATCACTAACTGCAAACAACCTAACTAACTGCAAACTAGCCAACTATCTGCAAAGAATCTAACTAACTGAAAACTAACTAACTAACCGAAAACTAACTAACTAATATACAATCTAAATAACTAACTACGGAAACAAACTATCTGACTAACTGCAAACTAACTAACTAACTGGAAACTAACTAACTATCTGACAAACTAACTAACTAATTGACATACCAACTAACTATCTGACAAACTAACAATCTAACTGCAAACTATCTAACTAACTGCAAACTAGCTAACTATCTGCAAACAATCTATCTAACTGCAAACTAACTAACTAACTGACAAACTGACTAACTAACTTACAAACTAACTACCTAACTGCAAAGTAACTAACTAACTGACAAACTGACTAAATTACTGCAAACAATCTAACTAACTGCAAGCAATCTAACTGACTGCAAACTAACGAACTAACTGCAAACAATCTAACTAACTGCAAACTAACTAACTAACTGCAAACACTCTCTATCTAACACTCTAACTGCAAACTAACAAACTAACAGACAAACTAACTAATAAACTACAAACTATCTAACTAACTGCAAACTGGCTAACCATCTGCAAACAATCAAACTAACTGCAAACTAACTAACTATCTGCAAGCAAACTGACTAACTGCAAACTAACTAACTAACAGCCATCTAACTAACTAACTTACAAACTAACTAACTAACTGACAAACTAACTAATTTACTGCAAAATAACTGACTAACTGCAAACTAACTAACGAACTTCCAACTAACAAATTAACTGACAAACGAACCAACTGACTGACAAACTAAATAAAAAACTGCAAACTTGCAAACTACCTGCAAACTAACTAACTAACTGCACACTAACTAACTAACTGACAAACTAACTAACAAACTGACAAACAATCTATCTAACTACAACCTAACTAGATAACTGTAAACACTCTAACTAACTGCAAACTAACAAACTAACAGATAAACTAACTAATAAACTACAAACTATCTAACTAACTGCAAACTGGCTAACCATCTGCAAACAATCAAACTAACTCCAAACTAAATAACTAACTGCAAGCAAACTGACTAACTGCAAACTAACTAACTAACTGCAAACTAATTAACTAACTGCAAACTAATTAACTAACTGACAAACTAAACAACTACCTGCAAACAAACTAAGTAACTTACAAACTAACTAATATAATGCAAACTAACTAACGCACTGACAAACTAACGAAATAACTGGAAACTATCTAACTAACTGCAAACTAGCTAACTATCTGCAAACAATCTAACTAACTTCAAACTAACGAAATAACTGACAAAGTATCTAACTAACTGACAAACTAACTAACTAACAGCAATCTAACTAACTAACTGACAAACTAACTGAATAACTGCAGACTGTCTAACTAATTGTAAACTAGCTAACTATCTGAAACCAATCAAACTAACTGCAAACTAACTAAATAACTGCAAACTAACTAACTAACTGCAAACTAACTAACTAATTGCAAACAATCTAACTAACTGCAAACTAACTAACTAACTGCAATCTAACTAACTAGCTGACAAACTAACTATTTTACTGCAAAATAGCTAACTAACTGCAAACTAACTAGCTAACTGACAAACTAACAAACTAACTGACAAACTAAATGACTAACTGACAAACTAACTATCTAACTGACAAACTAACTAACTAACTGCAAGCAATCTAACTAACTGCAAACTAACTAACTAACCGGCAAACAATCTAACTAACCGCAAACTAACTAATTATCTGACAATCTAACTTACTAACTGCAAAGTAACTAACTAACTTACAAACTACCTAACTAACTGCAAACTAACTAACTAACTTACAGATTAACTAATTTACAGCAAACTAACTAACTAATATACTATCTAAATGACTAACTACCTATAAACTATCTAACTAACAGCAAACTAACTAACTACCTGACAAACTGACTATTTTACTGCAAAATAACTAACAAACGGCAAACTATCTAACTAACTGCAAAATAGCTAACTAACTGACAAACTAACTGATTAACTGCAAACTGTCGAACTAACTGCAAACTAGCTAACTATCTCCAAACAATCTAACTAACAGCAAACTAACTAACTAACTGCAAACTAACTAACTAACTGCAAACCAACTAACTAACTGACAAACTAACTAACTAACTGCAAACTAACTACCTTACTCACGAAAGTAACTAATATAATGCAAACAAACCAACAAACTGACAAAATAACTATCCTACTGACAAACGAACTAAATAACTGCAAACTGTCTAACTAACTGCAAACTAGCTATCTATCTGCAAACAATATAACTACCTGCAAACTAACTAACTAACTGCACACTAACTAACTAACTGACAAACTAACTAACAAACTGATAAACAATCTATCTAACTACAACCTAACTAGATAACTGTAAACACTCTAACTAACTGCAAACTAACAAACTAACAGATAAACTAACTAATAAACTACAAACTATCTAACTAACTGCAAACTGGCTAACCATCTGCAAACAATCAAACTAACTGCAAACTAACTAACTAACTGCAAGCAAACTGACTAACTGCAAACTAACTAACTAACAGCCAACTAACTAACTAACTTACCAACTAACTAACTAACTGACAAACTAACTAATTTACTGCAAAATAACTGACTAACTGCAACCTAACTATCTAACTAACTGCAATCTATCTAAATAACTTACAAACTTACTAATGTAATGCAAACTCACTAATTAACTGACAAACTATGTAACTAACTGGAAACTAACTAACTAACTCACTGCAAACTAACGAACTAACTGCAAACTAACTAATGTAATGCAAACTAACTAGCTAACTGTCAAACTAACTATCTAACTGTCAAACTAACTAACTAACTGCAAGCAATCTAACAGACTGCAAACTAACTAAACAACTGACAAACTAACGAACTAACTGTCAAGCTAACTAACTAACTGCAAACTAACTAACTAACTGACAAACTAAATCACTAACTGCAAACAAACTAAATAACTTACATAAGTAACTAATATAATGGAAACTGATTAGCAAACTGACAAACTAACTATCTAACTGACAAACTAAGTAACTAACTGTCGAACAAACTGTCTAACTGAAACTCACAAATTAACTGACAAATTATCGAAATAACTGCAAACTGTCTAACTAACTGTAAACTAGCTAACTATCAGAAAACAATCTAACTAACTGCAAACTAACTAAATAACTGCAAACTAACTAACTAACTGTAAACAGACTAACTAACTGCAAACTAACTAACTAACTGCAAACAAACTAACTAACATACAAACTAACTAATATAATGCAAACTAACTAACTAACAGACAAACTAACTATCTAACTGACAAACCAACTATCTAACTGCAAACTAACTAACTAACTGACAAACTAACTAAATAACTGCAAACAATCTAACTAACTGCAAGCAATCTAACTGACTGCAAATAACTAACTAACTGCTAACTAACTAACTAACCGACAAACTAACTAAATAACTGCAAACAATGTAACTAACTGCAAGCAATCTAGCTAACTGCAAGCTAACTAACGAACTGACAAACTAACTATATAACTGCAAACTATCTAACTAACTGCAAACTAGCTAACTATCTGCAAACAATCTTACTAACTGCAAACTAACTAACTATCTGCAAACTAACTAACTAACTGACAACTAACTAAACAACTGCAAACTGTCTAACTAACTGCAAACCAGCTAACTATCTCCAAACAGACTAACTAACTGCAAACTAACTAACTAACTGCAAACAAACTAACTAACTGACAATCAAACTAATTTACTGCAAATTAAGTAAATAACTGCAAAATGTCTAAGTATCTGCAAACAATCTAACTAACTGCAAACTAACTAAATAACTGCAAACTAACTAACTGACTGCAAACTAACTAACTAATTGCAAACAATCCAACTAACTGCAAACTAACTAAATATCTGCAAACTAACTAACTAACTGCAAACTAACAAACTAACTGCAAACTGATTAACTAACTGACAAACTAAATAACTAACTGCTAACAAACTAACTAACTAACATACAAACTAACTAATATAATGCAAACTACCTAAATAAAACTGACTAACAAACTATCTAACTCACAAACAAACTAACAAACTGACAAACTAATTAAATAACTGCAAACTGTCTAACTAACTGCAAATTACCTAACTAACTGCAAGCAATCTATCTGGCTGGAAACTGACTAATAAACTGCAAACTATCTAACTAACTGCAAACTAGCTAGGTATCTGTAAACAATCAAACTAACTGCAAACTAACGAACAACCTGCAAGCAATCTGAGTAACTGGACACTAAGTAACTAACTGACAAACTAACTAACTAAATGAGAAACTAACTATCTGACACCAAACTAACTAACTAACTGCAAACTGGCTAACTATCTGCAATCAATCTAACTAACTGCAAACTAACTAACTAACTCCAAACTACCTAACTAACTGACAATCTAAGTAACGAACTGCAAACTAACTAAATTCTTTGACAATCTAACTAACTAACTTACAAACTTACTAACTAACTGCAAACTAACTAACTAACTGACTAACTAAGTAACTAACCTCAAACAAACTAACTAACTTACAAAAGTAATTAATATAATGCAAACCAACTACCAAACTGACAAACTAACTATCTAACTGGCGAACTAAGTAACTAACAGACAAACTAACTATATAACTGAAAACTAGCTAACTATCTGCAAACAACCTAAGTAACTGCAAACAATCGAACTAACTTACAAACTAACAAACTCACTGCCAACTATCTATCCAACAGCAAACTAGCTAACTAACTACAAACAATCTAACTGACGGCAAACTAACTATCTAACTGTAGCAATCTAACTAACTGCAAACTAACTAACTAACCGCAAACAATCTAACTAACTGCAAACTAAGTAACTACCTAACTTGCAAAATAACCAATTTACTGCAAACTATCTCACTAACTGCAAACTATCTAACTAACTGCAAACTAAATAACTAACTGGCAATCTAACTAACTAACCGCAAACTAAATAACTAACTTACAAACTAACTAACTATCTTACAAACTAACTAACTAACTGCAAGCAATCTAACTAACTGCAAACTAACTAACTAACTGCAAACTAATTAACTAAGTGCAAAATATCTAAGTAACTGCAAACTAGCTAACTTACTGCAAACAATCTAACTAACAGACAAACTAACTAATTTACTGCAAAACAACTAACTAACTGCAAACTGAATAACTAAATGACAAACTATCTTACGAACTGACAAACTAACTAACTAACTGCAAAGTAATTAACTAACTGACAAACTAACTAACTAACTGCAAACTAACTAACTAACTGACAAACTAAGTAGCTAACCTCAAACAAACTAATTAACTTACAAAAGTAACTAATATATTGCAAACTAACTAACTAACTGATAAACTAAATAACTAACCTTAAACAAACTAACTAACTTACTAAAGTAATTAATGTAATGCAAACCAACTAACAAACTGACAAAACTAACTATCTACCTTACCAAGTAACTAACTAACTGACAAGCAAACTAACTAACTGACAAACTAACTAGCTAACTGCAAACTAACTAACTAACTGACAAAGTAAGTAATTCACACCAAATTTACTAACTAACTGACAAACTAACTAACTATCTTACTGACAAAATAACCAATTTTCTGAAAAATATCAAACAAACTGCAATGTAGCTAAATAACTGACAAGCTAACTAATATAATGCAAATTCACTAACTAACTGCAGACTAACTAACTATCTGCAAACTAACTAACTATCTGACAAACTAACTAACTAACTGACAAACTAACTAACCACATAACTGAAAAATAGCTTACTATCTGCAAGCAATCTAAGCAACTGAAAACTATCTGACTAACTGCAAACAATCTAACTAACTGACAAACTAACTAACTAACTGACAAACAAAGTAATTTACACCAAACTAACTGACTAACTAACTTACAAATTAACTAACCAACTGACGAACTAACTAAAATAATGCAAACTATCTAACTAACTGTGCTTTAAATAACGCGTTAATTCGTTATTAAGAAACGGCGGTTAAATTCTCGCGTGATCTATTGAAAAAGGGGACATTTCTTATACGGTGTTGTCCTCAGTGTTCGCGACATTCCAGAGCCTTCTCTGCGTCGTAACCTGCTTCGGAAGCAATACCGTGTAGAAAAAATCCAAATTTACCTTCGATAATAGTCACGCGATCGGCCCAGTAACGGTTCCATGAGAACCGGTGTTACTACGCCGAAATAACAGAGAGGATTCAAAATTAATACGAGACAGGAAATTTCCCCTCTCGCGATCGCGGATAAGAGGGTCTGTCTCGAAAATCACTTGCTATCTGGTTCTCGACGAGTTCGCTTCTTCCAAGCCGACCTAGTCCAACACCGCGATCACGGTATACGCGAAATTAAATTCGTTTAATCGTGTAGTTACACCACAGAACCGAAACGGAACGAGATTAAGACTGTGGTAAATTCGAAAGAATTAACCTAGTCGGATTTCGTACCTCACGGTTTCGTGAGTTTAGTGATCGTTGTGTGTATAGAACCGTTCTGGAAAACGCAGTATTGAAACAATTTACAGTGAACAACCGGTGGCAGATCATAATCGTGTGTGCACTTTAATAGTGTTCGATTATCGCCACCGTTGTGTCGATTGTTTCAAATCAAAAAGCAATTTCCCACATTAACAACCGGTGGCTGATAACAATCGTCGTAACATTTAAATAGTGTTCGATTGTCGCCACCGTTGCGTGGAAGGCACGTACCGCTGTAATCAGCTGTCGTGCAACGAGAACCGAGAAAACCTTCTCGGTTTTCCTTGAACTTTTGTGCGATTCAACCACTCGGATAGGGGCCTTTTGGCGTATACCCTGAGTGGGATTGTCGTTTCCGAGGGTCGAAATCTCAGTTTGAGTACCACCCCCATAGGGGCCTTATTTGGCCATCCCTGGGTGCTCTCGGCTGAATTCGATTAGCTCGAACGTCGGTCACTCATCACCAGTGTGTACGGACACTCGGTGTAGAGCGACGTTCAAAAGGGCGCCGTGGTGTAAGCACCTTAACGTTCAGACGCTTCTAGCGCAGTTAAGGGCTTGCATCACACCGGTCCCGTACGGACCAGGAAACGACGCTGGAATCACGGAGTGGACAATTTTGGAGCCTTACAACCTCCAACTGTTGTCACCTCCAGCCAAAATTCAAGCCAGCAGCAGTGGGAAGATCGAGGCTCAAATCTTGTCTTCCCCATCTGCTGTTATAAAATTTTCCAGAACTGCAGTCGAACGTTTCTCGATCACACGAAAAACGTTTAATCAGTCGAACGTTTCTCGATCACACGAGAAAAGTTTAAGAATACAGTCCACTAACACAGTTGCGTATCGCTGTGAAGGAATCCCGCTCCTGTTTATCATAAACAGAGACAGGAGCGTGTGGATTGACGCGAGTCAGACAACGCGACGAGCGTTGTCACCTATTTTCAACCAAATTTCGGTTTCTTTTGTTGCAGAAGACCGAGACGAGAGCCGTAGTGGCCTGAGGCACGGCCCGGTTTTCTTTTGGTGGTGGTTTTTTTAAAATATAAATTTCTTTCTTATTTTGTTTGTTTAATTTTGGGTTTTTAGTTTTTTGTCAATTTTTAAATAAACGGCCTAGTCGCTGGACTAGGCGAAAGAAAGTTACAAGTGTACCAATCACTTTCCCCCAAATTCCCACTCCCTCGTAATTCGGACACCTCGTTAAAGGGTGAGAGCGACAATAACTCGCACCTATTTTAACAAAAGGTCCTTCGAGCCGGATTCACGAGGTTGAGTGGAATAGGGAAAGGTACACACTCTTACACGTGTCGAATATCCACGTAAGAGGTTAGTTCGAGCTCATTAATCCTCGATAAACCCAACAATGGCCGTGGCTAAAGAATCCACGTGGACGGAGGTTGATGAGCACATAGAAACTATGTGCGAAATTCACTCACCGCCTTAGCAAGTTGGGTACTAACCTGAAAAACAGGCAAAGCAAATTACTCGGTGAGGCTTCTCGAGGAAAAGCTCGAATATGCCAAAACCTTATGGAAGGAGATAAACGATCGGTATTCAGAGGCCCGCAAGCTTCTAAAACCGGCGCAAAGGCAGAGTCATGATTTCTTCAAACAGAATGTTATTTTGACCGCCGAGAACGATTTCCAAGATTTCGTGGATTTCGTAAGCACGGAAATTGACTGACTTACCGCTGACAAAGCCGCAGCGGTGTCGGTCGAGCATTGCAACGTACCGATCGAGCTCCCCAAGCAGCGAATACCCAAATTCGGTGGTGATCCTCGTGAATGGGAACATTTCGAGGATCTGTTTACCACCGGGTAATTAATAATGCTGCACTGGGAGACATCCAACGGTTGTATTTTTTAAACGCCTGCCTTGAGGGGCCGGCTGCTGCAACCGTTGCTTCCCTTCCAGTAGTGGGTCGCAACTTCACGGAAGCGTGGGCGAGGCTGAAGAACGAATTCGGCCTCACACGCTTAGTCACTGGAAAGCTGTTGGACAAGCTTTATATCTGAAGCCTATTGATATGAATGACTTGACCAGCATGCAACAAGTGACCGTGGGTT
This sequence comes from Colletes collaris, assembly GCA_030068185.1. NCBI lineage: Eukaryota > Metazoa > Arthropoda > Insecta > Hymenoptera > Colletidae > Colletes > Colletes collaris. Next base: position 87,660 of record JASGYR010000210.1, on the reverse strand, counting down.
GCACAAGCCATTGCTGTTCTGGATACCAAGGGTACACCGGAACAGCAACGAGATTGGCTCTCGCTCATTGGGTGAAGCAACATTTCACCCCGAAATGGAGCTGGAATGGCAAAAACGCTAGACCTCTCGTCCGAATATCCTACGTTCGAGGACGTAAGGAAGTTCGTTGACAAACGGTCACGTGCCTTGCTCTCAATGAACGAGGAGCGCAGAAAAGCCGCGCTGGGGCTTCCCACAAAAACCACGCACAATCGAAGCTCGGTGCGCGATAACGGCACCGCTTCGAGAAACGTGAGAAGCCACAACGTTGTCATGGAACACGTCCAGGCTGAAAAGCCAAGGGAAACGGATTCAGACAACGTTAGGCATGTTGGAAAACCGGCCACGAAACCGTGCGGGTTCTGTAACGGGCCGCACGGTTTGACGAACTGCAACCATTTCGGGCTATTGACTGCAAACATGCGCAGTCAATATGTCAGATACCGTGTGGTGCTTACAATGCTTGGGCACCACCCACACGGTGACGAAATGCAGGAGTTCCACGGCATGTACAAAGTGCGGCGGGATGCATCATCCCCTGCTGCACTTCGACCAAGAACGGGAACCTCAGCGGAATCAGCCGATACCAAAACCTGAGTTCGGCAACCGTGAGGAGAGGCTTTCAAACGCCCCATCCCGCCGGCCTACGAAACCGAGGCCGAAGGCCAATCACTCGGCGAGTGCTAAAATGACACCCGCCTCGACATCGCATTGTACCGCTCTCGGTACAGGCGCACCGAGGCCAGTGCTTTTAGCGACAGCTCGACTACGAGTATTCGGCAAGTATGGTGCGTCGCGAATCGCGCGCGCGCTACTTGATCAGGGATCGGAAACTTTCTTCATAGCCACGAACTTGGTCAATGACCTTAAGCTCGCGCGGAGGAAACCCCCAGCCACGGTGACGGGCTTGGGGGGTGACCGAACCCAATCGATCAAATACAGTGTCGGACTGAGTTTAGGCGAAAGAGACGGTAGGAAACCGATGTGTGAGGTAGATGCGTATGTCGTGTCTCAAATCACTGATGGTAACAAAGCGTTCCATGACCTACCGCTCGCCGACCCCGACCCCACGTCTGATCAAACCATTGAAGTTTTGATCGGCGCGGACCTGTATGCGCAGATTATGCGATCCGGTTTCCGTCGCGGAACCGACGCAGGTCCCATCGCCCAAGAAACTGCATTCGGCTGGGTAATATCCGGCCGATAGAAGCAGGGGCGGCGCTCAGAACACGGTGCGGACACTGCACTGCACCGTACTCGAAACGCTGGATCAAGCGGTTCGAAGGTTCTGGGAAATGGAAGAAATTCCCGGCAACCTCCATGCGCACTAAAGCAGAGGAGGAATGCGAAGAATTCTTCCAAAAACCGTTACCGTAATGAAACAGGTCGGTTTGTAGTCCGACTACCCCTCAATTACCCGAGACCGGGAGGAGGCGTTGGGAAATTCATTCCACATCGCGCTCTCTGCTCTCACAAGGCTGAGGAGGAAACTGGACACGAACCCGACCCTCGGTAAAGAATACGCAGAGTTTCTAGCGGAGTATGAGTCGTTAGGTCATATGACGCGCATAAAGCCCATTGACCAAACTAGACTCTATATTCCGCACCGAGCGGTCATTCGTACGGACAGCGCGACCACCAAACTGCGGGTCGTATTCAATGCGACCAGCAGAACGGCAGGTGGACGCTCCCTAAACGACATCCTTCACGTAGGTCCAAAATTACAAAACGACATTACCTCGGTATTAACGAGATGGCGTTTGTACGAATACGTGCTGGTGGCCGATAACGAGAAGATGTTTCGACAGATTCTCGTCGCCCCAGAGGATCGTCGTTTTCAATGCATTGTATGGAGTGCACCCGAAAACGAACAGCTGACAGCGTTCGAATTAAATACCGTCACATACGGAACGGCGTGCGCCCCATACCTGTCGATGCGTACCCTTCTCGAGTTAAAGGAGCAGGACGGAAAGAAATTTCCGCTTGCCGCTCCGATCCTCGAGAAGGACATTTACGTCGACGATGTATTCATGGGAGCACCAGATAAATCCTTGCTGGAGAAAATCCGTACGCAAGTATGCGAGCTCCTGCAAGGAGGTGGGTTTCAGCTGAGGAAGTGGGCCGGAAATTCGCCACAATTATTGCGAAATATCCCCCACAGCTCTCACTCCCACGCAGTAGACCTCACTTTGTTCGATGACTCTGAAATAAAGGTGCTCGGTTTACGATGGATAACGTCTGGAGATTATTTCTATTTCAATCTCCAACTGTTCCAACCGTCGGCAACACCGATGACAAAAAGAAATTTGTTTTCGGAGATTGCTAAGCTCTTCGATCCGCTCGGCTGGCTATCGCCGGTTGTAATTCGCGCAAAGATTTTGATGCAGTCTCAGTGGCTGGAGAAAATCCAGTGGGACGATCAAATCTCCGCGAATACGCAAAAACGTGGAACGCGTTTTGCACGGATTGAGCAGCTTAAAGGAATTAAAAATTCCCAGATGGATACGTTACGGAGCTGATACGGTGTCAATAGAATTGCATGGTTTCTGCGACGCCTCGCTCGCGGCCTATTCGGCCGTCACGTATTTACGCGTGTGACGACGATAAGCAACGAAGTTTTACGACGTTGCTAATGGCAAAACGCGAGTCGCTCCGATCAAAACGCAGTCCATCCCCGTTCTGGAGTTGAACGGGGCTGTACTCTTTCCGAGCTGGTGTTGCACGTGAAGCGGTCCCTCTCAATAAAGGTGGACCGCATAATCTGCTGGACAGATTCCACGATTGCACTAGCTTGGTTAAGCGAAGCTTACGCCTCGACATGGAAGGTTGTAATCGCCAACCGCGTGTCGAAAATCCAGACGATTCTCCCGAACGCTGAATGGAATCATGTTCCCACGCGATCGAACCCTGCGGATTTAAATTCGCGTGGGGTCGACGCGGCGGAACTCCTTCAGTCAGAGCTCTGGATTTCAGGCCCGACGTGGCTTCGGAAAACGAGAGAAAATTGGCCAAAAAACGCCTGTTTCGATCGAGACCGAGGAGGGTAAACGCGTATCGCATACCCTCGTAGCAACTCCGGAAAAAGCGAATGGGATTTTGTATTCCGGATTTTCCAAATGGAGTAAGTTACTTCGCGTAACCGCCTACTGTCTGCGATTAAGGAAGACGTGGACGGGCGAGCGACGGTCATTCGATGCCAAAATCGTCGAAGCGCCGGAATTACAGCGTGCAGCAGAAAGAATTGTGCGCTACCTGCAACGCATGCACTTTGCGGAGGAGTACCAAAGCTTAAAAAGCAGAAGGGAATTCCTGCAAAGTCTCCGTTAAAAAGCCTAAACCCTTTTCTCGACGACAAAGACGTCTTGAGAGTGGGTGGACGGCTGGAGAATGCAGCAATTGCATGGGGAAACAAACACCCGATAATTCTGCCAAAGCATCATGTTTCTAACATGATAATCTGGCAATACGTTGATACGTTGCACGGGGTTTGCAATTAACCATGTACACGGTGAGACAAAAATTTTGGATCATCGGTTGTCGTAATGCGGCGCGTACGGTCATCCATAATTGCATTCGATGCGTGAGATTGCAAGCAAACGCCTCCACGCAGATAATGCAGGATTTAATTCCGGAACGCAGCCGCGCTGCACGAGATTTTTCGAACTGCGGAGTCGATTACGCAGGACCATTTCGGGTCCGTGACTCCGCCGGACGCGGAAAAACGGCTCACAAAGCATATATCGCAGTATTCGTCTGCTTTGCTACGAGAGCCGTGCATATCGAACTCGTGCATGATTACACAACAAGTGCATTTTTGGCCGCCTTAGATCGATTTATAGCCCGTCGAGGAGTTCCGTCCTGCATGTTCAGTGATAACGGAACGAATTTCGTCGGTGCGGATCGAGAATTGCGAGAACATTTCAATATAGTTGTACAATACACCGGAAATGCGCACAAGTGCGGCCAAAGGGGTATTAAGTGGAAATTTAATCCACCTAGTGCACCCCATTTCGGCGGTATGCAAGAGGCCGGTGTGAAATCGGTGAAACATCACCTCAAACGCATTCTCGGCGAATTCGCGCCAACAAGCGAAGAAATGCAGACATTACTCTGCAAGATCGAAGCGAGCTTAAATTCTCGACAGATCGCCGCTTTAAGCGATAGCCCTGAGGATTATGCGCCTCTCACACCAGGCCACTTCTTGATCGGAAGCCCTATAAATGCACTTCCGGTCGAGTCAGTGGAAACTGAAAATCTTTCCCGGCTTACACGCTGGAGAGCGATTCAGAAATTCCATGAGCAACTTTGGAGGCATTGGACACGTGATTATCTCACGCACCTCCAGAATCGCTACAAGTGGCGTACCGCCCACGCACAGCTAAAACCAAACGATTTGGTGTTGGTGCAAAACCCTCTCCTCCCCCAAACCAATGGGAAATGGGACGGATAGAGTGAAATTTTTCCGGGCAGAGACAGGCACGTGCGTGTAGTAAAGTACGCACGGCCAAGTCTACTCACACACGTCCGATCACACGTCTGTGTAAATTGCCCGTGGAAGTGTCCGCGTCGTCAATAAACAAGTTCGACGCTATCGTGACATTAGGTATACAGAATTCCGCATGCCAAGGAGACAGAGTAGAGCGAGAAAGACAATAGATACAAACATGTTGTTGTCTCACACGTTCTACATATCTCAGGTGAGAATTACGAACAGAGGGGAACCATACCCTTACCTTCCCGTCTGGGATTGAGGAAGGGAGCGATCCCCGATTCCGCGAGATCCTTGTCTTTAAAAGCAGGATCCCCGGGCCGGATCGGTTCAGTTCGTGATAAATTCTCGTGCGGAAAAAATAAAAAAAGAAAGCCAAAATGTCAAGTGACGAGAGTGTGGTTACGGTGGTGGAAGGTGACCGCATGGACCCCGAGATGGAGGTTCAATTTGGGCGCCTCCTCCAATTGGGGGAGGTATTTGCCCCCAAAAAGGCAGCAGAGACGGAAGTCGAGGAGGTGAGGGCTTCCACCTCCACCGCCTCGGAACCCGCACCCAGCAGCCTAGATGCACCACCGCAGCTGGCCATCATGGGACAGCTGCCGACCTATGATGTGCATCTGGGGCCCGAAGTGATACGGGTCCCAGGTCACATCCCCTGGACAACCAGGCATTACCGCTGCCCGGCGGAGGGAGGCCATTTTGACCTCAAGTGGGCACGAGGCGGCCGGCTTGTCGGCTGCAATTTTCGGCCTCGAAACGAGCCGACAACGCCGGTCGCTGAACCAACGCCCACGCCGACGGCGACCACCTCAACGGCAGCCAGGAAACGGCCGGCGGAGGAGGCCCAGCAGCCGAAAGGACGGGGGCGGTCCCAGAAACGGAACCGCCAACGCCGGAAGGCCAAACGCGAGGCGGGGGCGCAGAGGCCGGGGACACAACGCCATGGGAACCAGCCACCGCCGCAACCGGAAAACCTGGTAACGCAGGCGGTACTTACGTCGCTCCAGCTGCTGCAACAGCAGCAGACCACGAGCAAGCCGACCTCGTCAAAGTAAGTAACTTAATTTTATTAATTAAGCGAAAACAAAATCCTCTCTGCATCGCGACCGCGAATTACCGCTTCTCTTTTCATTGCACGGACCGTGCAAGGGGGGGCGGTATGTTTAAATAACGCGTTAATTCGTTATTAAGAAACGGCGGTTAAATTCTCGCGTGATCTATTGAAAAAAGGGGACATTTCTTATACGGTGTTGTCCTCAGTGTTCGCGACATTCCAGAGCCTTCTCTGCGATAACTGACAAACTATCTAACTAACTGACAAACTAACTAACTAACAGCAATCTAACTAACTAACTGACAAACTAACTGAATAACTGCAGACTGTCTAACTAATTGTAAACTAGCTAACTATCTGACAACAATCAAACTAACTGCAAACTAACTAAATAACTGCAAACTAACTAACTAACTGCAAACTAACTAACTAATTGCAAACAATCTAACTAACTGCAAACTAACTAACTAACTGCAAACTAACTAACTACCTGACAAACTAACTATTTTACTGCAAAATAGCTAACTAACTGTAAGCTGACTAACTAACTGAGAAACTAAGTAACTACCTTGCAAACTAATTAACTAACTTACAAACTAAGTAACAAACTGACAAATTAACTATTTAACTGACAAACTAACTAAATAACAGCAAACAGTCTAACTAACAGCAAACTAGCTAACTATCTGCAAACAATCTAACCAACTGCATACTAATTAACTAACTGCAAACTAACTAACTAACTGCAAACACACTAACTAACTTACAACAGTAACTAATGTAATGCAAACTAACTAACAAACTGACAAACTAACTATCTAACCGACAAACTAACTAACTAACTGCAAACTAACGAACTAACTGACAAACTAACTGACTAACTGACAAACTAACTAACTAGCTGACAAAGTAACTAACTAACTAACTGACAATCTAAATAACTAACTTCAAACAAACTAACTAATTAACTTACATACTAACAAATATTATGTAAACGAACATACTAACTGATAAACTAACTAAATAACTGCACACTATCTATTTATCTGCAGACAATCTAACTAACTGCATACAATGTAACTAACTGCAAACTAACTAACTAACTGTAAACTAACTATCAAACTGACAAAGTAAATACCTAACAGCAAACCAACCAACTAACTGACAAACTACCTAACTAACTGCAAACTAACTAACTAATATACTATCTACATAACTAACTTCGAATAAACTAACTAACTAACTGCAAAATAACTATCTACCTGACAAACTAACTATTTTACTGCAAAAGGGCTAACTAACTGGAAACTAACAAACTAACTTACAAACTAACTAACTAACTGCAAACTAACTAATTTAATGCAAACTAACTAACTAACTGGAAACTAACTAACTAACTGACAATCAAGCTAGTTTACAGCAAACTAACTAAATAACTGCAAAATATGTAGGTAACTGCAAACTAGCTAACTTAATGTAAACAATCTAACAAACTGACAAACTAACTAACTGACTGCAATCCAACGAAGTAACTGACAAACTAAATAAATAACTGCAAACAAACTAACTAACTTACAAAAGTAACTAATATAATGCAAACTAACTAACAAACTGACAAATTAACTATTTAACTAACAAACTAACTAAATAACTGCAAACAGTCTAACTAACTGCAAACTAGCTAACTATCTGCAAACAATCTAACTAACTGCATACAAACTAACTAACTGCAGGCTAACTAACTAACTGACAAACTAAATAACTAATTGCAAACAGACTAACTAACTCACAAAGGTAACTAATATAATGCAAACTAACTATCTAACTGACAAACTAACTAACTAACTGCAAACTAACTAACTAGCTGGCAAACCAACTAACTAACAGCAAGCTAACTAACTAACTTACAAACTAAATAACTAACTGCAAACAGACTAACTAACTTACAAAAGTAACTAATATAATGGACACTAACTAACAAACAGACAAACTAAGTATCTAACTGACAAACTAACTAAGTAACTGACAGTCAAATTAATTTACTGCAAACTAACTAAGTAACTGCAAAATTTCTAACTAACTGCACACAAACTAACTAAATGACAAACTAACTTTCTAACTGACAAACTAACTAACTAACTGCAAACTAACTAACGAACTGACAAACTAACTTACTAACTGCAAAGTAACTAACTAACTTACAAACTACCTAACTAACTGCAAACTAACTAACTAACTTACAGATTAAACTAAACTAACTATACTATCTAAATGACTAACTACCTATAAACTATCTAACTAACAGCAAACTAACTACTTTACGAAAGTAACTAATATAATTACAAACAAACCAATAAACTGACAAAATAACTATCCTGCTGACAAACGAACTAATTCAAACTAACTGTTTAACTAACTAACTATTCGCAACAATATAATTACTTCGTAAATTCAACTATAACTACCTGCAAACTAACTAACTAACTGCACACCACTAACTAACTGACAAAAACTAAACTAACTGACAAACAATCTAACTACAAAACTAGATAACTGTAAACACTTAACTAATTGCAAACTAACAAACTAAGATAAACTAACTAATAAATTCACAAACTATCTAACTAACTGCAAACAAACTAAACAATCAAACTAACTGCAAACTAATTCAACTAACTGCAAATAAACTGACTAACTGCAAACTAATTCAACTAACAGCCACCAATTCAATTCAATCTTACCAAATTCAACTAACTAACTGACAAACTAACAATTTACTGCAAAATAACGACTAACTGCAACCAACTATCTAACTAACTGCAATCTATCAATTCATAACTTACTAATGTGCAAACTAACTAATTAACTGGACAAACTATAACTAATTGAAATTCAACTAACTAACTCACTGCAAACTAACGAACTAACTGCAAACTAACTAATGTAATGCAAACTAACTAGCTAACTGTCAAACTAACTATCTAACTGACAAACTAATTAACTAACTGCAAGCAATCTAACAGACTGCAAACTAACTAAACAACTGACAAACTAACTAACTAACTGTCAAACTAACTAACTAACTGCAAACTAACTAACTAACTGACCGACTAAATCACTAACTGCAAACAAACTAAATAACTTATAAAAGTAACTAATATAATGCAAACTAATTAGCAAACTGACAAACTAACTATCTAACTGACAAACTAAGTAACTAACTGTCGAACAAACTGTCTAACTGAAACTCACTAACTAACTGACAAACTAACTAAATAACTGCAAACTGTAAAACTAACTGTAAACTAGCTAACTATCTGCAAACAATCTAACTAACTGCAAACTAACTACCTAACTGCAAACTAACTAACTAATTGCAAACAATCTAACTCACTGCAAACTAACTAAATAACTGCAATCTAAGTAACTAACTGACAATCTAACTAACTATCTAACTGCAAACTAACTAACTAACTGCAAACTAACTAACTAACTGACAAACTAATTTACTACCTGACAAACTAACTAACTAACTGTAATCTAACTACCTGACGACACTAACCAACTAACTGTCAAACTAACTAACTAAATGCAAACAAACTAACTAACTCACAAACTAAATCGCTAACTGCAAACAAACTAAATAACTTACAAATGTAACTAATATAACGCAAACTAACTAACAAACTGACAAACTAACGGTCTAGCTGACAAACTAACTAACTAACTGACGAACGAACTGTCTAACTGAAACTCACAAATTAACTGACAAATTATCGAAATAACTGCAAACTGTCTAACTAACTGTAAACTAGCTAACTATCAGAAAACAATCTAACTAACTGCAAACTAACTAAATATCTGCATACTAACTAACTAACTGCAAACAGACTAACTAACTGCAAACTAACTGCTAACAAACAAACTAACTAACATACAAACTAACTAATATAATGCAAACTAACTAACTAACAGACAAACTAACTATCTAACTGACAAACCAACTATCTAACTGCAAACTAACTAACTAACTGACAAACTAACTAAATAACTGCAAACAATCTAACTAACTGCATGCAATCTAACTGACTGCAAACGAACTAACTAACTGCAAACTAACTAACTAACCGACAAACTAACCAAATAACTGCAAACAATGTAACTAACTGCAAGCAATCTAGCTAACTGCAAGCCACCAACTAACTGACAAACTAACTATATAACTGCAAACTATCTAACTAACTGCAAACTAGCTAACTATCTTTAAACAATCTTACTAACTGCAAACTAACTAACCATTCTGCAAACTAACTAACTAACTGACAACTAACTAAACAACTGCAAACTGTCTAACTAACTGCAAACCAGCTAACTATCTCCAAACAGACTAACTAACTGCAAACTAACTAACTAACTGCAAACAAACCAACTAACTGACAATCAAACCAATTTACTGCAAACTTAGTAAACTAACTGCAAAATGTCTAAGTATCTGCAAACAATCTAACTAACTGCAACCAACTAAATAACTGCAAACTAACTAACTGACTGCAAACTAACTAACTAATTGCAAACAATCCAACTAACTGCAAACTAACTAAATCTGCAAACTAACTAACTAACTGCAACCAACAAACTAACTGCAAACTGATTAACTAACTGACAAACTAAATAACTAACTGCTAACAAACTAACTAACTAACATACAAACTAACTAATATAATGCAAACTACCTAAATAAAACTGACTAACAAACTATCTAACTCACAAACAAACTAACAAACTGACAAACTAATTAAATAACTGCAAACTGTCTAACTAACTGCAAATTAAATAACTAACTGCAAGCAATCTATCTGGCTGGAAACTGACTAATAAACTGCAAACTATCTAACTAACTGCAAACTAGCTAGGTATCTGTAAACAATCAAACTAACTGCAAACTAACGAACAACCTGCAAGCAATCTGAGTAACTGGACACTAAGTGACTAACTGACAAACTAACTAACTAACTGACAAACTAACTATCTGACACCAAACTAACTAACTAACTGCAAACTGGCTAACTATCTGCAATCAATCTAACTAACTGCAAACTAACTAACTAACTCCAAACTACCTAACTAACTGACAATCTAAGTAACGAACTGCAAACTAACTAACTAACTGACAATCTAACTAACTAACTTACAAACTTACTAACTAACTGCAAACTAACTAACTAACTGACTAACTAAGTAACTAACCTCAAACAAACTAACTAACTTACAAAAGTAATTAATATAATGCAAACCAACTACCAAACTGACAAACTAACTATCTAACTGGCGAACTAAGTAACTAACTGACAAACTAACTATATAACTGAAAACTAGCTAACTATCTGCAAACAACCTAAGTAACTGCAAACAATCGAACTAACTTACAAACTAACAAACTCACTGCCAACTATCTATCCAACAGCAAACTAGCTAACTAACTACAAACAATCTAACTGACGGCAAACAAACTATCTAACTGTAGCAATCTAACTAACTGCAAACTAACTAACTAACCGCAAACAATCTAACTAACTGCAAACTAAGTAACTACCTAACTTGCAAAATAACCAATTTACTGCAAACTATCTCACTAACTGCAAACTATCTAACTAACTGCAAACTAAATAACTAACTTTGGCAATCTAACTAATCAACCGCAACCAAATAACTAACTACAAACTAACTAACTATCTTACAAACTAACTAACTAACTGCAAGCAATCTAACTAACTGCAAACTAACTAACTAACTGCAAACTAATTAACTAAGTGCAAAATATCTAAGTAACTGCAAACTAGCTAACTTACTGCAAACAATCTAACTAACAGACAAACTAACTAATTTACTGCAAAACAACTAACTAACTGCAAACTGAATAACTAAATGACAAACTATCTTACGAACTGCAGACTAACTAACTATCTGTAAACTAACTAACTAACTGACAAACTAACTAACTGACTGACAAACTAACTAACCACATAACTGAAAAATAGCTTACTATCTGCAAGCAATCTAAGCAACTGAAAACTATCTGACTAACTGCAAACAATCTAACTAACTGACAAACTAACTAACTATCTGACAAACAAAGTAATTTACACCAAACTAACTGACTAACTAACTTACAAATTAACTAACCAACTGACGAACTAACTAAAAAACTGCAAACTATCTAACTAACTGTGTTTAAATAACGCGTTAATTCGTTATTAAGAAACGGCGGTTAAATTCTCGCGTGATCTATTGAAAAAAGGGGACATTTCTTATACGGTGTTGTCCTCAGTGTTCGCGACATTCCAGAGCCTTCTCTGAATCGTAACCTGCTTCGGAAGCAATACCGTGTAGAAAAAATCCAAATTTACCTTAGATAATAGTCACGCGATCGGCCCAGTAACGGTTCCATGAGAACCGGTGTTACTACGCCGAAATAACAGAGAGGATTCAAAATTAATACGAGACAGAAATTTCCCCTCTCGCGATCGCGGATAAGAGGTCTGTCATCGAAAATCACTTGCTATCTGGTTCTCGACGAGTTCGCTTCTTCCAAGCCGACCTAGTCCAACACCGCGATCACGGTATACGCGAAATTAAATTCGTTTAATCGTGTAGTTACACCACAGAACCGAAACGGAACGAGATTAAGACTGTGGTAAATTCAGAAAGAATTAACCTAGTCGGATTTCGTACCTCACGGTTTCGTGAGTTTAGTGATCGTTGTGTGTATAGAACCGTTCTGGAAAACGCAGTATTGAAACAATTTACAGTGAACAACCGGTGGCGGATCATAATCGTGTGTGCACTTTAATAGTGTTCGATTATCGCCACCGTTGTGTCGATTGTTTCAAATCAAAAGCAATTTACCACATTAACAACCGGTGGCTGATAACAATCGTCGTAACATTTAAATAGTGTTCGATTGTCGCCACCGTTGCGTGGAAGGCACGTACCGCTGTAATCAGCTGTCGTGCAACGAGAACCGAGAAAAACTTCTCGGTTTTCCTTGAACTTTGTGTGCGATTCAACCACTCGGATAGGGGCCTTTGGCGTAGACCCTGAGTGGGATTGTCGTTTCCGAGGGTCGAAATCTCAGTTTGAGTACCACCCCCATAGGGGCCTCATTTGGCCATCCCTGGATGCTCTCGCCTGAATTCGATTAGCTCGAACGTCGGTCACTCATCACCAGTGTGTACGGACACTGGGTGTAGAGCGACGTTCAAACGGGCGCCGTGGTGTAAGCACCTTAACGTTCAGACGCTTCTAGCGCATTTAAGGGCTTGCATCACACCGGTCCCTTACGGACCAGGAAACGACGCTGAATCACGGAGTGGACAATTTTACAACCTCCAACTGTTGTCACCTCCAGCCAAAATTCAAGCCAGCAGCAGTGGGAAGATCGAGGCTCAAATCTTGTCTTCCCCATCTGCTGTTATAAAATTTTCCAGAACTGCAGTGGAACGTTTCTCGATCACACGAGAAACGTTTAATCAGTCGAACGTTCCTCGATCACACGAGAAACGTTTAAGAATACAGTCCACTAACACCGTTGCGTATCGCTGTGAAGGAATCCCGCTCCTGTTTATCATAAACAGAGACAGGAGCGTGTGGATTGACGCGAGTCAGCGTCAACCAAATTTCGGTTTCTTTTGTTGCAGAAGACCGAGACGAGAGCCGTAGTGGCCTGAGGCACGGCCCGGTTTTCCTTTGGCTTTTTTTAAATATAAATTTCTTTCTTATTTTGTTTGTTTAATTTTGGGTTTTAGTTTTTGTCAATTTTAAATAAACGGCCTAGTCGCTGGACTAGGGCGAAAGAAAGTTACAAGTGTACCAATCACTTTCCCCAAATTCCCACTCCCTCGTAATTCGGACACCTCGTTAAAGGGTGAGAGCGACAATAACTCGCACCTATTTTAACAAACTGCAAACTAACTAACTAACCGGCAAACAATCTGACTAACTTCCAAACTAACTAACTATCTCACAAACTAACTAACTAACTGACAAACTGACTAACTACCTGACAAACTAACTAACTAACAGCAAACTATCTAACCAAGTGCAAACAAGCTCACTATCTGCAAACAATCTAACTAACTGCAAACTAACGAACTAACTGGCAAACTTACTAACTAACTGCAAACTATCTAAATATCTGCAAAATATCTAAGTAACTGCATACTAGCTAACTAACTGCAAGCAATCTAACTAACTAACTGAAAAACTAACTAAATAACAGCAAAATATCTAACTAACTGAAAACTAGCTAACTAACTGCAGACAATCTAACTAACTGCAAACTAGCTAACTAACTGCAATCAATCTAACTAACTGCAAACTAACGATCTTACAGAAACTAACAAACTAACTGACAGACTAACTAACTAACTGCAAACAATCAACTAACTGCAAAGTAACTAACTAACTGACAAACTAACTAACTAACTGCAAACTAACTAACTAACTGCAAACTAACTAACTAACTGACAAACTAAGTTGCTAACCTCAAACAAACTAACTAACTTACAAAAGTAACTAATATAATGCAAACTAACTAACTAACTGATAAACTAAATAACTAACCTTCAACAAACTAACTAACTTTTTAAAGTAATTAATGTAATGCAAACCAAATAACAAACTTTCAAAACTAACTATCTAACTTACAAAGTAACTAACTAACTGACAAGCTAACTAACTAACTGCAAACACTCTGACTAACTGCAAACTTACTAACTAACAGACAAACTAACTAATAAACTGCAACCTATCTAACTAACTGCAAACTAGCTAACTATGTGCAAACTATCAAACTAACTGTAAACTAACTAACTACCTGCAAGCAATCTGACTATCTGCAAACTAACTAAATAACTGCAAACAATCTAACTGACTGCAAACTAACTGACTAATTGACAAACTAACTAACTAACAGCAAACTAACTAACTAACTGACAAACTAACTGAATAACTGCAAACAATCTAACGAACTGCAAGCAATCTAACTGACTGCAAAGTGACTAACTAACTGCAAACAATCTTACTAACTACAAACAAACTAATTAACTGACAAACTAACTAACTATCACACAAGCTAACTATTAAACTGCAAAGAATCTAACTAACTGCAAACTAGCTAATTATGTGCAAACAATCAAACTAACTGCAAACTAACTAACTACCTGCAAGCAATCTGACTAACTGCAAACTAAGTAACTATCTGACAAACTAACTAACTATCTGACAAATTAACTAATTTACTGCAAACTATGTAACTAACTGAAAACAAACTAACTAATATACTATCTAAATTACTAACTACGGAAACAAACAAACTATCTAACTGCAAACTGGCTGATTATCTGACAAACTAACTAAATAATTCCAGACAACCTAACTAACGGCAAACTAGCTAACAATCTGCAAAGAATCAAACTAACCGCAAACTAAGTAACTAACTCCAAGCAAACTGACTAACTGCAAACTAACTAAATAACTGGTAAACTGTCTAACTAACTGCAAACTAGCTTACTATCTGAGAGCAATCTAACTAACTGCGTACTAACTAACTAACCGGCATACATCTAACTAACTGATAAACTAACTATCCAACTGCAAACTAACTAACTAACTTACAATCTAACTAAATAACTGCGAACTATCTAACTAAGTGCAAACTAGCGAACTATCTGCAAACAATCTAACTAACTGCAAGCTATCGTACTAACTGACAAACTGACTAACTAACTCACAAACTAACTATCCAAGTGATAAACTTACTAACTAACTGACAACCTAACTAACTAACTGCAAACTAACTAACTAACTGCTAACTAACTAACTAATTTACAAAATAACTAACTAACTGCAAACTATCTAAATAACTGCAAAATATCTACCTATCTGCAAACGAACTAACTGACTGACAAACTAACTAACTAACTGGTAAACTAACTAACTAACTAACAGACTAAGAAATTTACAGCAAATTAGCTGACTAACTGACAAACTAACTAACTAACTGCAAACTAACTAACTAACTTGCAAACTAACTAACTAACTGCACACTATCTAATTTAATGCAAACTAAATAACTAACTGCAAACTAACTAACTAACTGACAATCAAACTAATATACTGCAAACTAACTAAATAACTGCAAACAATCTGTTAGAATATGGAGGGCTCAAACACTGATTTGAGAACCTCGTCTAACGGGGGTCCGGATCACGAGGGAATAGGAGGATGGAAAAGTAATTATCACACGTTATATAGATTTTCACGTCGTCGAACTTTCGACGACGTCTTTTATTTTTTGGCCCTTTTAAATTAAATACAGCCTTTTGTTTGTATTCGGCGACGCGTGATCCGTCTGGCCGTCGTCTGGCGGCTGCTCGTGTCACGCTGTTCTGAAACCAAAAGAGACGGAACTATGTGTAAATATTCGGCAACGTGAGTCACGCTTTCCGTCTCGTTTTAATGTACACGCGCTCCTGATTATGCTCGTCGCGCTCAGGAGCGGGAAACTCAGCTGCCGCGTTACGCGGCTAAGCTAGTGGACTGTATATGTTGTGCGTTCCCTTTTAACCGGGAAACTTCTTATTGCAGTTTTGGGAAGACGGGATTCAATCTCGTTTCTTCCTCGACTGCAGGTTTTGACTGTCGTAGGAGAGGGTAACGGGTGGAGGTTGTATGGCTGCAACCGTACCCGCTCCTCGGCCCTTTTTTACCACCTTATTGCGTGCGTACGGGCACGGTGTGATGCAGGTGTGCCAACGGCGCCCTTGCCAGGTCGACTTACGATTGGGCCTGACACCACGTAGCTTGATGAATTAACGTCCTACGCACAGTGACCGTACTAGACTGGCGATCTTTGGAGGTATTCTGCTGTTCGTCGTAAGCTGGGAGTGAAAGTTGTCCCACACTTCGACTAGAAGGTGGTAAATCCACCCAGGGTATTTTATACACCCCTGGATTGTGGGTTCGAACCGTTTGATATACAAAGAGAGGCACGAGAGTCAACCTCGATACCTTAAACACGACCTCTGATTGCAGCGATCCGTGTTCTCTTTTACTTTTTTGATTTTTTCAGACCAAGGTGGGTCGTAGCCACTGTTGAATACCTCGGACACGATCTCTGATTAGAGTGATACGAGTCTGTATTCAGACTGAGGTGGATCGTACCCACTGCTGAAATCGAAATCTCCGATTTTAACCTGCGAGATTTTACAGTCAATTAATTAATTAATCAGGTCGTGTTCCGATCTGATCTTTTTAACAGGTAAGCGATTATGGAAGTATTGACGGTACCGGATGGGTTCCCTATCCGTTTTCGTGGAGACCTTCCTTGCGCTTCCGACTCTAATTTTAATTGAAATTAAATAACGTGTGTGGAAGTTAAGACGTTACCGGATGGATTGCCGAACCGTTTTTTCGTGTTAACTTCCGTACCACGTTGGTAATTTCTCCGATAGTTCGAGGAGCTCAGAACTAGTCGGCCGTTTTGGAATTTAAGGGGGAGCAGGTTCGTATGCCCATGTGCTCGCTAATGATTCCAAATTCAGAGTGACGATCCAGCACGGTTAGTCAAATTCGGAGGGGCGAATCTCCGACTAGCGGCGCTGTAGACGAATTTGAATTCGTCTTTGTCCAACTTATTATAGTCGTACCTTCTCTTTATACACGCGCCGAATCGTTAGCTCGAAATCACGCGTAATTTCGTGGATCGCGTGATGTTTCGAAGAAATCCGCATCTGACAGTTTTTATAACCTGTCTTGTTTTCGCGTAGCGGGCACGAGAGTCGAACAGTCTCGAGTCGGTTACATACGCAGAAGAACAATACCGGGTGACGACAAATATTTTACTATTCTTATACGCATCGAATTAACGCGATATTTAAACACAATCTAACTAACTGCAAGCAATCTAACTGACTCCTAAGTAACTAACGAACTGCAAACAATCTAAATAACTGCAAACTAATTAACTAACTGCAAACAATCTAACTAACTGCAAACTAACGAACTAACAGTCAAAATAACTAACTAACTGACAAACTAACTGTCTAACTGATACACTAACTAACTAACTGACAAACTAACTAGCTGACTGCAAACTAACTAACTAACTCAAAACTAACTAACTAACTGACAAACTAAATAACTGGTTGCTAACAATCTAACTAACCGCAAACTAACTAACTAACTTACAAACTAACTAATATAATCCAAACTAACTAACTAACTGACAAACTAACTATCTAACTGACAAATAAATAAACAGACGTACTAACTAACTACCTGCAAGCTAAATAACTAACTGTCAAGCTAACTAACCGACTGCAAACAATCTAACTAACTGCAAACTATCTAACGAAGTGACAAACTAACTTACTAACTGCAAACTAAATAACAAACTAAGTAATTTACACCAAACAAACTACCTAACTGACATGTTAACTAACTTACTGCAAACTAACTAACTAACTGACAAACTAACTTTCTGCAAACTAACTAGCTAATATACTATCTAAATATCTGACTACCAAAAAACTATCGAACTAACTGCAAACTAACTAACTAACTGACAATCAAACTAATATACTGAACACTAGCTAACTAACTGCAAAATATGTAAGTAATTACAAACTGGCTAACAATCTGCAAACTATCCAAATAACTGCAAAATATCTAACTAACTGCAAAATTACTAACTAACTGACAAACTTAGAAATTTACACCAAACTAACTAACTAACTGACAAACTAACAAACTAACTAATATAATGAAAACTCACTAACTAACTGCAAACTAACTATTTTAATGGAAACTAACTAACAAACTGACAAACTAACTATCTAACTGACAAACTAACTAACTGACTGCAAACTAGCTAACTACCTGCACACAATCTAACTAACTGCAAACTAACTAACTGACTACAAACTAACTAACTCTAATACAAACTAACTAATATAAAGCAAACTAACTATCTAACTGACAAACTAACTAATTAACTGCCAAAAGTAACTAATATAATGCAAACTAACTAACAAACTGGCAATCTATCTAACTAACTGACAAACTAACTAACTAACTGACAAACTAACTAAATAACTGCAAACTGTCTAACTAACTGCAAACTAGCTAACTATCTGCAAACAATCTTACTAACTGCAAACTAACGTACTAACTGACATACTAACTAAATAACTGACAAACTAACTAACTATCTGACAAACTAATTAACTAACTGACAAACTAACTAACTAACTGCCAAAAGTAACTAATATAATGCAAACTATCTAGCTAACTGACAAACTAACTAACTAACTGACAAACTAACTAACTAACTGACAAACTAACTAACTAACTGCAAACTAAATAACTAACTTACAAACTAAGTAATTTACAACAAACTAAGTAACTAACTGATAAACTAACTAAACAACAGCAAACTAACTAGCTGACTCAAAAACTAACTAACTTACTGCAAAATAACTAACTGACTGACAAACCATCTAACTAACTAACAGCAAACTAACTAACTATCTTACAAACTAACTAACTAACTGCAAACTAACTAGCTAACTTACAAACTAACTAACTAACTGCAAATTAACTAACTAACTGACAAACAATCTAACAAACAGCAAAATAACTAACTAACTGCAAGCAATCTATCTAACTGCAAACTAACTAACTATCCGGCAAACAATCTAACTAACTGATAAACTAACTTACTAACTGACATAAAGACTAGCTAACTGCAAACTAACTAACTAACGGACAAACTAACTAACTACCTGCAAAATAACTAACTAACTGTCAAACTAAATAACTAACTGCTAACAAACTAACTAAATAACTGACAAACTAACTTACTAACTGCAAACTGTCTAACTAACTAACTGCACACTAACTAGGTAACTGCAAAATATCTAAGTAACTGCAAACTAGCTAACTAACTGCAAACAGTCTAACTAAACTGCAAACTTACTAACTCACTGACAAACTTACTAACAAATTGACAAACTAACTAACTAACTGCAAACTAACTAAATAAATGACAAACTGGCTAACTTACTTCAAACTAACTAACTAACTTACAAACTAACAACATAACTGCACACTAGCTAATTTAATGCAAACTAACTAACTAACTGACAATCAAACTAATTTACTGTAAACTAACTAATTAACTGCAAACATTCTGACTAACTGCAATCTAACTAACTAACTGCAAACACTCTAACTAACTGCAAACTAACTAACTAACAGACAAACAAACTAATAAACTGCAAACTAACTAACTAACTGCAAAAAACTAACTAACTGAAAAACGAACTATCTAACCGACAAACTAACTAACTAACTATCTGACATAGTAACTAATTTACACCAAACTATCTAACTAACTGCAAACTAACTAACTAACTGCAAACTAAATAACTAACTGCAAACTAACTAACTACCTGACAAACTATCTAACTAACTGACAATCTAACTATCTAACTTATAAACTAACTAACTAACTGCATACCAAATTACTAACTGACAAACTAACTAACTAACTAACAAACTAACTACCTAACTGACAAACAAACTAACTAACTGAGAAACAAACTAAATAACTGCAAACTGTCTAACTAACTGCAAACTAGTTAACTATTTGCAAAGAATCTAACTAACTGACAAACTAACTTACTAACTGACAAACTAACTGACTAACTGCAAACTAACTAACTAAATGACAAACTAGCTAACTAACTGCAAACTAACTAACTAACTTCCAAACTAACTACATAACTGCACACTATCTAATTTAATGCAAACTAACTAACTAACTGTAAACACACTGACTAACTGACAATCGTACTAATTTACTGCAAACTAACTAAATAACTGCAAAACATCTAGCTAACTGCAAACTAGCTAACCAACTGCAAACTATCTAAGTAATAGCAAGCAATCTAACTAACTGCAAACTTACTAACTAACTTAAAAACTAACTATCTAACTGCGAACTAACCAACTAACTGACAAACTAACTTACTAACTGACAAACTAACTAACTAACTGACTAACTATCTAACTAACTGGCAAACTAACTAACTTACTGCAAACTAACTAACTAACTGCATACTTACTAACTAACTGACATACCAACTAACTAACTGACAAACTAACTATCTAACTGCAAACTTAATAACTAACTGAAAAACTAACCATGTATCTGATAAACTAACTAACTAACTGCAAGCCAACAAACTAACTGCAAACTAACTAACTAACTGACAAACTAACTAACTAACTAACAAACTAACTATATGACTGACAAACTAACTAACTAACTGACAAACTAACTTGCAGTTTGCTAGTTAGTTTGCCAGTTGACCAGTTAGTTTGCTTATATATTTGTTGCTTTTGTTGAAGTTGGTTGGTTTGTTGGTTTCAGTTATTTAGCCTTGTCAGATAGTTGAATTAGGTTGCAGTTAGTTAATTTTGTCGGGTTGAACCAGTTAGTTTGTCAGTTAGTTATTAATCAGTACAAGTTAGTTAGTTTGTCAGTTAGTAAGTTAGTTTGTCAGCTAGTTAGTTAGTTTGCAGTTAGTTACACTGTTTGCAGTTAGTTAGTTAGTTTCTCAGTTATTTATTTAGCTTGCAATTAGTTAGTTAGTTTGTCAGTTAGTAAGTTAGTTTGTCAGTTAGTTAGTTTGTTCGCAGTTAGTTAGTTTGTCAGTTAGTAAGTTAGTTTGCATTTATTTAGATAGCTTGCAGTTAGTTAGATTGTTTGCAGGTAGTTAGCTAGTTTGTCAGTTATATAGTTAGTTTGTCAGTTTGTTTGTTAGTTTGCATCATATTAGTTGCTTTTGTAAGTTAGTTAGTTTGTCAGTTAGTTAGTTAGTTTGCAGTAAGTTAGTTAGTTTGTCAGTTAGTTAGTCCGTTTGTCAGTTAATTTGTTAGTTTGCAGTTAGTTACACCGTTTGCAGTTAGTTAGTTCGTTTCTCAGTTATTTATTTAGCTTGCATTTAGTTAGTTAGTTTGTCAGTTAGTAAGTTAGTTTGTCAGTTAGTTAGTTTGTTCGCAGTTAGTTAGTTTGCCAGTTAGTATGTTAGGTTGTAAGTTAGATAGTTTGTTAGCAGTTAGTTAGTTAGTTTGTCGGTTAGTTAGTTAGTTAGTTTGCAGTTAGTTAGTTAGTTAGTCAGTAAGTTAGTTAGTTTGCCAGTTAGTTAGTCCGTTTGTCAGTTAGTTAGCTAGTTTGCAGTTAGTTAGTCAGATTGCATTACATTAGTTTGTTTGCCAGGTAGTTTTTTAGTTAGTCAGTTTATTAGTTAATTTGCATTAAGATAGTTAATTTGTCATTTACCTAGTTAGTTTGTCAGTTAGTTAGTTAGTTTGCAGTTAGTTAGTTTGTTAGCAGTTAGTTATTTAGTTTGTCAGTTAGTTATTTAGCATGCAGTTAGTTAGTTAGTTTGCTTGCTGGATAGTTCGATTTCTCAGATAGTTAGTTAGTTTGCAGTTAGTTAGATTGTTTGCTGAATAGTTAGTTAGTTTGCAGTTAGTTAGTTTGCAGTTAGTTAGTTTATTAGCAGTTTGTTATTTAGTTTCTCAGGTAGTTAGTTATTTTGCAGTTAGTTAGTTAGTTTGTAAGTTAGTTAGTTAGTTTGCAGTTAGTAAGTTAGTTTTTCAGTTAGTTAGTTTGTTTGCAGTTAGTTTGTTTGTCAGTTAGTAAGTTAGTTTGTAAGTTAGATAGTTTGTTACCAGTTAGTTAGTTAGTTTGTCAGTTTGTTAGCTAGTTTGCATTATATTAGTTACTTTTATACGATAGTTAGTTCGTTTGCAGTTCGTTATTTAGTTTGTGAGTTAGTTAGTTAGTTTGCCGTTAGTTAGTTAGTTTGTCAGTCAGTTAGTTAGTTTGTCAGTTAGTTAGATAGTGTTACGTACGCTGAACGTTTCGTCAATCAAATTTTTCTTGTCACTTGCGTGCATTGGGAAATCGCCCTGCTACCTATCTAACCTTTGGAATGGGGGTCACTTCCGTCGAGATACTGTAGCCCGGTAATTAAGAC
Source organism: Colletes collaris (assembly GCA_030068185.1). Lineage (NCBI taxonomy): Eukaryota > Metazoa > Arthropoda > Insecta > Hymenoptera > Colletidae > Colletes > Colletes collaris. The sequence goes on along the minus strand of JASGYR010000210.1, from coordinate 64,964 downwards.
AATTCGGAGAATACCGAATCCGGTAATTAACACAATTCGGAGAATACCGAATGCGGTAATTTCTAACGTACTTTTCAATCCGCCCCCCACAGATTTTTGGGTATATTAACCCCGCGACTTCATTACTCGGGGGATCATAATCGTATCGTCACGTTCAGAGTCAACGTCACGTCTCTCGTTACGCGTCTACAGTTTTGATAGTCAGTTATATCTAGTGAGATCGGGCTACAGTACCCTTTCGTATCAATATTAAACCATATAGAATCCGTGAACCGGCATAAATTCTATTACGGCCTTTAGTTTCAACCGACTTACCCCGCATCGCCAGTGCGTCAACACCGAGCAACAACATTTTAGGTATTTATAATTATTCTTTGGACGCGACAAACATACACAGAACACTTGTATCTTTCTTGTTTGTTTTAAGAATATATCTAGTTTCATTATTAAATCAGAGTTACTTATCTTCTTTAACCCATTATTATGATAAAGCGATTATTGTTAGTTAAACGTTCCCACAATAATATAACCTTACCGCTCGGGTTATATTATATTTAATAATTGAAGTTACGACGTCAATTAACACATCCTTAATCCAAATACAAATTCTTACAACCTAGTGGCTCCTCGATTACGCATCGAGTTCGTCCACGCAATCTAACACCATCCTAGCGGCTCCCTGCTTACGCACCAGGTTCGTCCGCATCCTTCAGCTAACGGATTACGCATCAGGTTCGTCTGTGATTTATCCAACCTCCCAGCAGCTCCTCGATTACGCATCGAGTTCGTCTGCGTTTGTTCCAACCTCCTAGCAGCTCCCCGATTTCGCATTGGGTTCGTCTGCGACGTTATTAACCAACCTAGACACACCCCGAGAACGCATCGGGTACGTACACGACATTACACCCTCCTACGCCACCCTCGTTTCGCACCACGAACGTCCGTCAGTGACTCCATACTAGAAGGCTCCTGGATTTCGCATCAGGTTCGTCCTCGTTATCAACTATCCTAGCGGCTCCCCGATCTTGCATCGGGTTCGTCCGTGCACCTAATTAACAAATTGATACCATATTCCATACTCTCTCTTGCACTCGCAGGACACGCGGGCTGCACGGCCCTGGCTCGTAACAATAGTTTGCAGTTAGTTAGTTAGTTTGTAAGTTAGCTACATAGTTTGCAGTTAGTTAGTTAGCTTGTCAGTTAGTTAGTTACTTTGTTAGCAGTTAGTTATTTAGTTTGTCCGTTAGTTAGTTATTTTGCAGTTAGGTACTTAGATTGTAAGTTAGCTAGTTAATTTGCAGTTCGTTAGTTACTTTGTCAGTTAGTTAGTTAGTTTGCAGTTAGTTAGTTAGTTTGTCAATTAGTTAGTAAGTTTGTCAGTTAGTTAGTAAGTTTGCAGTTAGTTAGACTGTTTGCAGTTAGTTAGCTAGTTTGCAGTTACTTAGATATTTTGCAGTTATTTAGTTAGTGTGCAGTTAGTTAGTTAGACAGTTTGCAGTTAGTTAGTTAGTTTGTCAATTAGTTAGTAAGTTTGTAAGTTAGTTAGTAAGTTTGCAGTTAGTTAGACTGTTTGCTGTTAGTTAGCTAGTTTGCAGTTACTTAGATATTTTGCAGTTATTTAGTTAGTGTGCAGTCAGCTAGTTAGACAGTTTGGAGTTAGTTAGTTAGTTTGTAAGTTAGTTACTTAGTTTGCAGTTAGTTAGTTAGTTTGTCAGTTAGTTAGTTAGTTTGCAGTTAGTTAGTTAGTTTGTCAGTTAGTAAGCTAGTTTGTCAGTTAGTTAGTTAGTTTGCAGTTAGTTAGATTGTTTGCAGTTAGTTAGCTAGTTTGCAGTTATTTAGATCTTTTGCAGTTATTTAGTTAGAGTGAAGTTAGTTAGTTAGTTTGTCAGTTAGTTAGTCAGTTTGGAGTTAGTTAGTTAGTTTGTAAGTCAGTTAGTTAGTTTGCAGTTAGTTAGTCAGTTTGTCAGTTAGTACGTTAGTTTTTCCGTTAGTTAGTATGTTTGCAGTTAGTTAGTTTGCCAGTTAGTAAGTTAGTTTGTAAGTTAGTCAGTTTGTCAGTTAGTAAGTTAGTTTTTCCGTTAGTTAGTATGTTTGCAGTTAGTTAGTTTGTCAGGTAGTTAGTTAGTTTGCAGTTAGTTAGTTAGTTTGCAGTCAGCTAGATTGTTTGCAGTTAGGTAGTTAGATTGCAGTTCGACAGATTGTTTGCAGATGGTTAGCTAGTTTGCAGTTAGTTAGACAGTTTGCAGTTATTTAGTTAGTTTGTCAGTTAGTTAGTTAGTTTGTCAGTTATATAGTTAGCTTGTCAGTTAGTTAGTTAGTTTGCATTATATTTGTTAGTTTTTAAGTTGGTTAGTTAGTTTGCAGTTAGTTAGATTGTTAGCAGTTAGATATTTAATTTGTCAGTTAGTTAGTTAGTTTGGTGTAAATTACTTAGTTTGTAAGGTAGCTAATGAGGTTGCAGTTTGTTAGTTAGTTTGCCAGTTTGTTAGTTAGTTTGCCTTATATTAGTTACTTTTGTAAGATAGTAAGTTTGTTTGCAGTTAGTTATTTAGTTTGTCAGATAGTTAGTTAGTTTGTCAGTTACTTTGTTAGTTTGCATTATATTAGTTAGTTTGTAAGTTAGTTGGTTAGTTTGCTGGTAGTTAGTTTGTCAGTTAGTTAGTCAGTTTGCAGTTAGTTAGTTGGTTTGCAGATAGTTAGTTAGTTTGCAGTCAGCTAGATTGTTTACAGTTAGTTAGTTAGATTGCAGTTCGTTAAATTGTTTGCAGATAGTTAGCTAGTTTGCAGTTAGTTAGACAGTTTGCAGTTATTTAGTTAGTTTGTCAGTTATTTAGTTATTTCGTCAGTTAGTTAGTTAGTTTGCTGTTTGTTAGATGGTTTGGAGTTAGTAAGATTGTTTGCAGTTAGTTAGTTTGTCAGCTAGTAAGTTAGTTTGAAAGTTAGATAGTTTGTTACCAGTTGGTTAGTTAGTTTGCAGTTCGTTAGACAGTTTGCAGTTACTTAGTTAGTTTGTCAGTTAGATAGTTAGTTTGTCAGTTTGTTAGTTAGTTTGTCAGTTAGTTAGATAGTTTGCTGTCAGTTAGATAGTTTGCTGTTATTTAGATAGTTTGGAGTTAGTAAGATTGTTTGCAGTTAGTTAGTTTGTAAGTTTGTAGTTAGTTAGTTAGTTTGCAGTTAGTTAGATTGTTAGCAGTTAGTTATTTGGTTTGTCAGTTAGTTAGTTAGTTTCCAGTTAGTTAGATATTTTGCAGTTATATAGTTAGTTTTCAGTTAGTTAGTTAGATTACAGTTATTTAGTTAGTTTGCAGTTAGTCAGATGGTTTGCAGTTAGTTAGCTAGTTTGCAGTTAGTTAGACAGTTTGCAGTTATTTAGTTAGTTTGGAAGTTAGCTAGTTAATTTGCAGTTCGTTAGTTAGTTTGTCAGTTAGTTAGTTAGATTGCAGTTAGTTAGTTAGTTTGCCAATTAGTTAGTAAGTTTGTCAGTTAGTTAGTAAGTTCGCAGTTAGTTAGATGGTTTGCAGTTAGTTAGCTAGTTTGCAGTTACTTAGATATTTTGCAGTTATCTAGTTAGTGTGCAGTTAGTTAGTTAGACAGTTTGCAGTTAGTTAGTTAGTTTGTCAATTTGTTAGTAAGTTTGTCAGTTAGTTAGTATGTTTGCATTATATTAGTTAGTTTGTAAGTTAGTTAGTTTGTTTGTTAGCACTTAGTTATTTAGCTTGTCAGTTAGTTAGTTATTTTGCATGCAGTTAGTTAGATTGTCAGTTAGTTTGTTAGGTTGACCGTTAGTTAGTTAGTTTGCAGTTAATTAGATGGTTTCCAGTTAGTTAGCTAGTTTGCAGTGTTAGTTTAGTTGCAGTTATGTTAGTTTGGAAGTTAGCTTAGGTTAATTTGCAGTTCGTTAGTTAGTTTGTCAAGTTAAGTAGTTAGTTCGCAGTTAGTTAGTTAGGTTAGTCAATTGGTTAGTAAGTTTGTCAGTTAGTTAGTAAGTTTGCAGTTGGTTAGACTGTTTGCAGTTAGTTAGCTAGTTTGCAGTTAGATAGACAGTTTGCAGTAATTCAGTAAGTTTGTCAGGTAGTTAGTTAGTTTGTCAGTAACTTTGTTAGTTTGCATTATATTAGTTAGTTTGTAAGTTAGTTGGTTAGTTTGCAGTTAGTTAGTTAGATTGCAGTTCGTTTGATTGTTTGCAGATTGTTAGCTAGTATGCAGTAAGTTAGACAGTTTGCAGTTATTTAGTTAGTTTGTCAGTTATTTAGTTATTTCGTCAGATATTTAGTTAGTTTGCTGTTTGTTAGATAGTTTGGAGTTAGTAAGATTGTTTGCAGTCAGTTAGTTTGTCAGTTAGATAGTTAGTTTGCCAGTTTGTTAGTTAGTTTGTCAGTTAGTTAGATAGTTTGCTGTTATTTAGATAGTTTGGAGTTACTAAGATTGTTTGCAGTTAGTTAGTTTGTAAGTTTGTAGTTAGTTAGTTAGTTTGCAGTTAGATAGATTGTTAGCAGTTAGTTATTTGGTTTGTCAGTTAGTTAGTTAGTTTCCAGTTAGTTAGATATTTTGCAGTTATATAGTTAGTTTTCAGTTAGTTAGTTAGATTACAGTTATTTAGTTAGTTTGCAGTTAGTCAGATGGTTTGCAGTTAGTTAGCTAGTTGGCAGTTATTTAGTTAGTTTGCAGTTAGGTAGTTAGTTTGTAAGTTAGCTAGATAGTTTGCACTTAGTTAGTTAGTTTGCCAGTTAGTTAGTCAGTTTGCAGTTATTTAGATTGTTTGCAGTTATTTAGTTAGATTGGGAGTAAGTTAGTTTGTCAGTTAGATAGTTAGTTTGTCAGTTAGGTAGTTAGATTGTCAGTTAGTTAGTTAATTGGCATTATATTAGTTAGTTTGTCAATTAGTTCGTAAGTTTGTCAGTTAGTTAGTAGGTTTGCAGTTAGTTAGACTGTTTGCAGTTAGTTAGCTAGATTGCAGTTACTTAGATATTTTGCTGTTATTTAGTTATTGTGCAGTTAGTTGGTTAGACTGTTTGCAGTTAGTTAGTTAGTTTGTCAATTTGTTAGTAAGTTTGTCAGTTAGTTAAAGTTAGTTAATTAGTTGGACTGTTTGATTAGTTAACTTCAATTGCGTACTTTTCAGATACATTGCAGAATCTTATTTAGTTGGTGTGCGTTAGTTAGTTTAGTTAGTGTTGGTTTGTAAGTTACTTATTTAGTGTGCAGTTAGTTAGTTAATTTGTCAGTTAGTTAGTTAATTTGCAGTTCGTTAGTTAGTTTGTCAGTTAGTTAGTTAGTTTGCAGTTAGTTAGTTAGTTAGTCAATTAGTTAGTAAGTTTGTCAGTTAGTTAGTATGTTTGCAGTTAGTTAGACTGCTTGCATTTAGTTAGCTAGTTTGCAGTTACTTAGATATTTTGCAGTTACCTAGTTAGTGTGCAGTTAGTTAGTTAGGCAGTTTGCAGTTAGTTAGTTAGTTTGTCAGTTATTTAGTTAGTTTGTTAGCAGTTAGTTATTTAGTTTGACAGTTAGTTAGTTATTTTGCAGGTAGTTAGTTAGTTTATCAGTTAGTTAGATTGTTTGCCGGATAGTTAGTTAGTTTGCAGTTAGATAGATTGCTTGCAGTTAGTTAGTTAATTTGCAGTTAGTTAGTTAGTTTGTAAGTTAGCTAGTTAGTTTGCAGTTAGTTAGTTAGTTTGTAAGATAGTTAGTTAGTTTGCTGTTAGTTAGATGGTTTGTCAGTCAGTTAGTTATTTTGCAGTAAGTTAGTTAGTTTTTGAGTCAGCTAGTTAGTTTGCTGTTATTTAGTTAGTTTGTCAGTTAGTTACTTAGTTTGGTGTAAATTACTTAGTTTGTAAGTTAGTTTTTAGTTTGCAGTTAGTTAGTTAGTTTGTCAGTTAGTTAGTTAGTTTGTCAGTTAGTTAGTTAGTTTGTCAGTTAGCTAGATAGTTTGCCAGTTTGTTAGTTAGTTTGCATTATATTAGTTACTTTTGGCAGTTAGTTAGTTAGTTTGTCAGTTAGTTAATTAGTTTGTCAGATAGTTAGTTAGTTTGTCAGTTATTTAGTTAGTATGTCAGTTAGTACGTTAGTTTGCAGTTTGTTAGATTGTTTGCAGATAGTTAGCTAGTTGCAGTTAGTTGAACAGTTTGCAGTTCTTTAGTTAATTTGTCAGTTAGTTTGTCAGTTAGTTAGATAGATTGAATGGGTGCCAGTTGTTAGTTGGTTGCATTATATTAGTAACTTTGGCAGTTAATTAGTTAGTTTGTCAGTTAGATAGTTAGTTTGCTTTATATTAGTTAGTTTGTATTAGAGTTAGTTAGTCTGTAGTCAGTTGGTTAGTTGCAGTTAGTTAGAATTGTGTGCGAAGCGAATTAGCTAATTGCAGTCAGTTAGTTAGTTTGTCAGTTAGATAGTTAGTTTGCTTTATATTAGTTAGTTTGTAAGTTAGTTAGTTCGTTTGCAGTTAGTTAACAAGTTTGCAGTTTTTTATTTAGTTTGAAAGTTAGTTAGTTAGTTTGTCAGTTAGTTAGTTAGATTGCAGTTAGTTAGTTAGTTTGCAGTGAGTTAGATTGTTTGCAGATAGTTAGCTAGTTTGCAGTTAGTTAGACAGTTTGCAGTTATTTAGTTAGTTTGTCAGTTAGTTAGTTAGTTTGTCAGTTAGATAGTTTGTTTGTTGAGTTGGTTACTTGGTTGCAAATTAATTAATTTGTCAGTTAATTGGTTTCCGGTTTTCGAGTTAGTTTCTAAGAAGTTTGCAGTAAATTGGTTACTTTCTCAGTTAGTTCGTTAGTTAGTTTGCAGTTAGTTAGTTGGTTTGCAGTTAGTTAGTTAGTTTATCCGTCAGATAGTCAGATTGTCAGTTAGTTAGATAGTTTGTCAGCTAGATAGTTAGTTTGTCACTTAGTTGGTTAGTTTGCAGGCAGTTAGTTAGTTAGTTTGCCAGTTAGATAGTTAGTTTGCAGTTAGTATGATGGTTTGCCGGTTAGTTAGTTAGATTGGAATTAGTTATTTAGTTTGTCAGTTAATATGATAGTTTGCATTTAGTTAGTTAGTTTGTCGGTTAGCAAGTTAATTAACTACCTTACAAACTAAGTAATTTACAGCAAACTAACTGACTAACTGACAAATTAAATAACTAACTGCTAACAATCTAACTAACTGCAAACTAACTAACCAACTTAAAAACTAACAAATATAATGCAAACTAACTAACTAACTGACAAACTACCTATATAACTGACAAACTAACTAAATAACTGCAAACTGTCTAACTAACTGCAAACTAGCTAACTATCTGCATACAATCTAACGAACTGCAATCTAACTAACTAACTGCAAACAATCTAGCTGACTGCAAACTAACTAACTAACTGACAAACTAACTAACTAACTGTAAAGTAACTAACTAGCTGAGAAACTAACTAAATAAGTTCAAACTAACTAACTAACTGACAAACTATCTAACTAACTGCAACCTAACTAACTAACTTACAAACTAACTAACTAACTGCAAAATAATTAACTACCTGAGAAACTAAATAACAAACTGCTTATAAACTAACTATCTGTAAACTAACTAACTATTCAGCTATCAATCTAACTAACTGCAAACTAACTAACTAACTGCATACTAACTAAGTAACTGGCAAACTAATTAAATAACTGCAAACTGTCTAACTGACTGCAAACTAACTAACCAACTGACAAACTAACTAGCTAAATGACAAATTGACTCACTTAATGAAAACTAACTAATAAGCTGATAATGTAAATAACTACCTGACAAAGTTACTAATTTAATGCAAACTGACTAACTAACTGCAAACTAACTAACTAACCGGCAAACAATCTAACTATCTGCAAACTAACGACCTATCTGACAATCTAACTAACTAACAGACAAACGAACTAACTAACTCCAAGCTAAATAAATAACTAACAAACTAAGTAACTAACTGCCAACAATCTGACTAACTGCAAAGAAACTAACTAACTGCAAACTAACTAACTAACTGACAAACTAAATAACTAACTGCAAACTAACTAACTAACTTACAAACTAACTAGCTAACTGCAAACTAACTAACTAACTGACAATCTAACTAACTGACTGCAAACTAACTAACTAACTGCGAACTAACTAACTATCTGACAAACTAAATAACTAACTGCTAACAAACTAACTAACTGCAAACTAACTAACTAACTTACATGTTAGCGCCAATTCCTTTTTAAGGGGTGGCACGTGTCAGGGTCAATGCATTTGGGGCTTTGACAAGATTCTCAAGAGTATTGTAGGTATCGATACCGGAACCATAAGTCTGTCATCAGACTTGGGCCGATGTAGTCGATACTTGAGGGCTGCAACTCTAAGAGTCGCGGATGTTTGAATTTATATGTCGGCGATAGAGGCCCCATCGCCACGATCTTCAAATAAGTGGCCGATGACCCGAAGTCATGGTGCTGTACGACATGTGGTAAGATATGGACTTTCTGAGGATCTGGCCACTGCATGAACCCCCCAGCACGGGTACCCAGACTGCAGTGAACCCCACGGCACTTACCCCAGAACCTCGGTAAAATTCGGACGTTAAAATATATTCTCTAACATACAAACTAACTAATTTAATGCAAACTAACTAACTAACTGACAAACTATCTATCTCACTGACAAACTGACCAACTAACTGACAAACTACCTAAATAACTGGAAACTGTATTACTAACTGCAAACTAGCTAACTATCTGCTTACCATATAACCAACTGCATACTAACTAACTAACTGCAAACTAACCAACTAACTGACAAACTAAATAACTAACTGCAAACAAACTAACTAACTTACAAATGTCACTAATATAATGCAAACTAACTAACAAACTGACAAGCTAACTATCTAACTGACAAACTAACAAACTAACTGACAAACTAACTATATAACTGCAAACTATCTAACTAAATCCAAACTATCTAACTATCTGCAAACAATCTAACTAACTTCAAACTAACTAACTAACTGACAAACTAACTAACTAATTGACAGATTAACTAATTTACAGCAACCTAACTAACTAATATACTATCCAAATAACTAACTACCTGTAAACTAACTAACTAACTGCAAACTAACTAACTACCTGACGAACTGACTATTTTACGGCAAAATAACTATCCAACTGCAAACTAACTAACTAACAGCAATATAACTAAATAACTGACAAACTAACTAACTAACTGCAAACTAACTAACTTACTAACAAAAGTAACTAATATAATGCAAACAAACTAACAAACTGCCAAACTAACTATCTAACTGACAAACTAACTGAATAACTGCAAACTGTCTAACTAACTACAAAGTAGCTAACTATCTGCAAACAATATAACTAACTGCAAACTAACTAACTAACTGACAAACTAAATAACTAACTGACAAACTAACTAACTAACAGACAAACGAACTAAACAACTGCAAACTAACTAACTAACTGACAAATTAACTAACTATCTGCAAACTAACTAACTAACTGACAAACTAACTAACTAACTGACAAATTAACAGACTAACTGCAATCTAGCTAAATAACTGACAAATTTACTAATTTAATGCAAACTAACTAACTAACTGACAAACTAGCTAACTAACTGCAAACTACTTCATTTAATGCAAACTATCTAACTAACAGCAAACTAAATAACTAACAGACAATCAAACTAAATTACTGCAAACTATGCAACTAACTGCAAACTAGCTAACTAACTGCAAACAAACTCACTACCTGCAAACTAACTAACTAATAGCAAACAATCTAGCTAACTGCAAACTAACTAACAAACTGACAAACTAACTAACTAACTGACAAACTAACTAAATAACTGCAAACTAACGAACAAACTGACAAACTAACAAACTTCCTAACAAACTAACTAACTAACTGCAAACTGTCTAATAAACTGCAAGCTAACTAACTAACTGCAAACAATCTATCTAACTGTAAACTATCTAATTAATTGCAAACAATCTAACTAGCTGCAAACTAACTGACAAACTGACAAACTAACGAACAAACTGACAAACTAACTAAGTTCCTAACAAACTAACTAACTAACTGCAAACTGTCTAATAAACTGCAAGCTAACTAACTAACTGCAAACAATCTATCTAACTGTAAACTATCTAATAAATTGCAAACAATCTAAATAGCTGCAAACTAACTAACAAACTGACAAACTAACTAACTAACTGACAAACTAACTAACTAAGTGCAAACTGACTAACTAATTGACAAATTAACCAACTAACTGGAAACTAACTAACTAACTTACAAACTAACTAACTAACTTACAAACTATCTAATATAATGCATACTAACTAACTAACTGACAAACTAGCTAACTAACTGCAAATAATCTAACTAGCTGCAAACTAATTTACTAATAGGCAAACTAACTAAATAACTGCAAACTTGGTAACCATCTGCAAATAATCTAACTAACTGACAAACTAACTAAGTAACTTACAAACTGACTAACTAACTGCAAACTAACTAATTTAATGCAAACTATTTAACTAACTGCAAACTTACTAACTAACTGACAATCAAACTAATTTACTGCAAACTAACTAATAACTGCAAAACATCTAACTAACTGCGAACTAGCTAACTAACTGCAAATAATCCAACTAACTGCAAACTAACGAACAAACTGACAAAGTAACTAACTTCCTGACAAACTAATTAGCTTACTGCAAACTAGCTAACTATCTGCAAACAATCTAACTAACTGCAAACTAGCTAACTAACTACAAACTAGCTAACTAAGTGCAAAATAACTAACTAACTTACAAACCAACTAAAATAATGCAAACTGACTAACTAACTGACAAACTAACTAACTAACTGACAAACTAACTAACTAAGTGCAAAGTGACTAACTAATTGACAAATTAACCAACTAACTGGAAACTAACTAACTAACTTACAAACTAACTAACTAACTTACAAACTATTTAATATAATGCATACTAACTAACTAACTGACAAACTAACTAACTAAGTGCAAACTTATTAACTAACTGACATATTAACTAACTAACTGACAAACTAGCTAACTAACTGCAAACAAACTATCTAACTGACAACCTAACTAGCTAATAGACAGGGTAACTAATTAACTGATAAACTAATTTAACGCAAACTAACTAACTAACTGACAATGAAACAAATTTACTGCAAACTAACTAAATAACTGCAAACTATCTAACCAACTGCAAACAAGCTAACTAATACCATACAAACTAACTAACTGCAAACTAACTAACTAACTTACAAACTACCTAATATAATGCAAACTAACTGACTAACTGACAAACTGACAATCTAACAGACGAACTCACTAACTAACGGACAAACGAACTAAATAACTGCAAACTATCTAACTAACTGCAAATTAGCTAACTATCTGCAAACAATCTAACTAACTGACAAATAAACTAAGTAACTGCAAACTAACTAACTAACTGACAAAGTAACTAACTAACTGGAAACTAACTAACTGACTGACAAACTAACTAACTAACTGCAAACTAGCTAACTATCTGCAAACAATCTAACTAACTGCAAACAAACTAACTAACTAACTTACGAACTACCTAACATAATGGAAACTAACTAAGTAACTGACAAACTAACAATCTAACTGACAAACTCACTAACAAACTGAGAAACGAACTAACTTTCTGACAAACTAACTAACTAACTGCAAACTAGCTAACTATCTGCAAACAAACTAACTAACTGCAAACTAACTAACTAACTTACAAACTACCTAATATAATGCAAACTATCTAAGTAACTGACAAACTAACAATTTAACTGACAAATTCACTAATCAGCTGACAAACGAACTAAATAACTGCAAACTATCTAACTAACCGCAAACTATCTAACTAACTGCAAACTAGCTAACTATCTGGAAACAATCTAATTAACTGACAAACTAACTAACTAACTGACAAATTAAGTAAGTTACTGCAAACTAACTGACTAACTGACAAACAAACTAACAATCTGACAAACTAACGAAATAACTGCAAACTAAGTAACTAACTGACAAATTAAGTAACTAACTGCAAACTAACTACATAACTGCAATCTAACTTACTAACTGCAAAGTAATTAATTTAGTGCAAACAATCTAACTAACTGACAATCGAACTAAATAACTGCAAACTTTCGAACTAACCGCAAACTATCTAACTAACTGCAAACTAGCTAACTATCTGCAAACAATCTAACTAACTGACAAACTAACTAACTAACTGACAAATTAAGTAAGTTACTGCAAACTAACTGACTAACTGACAAACAAACTAACTCTCTGACAAACTAACTAAATAACTGCAAACTAAGTAACTAACTGACAAATTAAGTAACTAACTGCAAACTAACTAACTAACATACAAACTAACTTATATAATGGAACCTAACTAACTAAGTGACAAACTAACTATCTAACTGACAAACTAACTAACTAACTGACAAACTAACTAAACAACTGCAAACTGTCTAACTAACTGCATACCAGCTAACTTTCTACAAACAATCTAACTAACTGCAAACTAACTAACTAACTGCAAACTAGCTAACTAACTGCAAAGAATCTAACTAACTAACTGCAAACTAACTATCTAACTGACAAAGTAACTGTCTAACTGCAAACAAACTGACTAACTGACAAACTAACTAACTATCTGCAAACTAACTAACTGACTTACAAACTGACTAACTAACTGCGAGCTAACAAAATAACTGCAAACTAGCTGACTAACTGCAAACAATCTAACTAACTAACTGCAAACTAACTATCTAACTGACAAAGTAACTGTCTAACTGCAAACAAACTAACTAACTGATAAACTATCTATCTAACTGACAAACTAACTAACTATCTGACAAACTAACTAACTAACTGCACACCAACCATCTAACTGCAAGCTAACTAACTAACTAACTGCAAAGTAACTAACTAACTGACAATCAAAGTAACTTACTGCAAACTAACTAAATAACTGCAAAATATCTAACTAACTGCAAACTAGCTAACTAACTGCAAACAATCTAACTAACAGCAAACTAACTATCTATCCGAAAACTCACTAACTAACTGACAAATTAGCTAACTATCTGCAGACAATATAACTAACTATAAACTATCTAACTAACAGCAAGCAATCTAACTAACTGTAAACTAGCGAACTAACTGACAAACAGACTAACTATATGACAAATTAACTATCTAACTGGTAAACTAACTAACTAACTGACAAACTAACTAACTAACTGACAAACTAACTAAACAACTGCAAACTGTCTAACTAACTGCAAACCAGCTATCTTTCTACAAACAATCTAACTAACTGCAAACTAACTAACTAACTGCAAACAATCTAACTAACTGCAAACTAACTAACGTACTGACAAACTAAATAACTAACTGTTAACAAACTAACTAACTAACATACAAACTAACTTATATAATGGAACCTAACTAACTAAGTGACAAACTAACTATCTAACTGACAAACTAACTAACTAACTGACAAACTAACTAAACAACAGCAAACTGTCTAACTAACTGCATACCAGCTAACTTTCTACAAACAATCTAACTAACTGCAAACTAACTAACTAACTGCCAACCAGCTAACTAACTGCAAAGAATCTAACTAACTAACTGCAAACTAACTATCTAACTGACAAAGTAACTGTCTAACTGCAAACAAACTGACTAACTGACAAACTAACTAACTATCTGCAAAAACTGACTAACTAACTGCGAGCTAACAAAATAACTGCAAACTAGCTAACTAACTGCAAACAATCTAACTAACTAACTGCAAACTAACTATCTAACTGACAAAGTAACTGTCTAACTGCAAACAAACTAACTAACTGACAAACTGTCTATCTAACTGACAAACTAACTAACTATCTGACAAACTAACTAACTAACTGCACACCAACCATCTAACTGCAAACTAACTAACTAACTAACTGCAAAGTAACTAACTAACTGACAATCAAAGTAATTTACTGCAAACTAACTAAATAACTGCAAAATATCTAACTAACTGCAAACTAGCTAACTAACTGCAAACAATCTAACTAACAGCAAACTAACTATCTAACTGAAAACTCACTAACTAACTGACAAATTAGCTAACTATCTGCAGACAATCTAACTAACTATAAACTATCTAACTAACAGCAAGCAATCTAACTAACTGTAAACTATCGAACTAACTGACAAACTGACTAACTATATGACAAACTAACTATCTAACTGATAGACTAACTAACTAACTGACAAACTAACTAAAAAACTGCAAACTATCTATCTAACTGCAAACTAACTAACTAACTGACAAGCTAACTAACTAACTGCAAACAAACTAACTAACTGGCAAACTAACTAACTAACTGACAAACTAATTAACTAACTGACTAACTAAATAACTAACTGCGAACAAACTAACTAACTTACAAACAAACAAATATAATGCAAACTAACTAACTAACTGACAAACTAACTGCCTAACTGACAAACTAACTAAATAACTGCAAACTATCTATCAAACTGCAAACTAGCTAACTATCTGCAAACAATCTAACTAACTGCAAACTAACGAACTAACTGACAATCAAACTAATTTACAGCAAACTAACTGTATAACTGCAAAACATCTAACTAACTGCAAACTAGGTAACTATCTGCAAACAATCTAGCTAAGTGCAAACTAACTAACTAATTGCAAACAATGTAACTAACTGCAAACTAACTGACTAACTGGCAAACTAACTAACTAACTGACAAACTAAATAAAAAACTCTAAACTATCTAACTAACTGCAAACTAGCTAACTATCTGCAAACAATCTATCTAACTGCAAACTAACTTGTTTAAATATCGCGTTAATTCGATGCGTATAAGAATAGTAAAATATTTGTCGTCACCCGGTATTGTTCTTCTGCGTATGTAACCGACTCGAGACTGTTCGACTCTCGTGCCCGCTACGCGAAAACAAGACAGGTTATAAAACTGTCAGATGCGGATTTCTTCGAAACATCCGCGATCCACGAAAATTACGCGTGATTTCGAGCTAACGATTCGGCGCGTGTATAAAGAGAAGAGTACGACTATAATAAGTTGGACAAAGACGAATTCAAATTCGTCTACAGCGCCGCTAGTCGGAGATTCGCCCTCGAATTTGACTAACCGTGCTGGATCGTCACTCTGAATTTGGAATCGGTAGCGAGCACATGGGCATACGAACCCGCTCCCGCTTAAATTCCAAAACGGCCGACTAGTTCTGAGCTCCTCGAACTATCGGAGAAATTACCAACGTGGTACGGAAGTTTAACACGAAAAAACGGATCGGCAATCCATCCGGTAACGTCTTAACTTCCACACACGTTATTTAATTTCAATTAAAATTAGAGTCGGAAGCGCGAGGAAGGTCTCGACGAAAACGGATAGGAACCCATCCGGTACCGTCAATACTTCCATAATCGGCTTACCTATTAAAAGATCAGATCGGAACACGACCTGATTAATTAATTAACTGACTGTAAAATCTCGCAGGTTATAATCCGAGATTTCGATTTCAGCAGTGGGTACGATCCACCTCAGCCTGAATACAGACTCGTATCCCTGTAATCAGAGATCGTGTCCGAGGTATTCAGCAGTGGCTACGACCCACCTTGGTCTGAAAAAATCAATAGTAAAAGAAAACACGTATCGCTGCAATCAGAGGTCGTGTTTAAGGTATCGAGGTTGACTCTCGTACCTCTCTAGTATATCAAACGGTTCGGAACCCACAATCCAGGGGTGTATAAAATACCCTGGGTGGATTTACCACCTTCTACTCGAAGTGTGGGACAACTTTCACTCCCAGCTTACGACGAATCGCAGAATACCTCCAAAGATCGCCAGTCTAGTACGGTCACTGTGCGTAGGACGTTAATTCATTAAGCTACGTGGTGTCAGGCCCAATCGTAAGTCGACCCAAGGGCGCCGTTGGCACACCTGCATCACACCGTGCCCGTACGCACGCAATAAGGTGTAAAGGGCCGAGGAGCGGGTACGGTTGCAGCCTTACAACCTCCACCCGTTACCCTCTCCTACGACAGTCAAAACCTGCAGTCGAGGAAGTAACGAGGTTGAATCTCGTCTTCCCAAAACTGCAATAAGAAGTTTCCCGGTTTAAAGGGAACGCACAAACATATACAGTCCACTAAGCTTAGCCGCGTAACGCGGCGGCTGGAATTTCCCGCTCTGAGCGCGACGAGCATAATCAGGAGCGCGTGTACATTAAAACGAGACGGAAAGCGTGACTCACGTTGCCGAATATTTACACATAGTTCCGTCTCTTTTGGTGTCAGAACAGCGTGACACGAGCAGCCGCCAGACGACGGCCAGACGGATCACGCGTCGCCGAACACGGCTGTATCAATTTAAAGGACCGATAAAAATAAAAGACGTGAAAATCTATATAACGCGTGACAATTACTTTTCCATCCTCCTATTCCCTCGTGATCCGGACCCCCGTTAGACGAGGTTCTCAAATCAGTGTTTGAGTCCTCCAAATTCTAACATAAGGTCCTTCGAGCCGGATACAAACGAGGTTGAAAAGGCAAAAAGAAAAGTACATTTTCTCACACGTGTGGAACCACCCACGTAAGAGGTTTCTTTCGAGCGGTTTAATCCTCGAAAAACACTCACTATGGCCGTGCAACAGCTATCCATAGAAATAGATCACGATGACGAGATCGAAGACTTGGTCGATCTATGTGGTCAGCTCAAACGGTTCTGTGTAAACCTAAAAAAGTTGGGACGAGCGAAGTACTCAGATCGTTTGCTTGAGGAAAAACTCGAGCACGCTAAAGAAACTTGGCGTGAGATACGCACTAAGTACGCCAGCGTGCGTAAACAAATACCTGCAGCGGCAAGACCGTCTCACGATCTTTTCAAGCTGAATTATATGAGGCATGTCGAGGACGATTTCCAAGATTTCCAGGATCTCGTCCTTACTGAACTAGGCCGACTGAGTGCTGAGTCGAAACCAGCAACGTCGGAAGTTCAGTGTAGTATACCGATCGAGCTCCCGAAGCAACGATTACCCAAATTCGGAGGGATCCTCAAGAATGGGAACATTTCGAGGATCTGTTCACCTCCGGGGTCGTACGAAATGCAGGACTGTCGGATGTGCAAAAATTGCATTATCTGAACGCCTGCCTAGAGGAACCCGCTCTAGCGTCCATTGCTTCATTCGAGATCGTCGGTCGTAATTTCTCAGTGGCGTGGACAAGGTTGAAGAACACCTTCGGTCTCCCACGCATAGTCACGGGAAAACTGCTGGATAAGCTCCTGTTCCTAAAACCCTTTGACACCGGTGATCTGGCCAGCATGCAGCAGATCACCGTGGGTTGCACGCAGGCACTCGCTGCCCTTGACAAAGGCACGCCCGAACAGCAGCAGGACTGGCTACTCGCGCATTGGGCGAAACAGAAGTTTTCGCCGGCGCTTGAGTTAGGAGTGGCAAAACGCTAAAACTTTCGACAGAATATCCTACGTTTGAGGACGTACGAAAATTCATCGAGATGCACTCACGCGCACTGCTCTCCATGGACGAAGCGCCGCGCGGTTGCACTTGCGTCTGTCACGAAACCAAGCGCACGTAGTCATAGCGCGACTCGGGAATCGAGATCGGCCTCGAGACACGTGCGCAGCCATAATGTTGTCGTGGACAACGTCCGGGCGGAAAAGCCACGGGAAATGTGTCACGACAACAGGCAAAGTGGGGCGACGTCTATGAAATTATGCGGATTCTGTAACGGGCCGCACAAATTGACGCAATGCCAGAACTTCGTGCGATTGACTGCTAAAATGTGCAGTCATTACGTAAAAAATCATGGGTGGTGCGTACAGTGTCTGGGCACCACCCATATAAACTGCACGAAGTGCAGAAGCCCGGCATGCACGAAGTGCAGCGGAAGGCGCCATCCCCTGCTGCACTTCGAAATATTCCGGGAATCGCAATCTCAGCCGTTACCGGTAAACGAGTACGGCGAGAGAGAGGAAACGAGCTCACGAGCCCCTCGGCGGCCTGCGAAATCCAGGCCACACACCCAAAACCTCGTCGAGCTACAAACCACCAACCAAAGCCACGACGTCGCAGCTGTACGACGTTCGGTATGAGGTGTTACCGAGGCCCGTGTTGTTGGCTACGGCTCGAGTGCGGTGTATGGGAAATACGGTTGCGACGCGCATCGCGCTGCTGCGCACTGCTAGATCAAAGTTCGGAAACTTCGTTTATTTTCCGCAAGTTTGGTGTTGAATGACCTCCAACTTGTACGAAGGAAAACCCCAGCCACGGTGACGGGCTTGAGGAGGAACCGAACGAAATACGATCAAATAGTGTTGGGATGTGCCTCAGCGCGAAAGAAGATTAGAACACCGACCTGTACGGTCGACGCGTACGTCGTTGCCCAGAGATCACGACAACCTACGCACCCACGCCATGAAGCCACTCGGCTACTGAAGCGTTCCGGGACCTACCTATCTCGCCGACCCCGACCACAACGCTGATCAAACTATTAAAATTTTGATCGGCGCGGACTTATATGCACAGATTATGCAGACCGGGATTCCGTCGCATAACAGCGGAAAGAGTCCGATAGCCCAAGAAACTGCAAGTTCGGCTGGGTCGATTTCCGGACCGATACTTGCAGTATGGGCAAAACCCAGAATCCAGTACGGGCGATGCACTGCACCGTACTCGAATCGCTAGTTCAAGCGATTCGGAAATTCTGGGAAACGGAAGAAATCCCCGCAAACTCGGTGCGTACAAAGTCCGAGGAAGATAGCGAGGCATTTTTCCGAAAAACCGTCGTCCGTGACGAAACTGGGAGGTTTCTAGTTCAACTCCCCTTCAACTCCCCAACTAACTAACTAACTTACAAAGTAACTAATATACTGCAAACTATCTAACTAACTGCAAACAATCTAACTAACTGCAAACTAAATAAATAACAGCAAACTAACTAACTAACTGCAAACTAACTAAGTAACCAACAGACAAAGTAACTAATTTACTGCAAACTGCCTAACTAACTGACAAACTCACTTACTAACTGACAAACTAACTAACTAACTGACAAACTAACTATCTAACTTTTAAACTAACCAACTAACTGCAAACTAACTAATTAACTGACAAACTAAAGAACTACCTGACAAACTAACTAATGTAATGCAAATTGACTAACTAACTGCAAACTAGCTAACTATCTGCAAACAATCTAACTAACTGCAAACTAACTAACTAACTGACAAACTAACTACCTAACTGCAAACTAACTAACTGACTGACAAACTAACTTAATAACTGCAAACAATCTAACCATCTGCAAGCAATCTAACTGACTGCGAACTAACTAACTAACTGGGAAACTAACAGACTAACTACAAACACTCTAACTAACTGCAAACTAACTGACTAACAGACAAACTAACTAATAAACTGCAAAGCCATCTAACTAACTTACCAAACCTTTAAGCTATAAATGCCATCTGCAAACAATCAAACTAACTGCAAACTAACTAACTAACTACAAGCAAAGTGACTAACTGCAAACTAACTAACTAACTGCAAACAATCTAACTGACTGCAAACTAACTAACTATCTGACAAACTAACTAACTAACTGACAAACTATCTATCAAACTGATAAACTAACTAACTGCAAACCAACTAACTAACTGCAAACTAACTAATTAACTAACTGCAAACTAACTAATTAACTAAGTGACAAAGTAACTAATTTACTGTAAACTATCTAACTAACTGCAAACTAGGTTACTATCTGCAGACAATCTAACTAACTACAAACTATCTAACTATCAGCACGCAATCTAACTAACAGGAAACTAACTAACTAACCGGCAAACAATCTAACTAACTGCAAACTAAGTAACTGTCTGACAATCGAACTAGCTAACAGACAAATTAACTAATTAACTGCAAGCTAGATAACTAACTGCAAACTAACTACCTAACTGCAAACTAACTGACTAACTGCCAAACTAACTAACTAACTGACAAACTAACTAACTAATTGCAAGCTAGCTAACTAACTGCAAACTGGCTAACTAACTGCAAACAATCTAACTAACTGCAAACTATCGTACTAACTGACAAACTAACTAACTAACTGACAAAGTAACTAATTTACTGCAAACTATCTAACTAACTGCAAAGAATCTAACTAACTGCAAACTAACTAAATAACAGCAAACTAACTAACTAACTGCAAACTAACTAACTAACTGACAGACTAAGTAACTAACAGTCAAACTAACTATCTAACTGATACACTAACTAACTAACTGTACACCAACTAACTAACTGCAAACTAACTAACTAACTGACAAACTAACTAATAAACTTCAAACTATCTAACTAACTGTAAACTTTCTAACCATCTGCAAACAATCAAACTAACTGCAAACTAACTAACTAACTGCAAGCAAACTGACTAACTGCAAACTAGCTAACTAACTGCAAACAATCTATCTAACTGCAAACTAACTAACTAACTCACTGACAAAATAACTAAATAACTGCAAACTGTCTAACCAACTGCAAACTAGCTAACTATCTGCAAACAATCTAACTAACTGCAAACTGACTAACTAACTGCAAACTAACTAACTAACTGACAAACTATCTAACTAACTGAGAAACTAAATAAAAAAATGTATACTTTCTAACAAACTGCGAACTAGCTAACTATTTGCAAACAATCTAACTAACGGCAAACTAACTAATATAATGCAAACTAACTAACTAACTGACAAACAAACTATCTAACTGACAAACTAACTAACTAACAGACAAAATAACTAAATAAATGCAAACTGTCTAACTAACTGTACACCAACTAACTAACTGCAAAATAACTAACTAACTGACAAACTAACTTACTTACTGACAAACTAACTATCTAACTATAAACTAACAAAATGTCAAACTAACTATCTAACTGACAAACTAATTAACTGACGAACAAACTGTCTAACTGAAACTGACTAATTAACTGGCAAACTATGGAACTAACTGCAAACTAGCTAACTAACTGCAAACATACTAACTAACTGACAATCAAACTAATTTACTGCAAAATAAGTAAATAACTGCAAAATATCTAAGTATCTGCAAATTAGCTAACTTACACCGCCAAACAATCTAACTAACTGACAAACTAACTAATTTACTGCAAAATAACTAACTAACTGCAAACTAACTAACTAACTGCAAACAGACTAACTAACTGCAAACTAATTAACTAACTGACAAACTAACTTACTAACTGACAAACAAGCTATCTAACTGACAATCAAAGTAATTTACAGCAAAGTAGTATAGCTATGGGGATTCTAACCCATTGGGCAATGAGGGGAGCGTGTGGCGTGGGGAAGTGTGGGCGCGCGGGTAGTGCGGCGCGGAGAACTCTGGGCGCGGGGCCTGTGGGGAGTGGAAGATTGGTTGCGCGCACACGAGCCGCGGAGTGGGGGATGTCAGGGGATTAGTCCAGGCCGAGCCGCGCCGCGAGACCTCTCCAGACCTGGCCCCGCCGTCAGGAAATTTTTTAAGAGGGGAATGATCCCCGAAAACTTTTCATACCGAACCGAGGGAGGGATGACCCCCGAAAATTTTTCTACACCACAGAGCAGTTGTTATTGTCTTTTCGGCATTCTCAGTACGATTCGATGAGATCTAAAAAAATAGAATTACATAATGTTCTCCTAAGAAAATATTTACAGCTAGCGAAAAAAAAACAAAGCAACATCATTCGGCAATCGTAAATCTATTCTTTATTATTTATTATTCTAGTACTCGTATAAGATTTCAGATTTTTATAGTTCACTGTGGTTAGGTTTGGTCAAACTCTTGCAAACGCGTTATAGAAAATGGTTAATATCATTTACGAAACACAAGAAATAAAGTTTCATACTGTATACTAAATGCAGAAAAAATTTACTCGAAGAAATTGCAGTTCCTCTTTCATCCAGAGTCGAGTCGAGTCTCGCGCAACGATGCGTTTTCGCGCTTTGTCAGCGAGTACGTTATCTGCTGCGTGCCTTTCGCCGAAGTCGTTGCTACGCGAATATGCAATATCGTGTTCGCGACACGCTGCGTCCAACGGATTAAAATATGAAATATAAATTAAATCGACGGTCCAGCCTTAGATTTATGCGAGGAGAGACTGGGGAAGACGGGTAAATAAAATTGGAGAAATAATATATGTTTTAAATGAGAATATATTGTTACAATAGAAGAATATATTGTTTTTTTTTTTTTTTTTGAAACGTCGAATCTTAGAATTATGCGAGGAGATAAGGTGGAAGACGGGTAAATAAAAAGGGAGAAATAATATATGTTTTAAATGATACTATATTGTTACATTTTTTGATGCGAGCACCAACTACAATATCATTGATGGCGCATCCTAGCAGTTCACTATCTACAAGATAATCCTTGCAGTAATATTCACTGTCGCGTATGATTTTAGCAGCACAACGTGTATCTAATGTTTCGGAGACAGCATCGCTTTTTTGTTGCAGCACGTTAACAAAAGTTTTAAATTTTATATATAGAGCCGCGGATACACATAGCTTACACACGGCCCAAGATTAAATAAAAATGTTACTGTATTCGGTTTGAAATACAGCGACTTAGTATCCATTGTCATCTTTACAATCGGTGAATCATACATGTGACAAAATTCCACCGCTAATTCATCAATCCGCATCAATGATGATCCGGGCAATTGTGCACGTTCCTCGATGTTTGTACAGCTGTCGAATAGTGTGTTCCATGTATGTCATGGTATTATGAGATGATTCCCACGAATATCGCCGAGAAGAATTTCTACATCGGCTATAGGACCTACTCTGATTCCAATTTCCAAATATTTGCTGCCCGAGGATGTTAATGCGTATCTTCTGACCATGACACGCGATGGTTGGCGCGGCCTAAAAGCATAATCATGAAAATTACCTTTTTCATGAAAAAACATAAATAAATAAATAAAAAATTATAAAAGGTTACCTGTTAAATGTATTCTCCTTGCATGGAGATACACCATCATCTTGCACGATTGGAACGTAATAACGCATGGCACTGGTACTACATTTTCTTTCAGAGCACTATTTGTTCCGTCGAAAATTCAGCGAAGCTACTGAGCGATTGATGGAATAGCGTCCGGGGAGACGGCTTAAATAGAGGTGCAATCCCCACCACATTTTATTCTAAAGCTACCATTTTTTCCCCCCATAATGCTTTTGTTCAATCTTAACATCGCAGCATATCGCGCGATTGCATGTAACTTGGGATTCCAAGGATAAAAGTCTCGACACGTGTTGAATGTAATATAATATCTGTGGAAGCGCTGAATCTTAGAATTATGTGGAATCAATAGAAACTGTGTTGAACGATCTTGCGCACTAATTCGTCATACGAGTGAATCATGGAAAGAATTATGCGATATCAGCAGAAACTGCATAGAACCATGTTGGCATGCAATGCATTTTGAGGGAGGGAGAGACACCGAAAGAGTTAGGCAGAGATACCAAAATCGCTGTGCTGGTATAAAAGCACGCTTTAAACTGCACAAGGCCTCAAATAGTTACAACGTGTTGCATTGAAAAAAAGGATATTACATTTACATTTACATTTACATTTAAATTTACATTCCATTTACAATCATGGAACAATTCGCACAAGTAGAACGCCAATTGTTGGATCAATCCGAACGATTGATTTCGCAGTTAGAGTACCTCGCGTGGGAAGAACGGTGCAACGAGTGTATCGAATCTTTGGAAGAACACAGCCGCGTGAAACGCTCGCGATTATCGATCGGTGTTCGACAATCGTTGGTTGCCCGAATCGCGCGACTCGAAGGATTGAAACATTTGGTGCGCAGACGTTTCGCGCGTGAAGGTGCCGGACATTCGAGTACGGGACTTTTGTGGCGTGAAATACACACTGCGTTCGATACTCGCGTATTAACAGGTGTCATCCTAAATTCGAATTACATCGAAACGCGCAACTTCCTCCAGGATGCAGAGACCATTGTGCTGGAGCATGTTCGGGACACTTTGAGGAAACATCGAAACCTCAAAGTGAACACGGTGTTCAACGGCGAATTTGTGGCAGGTGACAAGCATGCTTGTAAAAGCATCAAAACCCGAATCTGTGAACTCTTCCACACATCCGATCTGCAGGAGTGGTACCAGCGATGCGTCGTCGAATCCACCCTGGCATCGCTGGAAGAGTTCCAGGAACGCGACAGCGGATGGGCATTGGCGAGAATCATGAATCTGACCGTCAATGTCAATAGGTATAATCCACTCCGCGCGGGGTGTCACGTCAAGTTGCCGCGAGAAATCATGCTGAAGAGGGCAACAATAAGCATACAATCCTCAGACAACACATGTTTCGCGTGGGCAGTTGTCGCAGCTCTACATCCAGCAACAAAATATCCTGAACGTCCAGGTTCATACCCGCAGTATACGTCGATCCTAAATCTCCCGGGCATTGGGTTCCCAATGTCTCTGGGGTATATTGGGAAGTTTGAACGGCTGAACGACATCTCCGTCAATGTCTACAGCTTCGAGGAGAAGATGAAGAAGGGGCCAACAGTCTTCCCGCTGCACCTCACCAGCCAGAAGAGGGATAGACATGTAAACTTGCTTTACACGCCGAATCAAGAGCACGGCGATGTAGGGCATTTGCATGCATTAAGGACTTGTCCAGGCTGGTGGGCATGCAGCTGAGCAGGCACAAAGCCAAGAAATTCATCTGCGATCGGTATGTATAAAAAAAAAATTTATGAAATGTTTAAAAAATGTTGAAATATATGTGAAATTAAATAAATTTTTTGGGGTTTACAGATGCATGCACTACTTCGGATCTACCGAGAAGTTGGAGGTGCATTCGCTGGACTGCGGGCAGATAAACAACTGCGCCATTCTGCTGCCCAGCGAAGGCGACAATCTGCTCAATTTCAGCAACCACGGTAGGAAGGGGCGGCTCCCTTTCGTGGTATATGCAGATCTGGAGTGCATCATCGCAAAAACGTTGGACAACCAAGCGGGTGATAATAAATTACATACATATCAACACCACAATGTACACAGCATTGCATATTATATGCATTGTTCATATGATACATCACTGTCGATGTATCGATGTCGCCGCGACACAGATTGTGTTTCATGGTTCGTCGACGAACATAAAAATTTTGCAAACTTTGCCAAACCTATTGTTACCAGTAATGTTCCCATGCTGGATTTAACTCCCGAACAGTTGACGACATTTCGCAATGCAGCACATTGTCATATTTGCGACGAACCATTCAAGGCTAGCGATGTACGAGTTCGCGATCATTGCCATCTGTCCGGACGGTTCAGAGGCCCAGCACATTCGGAGTGCAATTTAAATTATAAAAATGTGTTTTACATCCCCATAGTTTTCCATAATTTATCCGGCTATGATTCGCATTTCATTATCGAGGAAATAGCTACCGCTTTCGAAGGTCACATTGATGTATTACCTATAACTAAAGAAAAATATATTTCTTTCACAAAACATGTTGAAGATACGGATGAATCAGACTCGCAAAATTATATTAAATTACGATTCATCGATTCATACAAATTTCTAAATAGCAGTCTCGACAAATTAGCATCTTTTCTTAACACAGATCAATTAAAAATTTTGCGATCCCAATTTGGAACATTATCCACTGAGGATTTCAATTTATTGGCGCGAAAGGGTGTCTTTAAATATGAATACCTTGATTGCGCGAACAAGCTGCAGGATCCATGCTTACCACCGCGTGTGTCATTCTACAGTTCGTTAACGGGTGAGACTGTATCAGAGACCGATTACGCACACGCCGAGACAGTCTGGCAGCGTTTCGAGATTAGAACCTTGGGCGAATACAGCGATTTGTATTTGAAAACTGATGTCTTGTTATTGGCAGATATTTTTGAAAATTTTCGCGAAAGTTGTATCAAGAGCTACGGATTAGATTCATTACTATACTCTACCTGGTTTCACATGGGATGCAATGCTAAAACAAACCAAAATTACATTCGAATTGCTCACAGATATCGATATGGTCATGTTTATCGAACGCGGTATACGCGGGGGCTTAAGTCAATGTTCCGGAAGATACGCACATGCCAATAACAAGTACATGTCATCTTACGACGCATCGGAAGAATCATCGTACTTGATGTACTTTGACGTGAACAATTTGTATGGATGGGCAATGTGTCAGCCTCTACCATACGCTAAATTTCAATGGGTCGAAGATGTTGTAAATTTTGACGTATCTTCAATCGGTGTCGATTCGCCCACGGGATCCATTCTCGAGGTAGATCTGGAATATCCGCAACGTCTGCACGATGCTCATGCAGATCTGCCGTTCTGTCCGACGCGCGCCAAACCACCTGGCAGCAGGCAGGACAAGTTACTCGCGACGTTATACGATAAGCAGCGTTACATAATCCATTATCGCAACCTGCAGCAGTGCACGCGTCACGGTCTTCGTATTACAAAGATACACCGCGTGCTTCAATTCGCTCAATCTCCTGGCTCCGCGATTACATCGAACTCAACACACGATTTAGAACAAGCGCGACAAACGACTTTGAAAAGAATTTGTACAGAATTGATGAACAACGCAGTATTTGGTAAAACTATGGAAAATGTACGAAACCATGTGGATGTAAAACTTGTGACACATTGGGAAGGGCGATATGGCGCGGAGGCAATGATCGCGAAACCGAATTTCCACAGCAGAAGTGTTTTTCGGAAAATTTAGTAGCTGTTGAATTGCGAAAACTCGAGGTGAAATTCAACAAACCGATATACGTGGGTATGTGCATTCTGGACATATCAAAACTTTGTTTGTATGAATTTCACCCGCAGTACATGTCTCCTAAACACGGGCAAAATTGTAAAATTTTATACACCGAGCACTGACAGTCTTATTTATACGCCGCATTCGGTTGCACGACGATATCCTACCTGAGTCTATGAAGCGCACAATGGGCCATCGATAGATTCGACACAAGCGATTTATCCACTACCGACAATCCATATAATATGCCACGCGCGTAAATAAGAAAGGTTCCGGGGCTGATGAAGGATGAAAATAACGGTGCGATAATGACTGAATTGCATAGTAGGTCTTAGAGGCGAAAATGTATGCAAAATTTCGCGTAGAGCGGCAAAAAAGATATTACTGAAGAAGGCGAAAGGCGTCAAGACCAACCGTCACTTAGCCAGAACGATAACTTTCGTCGACTACGCGCAGTGTTTGCGAAATTAGATCGAATTGGTTCGCAGACAATGATGCATACGGTCTAATTTGCACATAGTGTACACCATTTGGGAATCAAATTTCGCTCTAAGTCCTTTTGACGTAACGCGATATATCGTACCCGATTCGTCCGACACTCTGCCCTGGGGACATTGCCTGTAATATACCGTTGTAAAAATAGAAATTGTTATTATTGTATTTATGGTTATAAATAGTGGAATTTATTGTATAATATAAAATTGTTTACAAAATTGTCCATGCAAATGTATAGAAATTAGTATTTATTAACTCATTCATATAAATAGTGGGGATTAATAATATGTAAAATAAAAGTCGCCACTCAATAACTATATGTATATGCATCATTGTATTTTATTGAACCATGTATTATTTTACAATACATTATTTTTATTTATCCAAGGATTGTGTGGTTTCAAAGCCCAAATCCACTTGACATACACCTTATCCCCTTTCTACGCATAACACTTTTTCCACTAGATGCACATCAGGATCTGTTGACGCGTTGCAGCTCATGTTCAGTAGAATCACTCCGGCAACAGGTTTTCCAAAGTGAATCGAAGGAGCAGATACGGTCGCGGGATTAGTTGCCTTATTACTTTGGCTATTTTAAACACCTCCGTTGTCCAATTCGGTTGTATAGCCTTTATCGAAGATGGTTTTAAATTCTTGCTCACGCGCACTTTTAAACTAACCCAATTCTGAATCTCGCTGGAGCAGTGATCTTTATGTTGCGCTGTATACTGTAGCTAGCAGCTTATCGGCGATCGCAGGGGTAACATCGCAAGGACGCATTCCGATGGTTCTATGTTTTCCGTGCGTTATACTCTGCGAAGTAGTACGCGGTAGAATGCATCAGCCCATTTATAGAGTTCCATTGAGCGTAAATAGTTTCCACCATATTGTTCTTCTCAAGAAGTTCGATTGAAACGCGTTCTCTACGACGGAGGCCTTCATCACCGAATACGTCGAATAATGATTAATGCCATGCTTTGGTCATGAGTTTCTGCACATCCAACGTTTGTAAAATTCTTTTCCTTGATCGGTTTGCAAATTTTTTCGGATGTCGATCTCTAAATATCTTTACAAACGCTTTAGTCACCTCAGCACCACGCTTTAGTCTTGAGTGGTACCGCCACATGCATACTTGCTCAGCAGCATCGATGACCGTGAGTATATAGTGATGACCTCGGTTGAATCGCGAGTATGGACGCATTTCGCACCACACAACAACGTCGTGGCTTGCACCACAGATCATCGTATCCATGCACTATGACGTGTCTCCGCGGGAAATGTCTTCGAGCTGGAGCATGCAATTCCTCAACAAGATTGTCGCTTCTTGAGACTATGACGCTGCTTCATTACTCTCGGATTTCGATATTGGTTGCATGTTTGATCGCAGAGATGTCTTTGACACGAATGATGCGATAATTATCGTGTACATACATTATGTGCTCCCCCATCGGCTCGAGAGGAAATTCTGGTCAAGTTCAACACGTCTCGCATGATTTTCCTTCGCATTGTCGACGCGGATTCAATGCGCGTGATATCTCTTGAACACTGTTTCTGCAACGTCAACATATCTCTCCTGAAACATGCCCAAGCTTCCTCTCCAATTCTTCATTGCTGCTCTCTCAAAAGTTTAATGCTCTTTTCCAGCATATAGTTTATTAACGGCATCAAGCTGTCAAGCTGTCGGCTGAGCTACGTGTCGTATCTTGCGTGATTTTGCATCAAAGTCGGCACCTGCCACGCAAAGAGCATTGTCTCTGCATATAATTTTCGAAGCAAACCGCTCCATTTGTAATAGTCCATTCCAGCTGCTCCGCTCTTTCTCGAGCGATACTCCAAATTATTGATCAGCATCTCAACACGCATAGAGTGCACATCATCGGTTCGCGCGCGATTTAATTTATAATGAGGCCGACCTCGCGGAGTTCCTCGATAATCGATAGAATTTCATGGCCATGCGAATTGTTACCCGCCTGACGCGACGCGCTTCCAGCAAACGGAGTCGATCCACCAGCTCGTTTGGGACTCGTCCCAGTGCACGTAATCGATCTTGTTATCATTTACCGTCATGACTCGGCATGGAACCGCTTCAGGCCTTTCCCTGCGCTTACTGGCGGTCGATATACGGGGTAGTAGCGGTGCTATTACATGTTTATACTTGTATCCTTATTTACCCATTACGGGGATTTTGGGCGTTATGACCACGTCTTAGTTGCGGAGCATTTGTTGTCAGTTAGTATACTTTTGTATTTTTGCCTATCAGCATCTGTTTATATCGCGAAGACGGGAATTCTCTTGAAAATAAGTTCATAAATACACGGAGATCCTCCATAATTTAAACCATCAATGAATATATTAACATCCTTTGTCCATATCGAAAGCCTATATCCCACAAGCATCCGTTCCACTATTGTCAAAGTATACTCCATACACATGATCCATGATCGTATCCCTATCACCAATTAGGATTGCGCGCACGTATTTTTGCCCCAACGGACCGAAATGGTTGCGAAATGTTTGTTGCCCCTCGGATGTTTGGAGTTCATGCCTAATAGATGTTGCAAATGACTCATCGGCAGAAGTTTCGTAAACGCCTTCAGCATTGCTTGTGAGCGACTGTACATCGGGAAATGTATTTATTGGTGCAGGCGGAACCGGTGAATCGTTTAACATGACATTCGGTTGTTTACGCGTCGATTGAAATGGTGTTGAGGTTACGAGCGAATTTTACTATGACGGTTATAAACGTGTACTATTTATCTTTTGAGATATGTTGCCTTTCGGTTGGAGTTTTTGTTTATGTGTTAATGTTTCAGATTCCTTCAACGTTCGTGCTCGTCAGCGATGGCATGTCAGCTTTTGTCGCTGTTTTCGTATTTTTCCACAATATGTTTTAAGGGCTCAACAACTTAGGTTTAAAGTATCTCTCCAACGCGATATCTTCCTCCATCTTGCCAGTCTTCACAAATCCTGATGTTTCTTTTTGCGAATGGAATCACTGGTTTTTGCAATTTCCTTCGCTATTCTCTCGCGATCCTTAATCTCCAGACTATCGATATCAATCATTGTGCCGCAGACGTTGCTTTTCCACCGACGTGTCGATGACGATTGGCCACCTCACGGTACCGCAAACTCGTTAAATCCCCTTTCTATAACGTCCATTGGACATCGCTGCAATCCTTGTCTATCACCACGAAACTGTACTCCCGATTGCCAACAATTTGCGACACAAAGCGCAGAGATCCTCGTGCAAAGAACATGTCAGTGTGTTTACGTGATCCGTTGTACACATATGTTTCAAGTTGGGTTTTGACCATAACCTGCTTAAAAAAACAGAATCCAGCAGATTTGCATTGTCACGATATAAGATGTTTGGGAGATCTTTGCATACGTCTGACAGAGATCTAGAAACAGTCAACGTTCGAATGGCGCCCCCATTGCAAAAGTATTCTCCCGTATCGTATCTTGCTTGTCGCATGCCACCGTCATCAAAGATAAAAATGGAATTTGGAAGCGATTCGCTCGGTGGGATGACGTCACTGTTATTTTAAAAACGATGAAGTATAGCCAATTTCATTCATTATCCCGGAACCAATAAATTCTCCAAATACTGATATTTCGGCTACTGCAACGACTTGGAATTACACGTACACGTTCTTGAAGCGAACGAAGTGAGGACTTTCCAACAGCTCACCAGCACATTGCAGATGCTTTCCGCAATTTGATGGGCCGCAAATGAGGCTGCGGATAGTGTTTTGGCAGCATGCTACCGTGCGTCTGCGTTTTGTTTTCGAGAACATCATTTGCGATTTATCATCAAAATTTGTCACGCGTATAGTCACAGGTTGTCGCACGAATCGCATCCTCGCTGCAAACCGCGAAAAATGATTTTTTGACACATCGAAGCGACTATGCGTCCTATTTATAGGTCCGCGTCGAAGCAAAACAGCTCAGTATTCAGAAATGCTTCTCGTCTCTGCCGGATAATTGCGACATTCGAGGACATAACCTCTGAGCAGCTGATATATATCTACCAAAGATTCCTTCACTACTTCTACGAATTTGGCAGACACATTGACCAGTTGTGGGACAGACTCCCCGAGCATATAAAAGCCGATTCTGAGGTTCGGCAGTATCGTCGGTGTCTGGAACATTATAATCGCCCTTGGCAGCGAACGCATATCGACGTTCCAGCACCGCTGTCTAAAAACTGCAGCGAATGTTGCCGACGAGAGTAAAGAAAGGCGGTGGTTTGTTAAATCGAGCGATAAACGCGCTACCTATCGAATTACATATCCCAGGATATCAGTTTTGTGGTCCAGGAACTCATCTGTGCAAAACGATTGGCTAGAGGTGATCGAGGCATCAATCCTCGGCGAAAGGCACGCAGCAGATAACGTACTCGCTACGACAAGCGCGAAAATCGCATCGTTGCGCGAGACTCGACTTCTGGGTGAAAAAGAGGAGCTGCTAAGCAGCTGTTTGGGCAGCTATGAAGGCCAAGTGACGAAAATCGGAATGGGGATGAAAACAAAACCCCGCAAAAGGACTGTAAGAAAAGCATCGCAAAAGCGGATTCTTCCAGTGGCCAAACGGGGTGGTATATTACCACTTCTCCCCGCTGCTAGTGTTCTCCGGATCATTAGCTGGCGGAGCGGCTTGAGATCGCCAAGGCGGTGAAACGATAATAAGGGCAGCGCAACGTCAGCTGCGCAGGAAATGCGGCGATCATAATCGCTCCATGGAAGGTCGTGGACTCTATCTGACGCACAATACAAGCGCGGACAGGAATCTCGAAACGAAAAACAAAAAAAAGAACGCCGAAAAGACAATAAAAATTCCTGTGGGTGTATGACGCTTCACCGACATGCAATTGAATGAGTTGGCAAAAACGTATGCGTATTCCATTCTTTAGCAGAGTGTTTTATGCGCAACGCGCCGCTTCAGCCGGAGGAGTACGTCGGAACCGAAGGAGCGGTATCGTGAATTTGGACAATGTCGAGGGACCGGGGACTCATTGGGTGGCG
This sequence comes from Colletes collaris, assembly GCA_030068185.1. NCBI lineage: Eukaryota > Metazoa > Arthropoda > Insecta > Hymenoptera > Colletidae > Colletes > Colletes collaris. The sequence goes on along the minus strand of JASGYR010000210.1, from coordinate 32,469 downwards.
TATGCGAAGAAGAGGAGCATCGAGCTGTAACTACTTCGACAGCTTTGGCAATCTTCGACCGCCTAAGGAATTGACACAATATTTGGATAATGATGATGTGAAAATTGAATACAATCGAACGTCTTATCAGGATGTATGATCAGAGCAATTGTGGACAACTATGTCTACGCTTTCTGCAAACGATTGGCACCAAATTTAAGGATTGTCCCCCGACACTCTGATTCAGTACTAGTCAGATAGTTTCTCGGAATATGTCGTTAACATTGGCTCTAACTGGCAAAGAGTAGCACCTCGTTGTAAGCTACTTTCCACCCATAGATTTGAGCGACGATGATTACGAGCTTGGTCCTAACAACCTTTGAAACGTATCATACAATACCCAATTGATCAGACTCGAGCAACGATAAATTCTACTTCACCACAAACTAAGTGACACACCAACAACAACAGCAGTCGACACTGGCCACGAATACATTACGATTCTCCACGGCTCCTACGAACTAGACGCCATTGCCAAGTATTTGAAGCAGCGATTACTTGAGCGATATCCTCAAAATTTCGATGGTACCGATGATGATGGTGACAATGATATGTATCCTATAGTGTTACGCCCCAACAACAACACCATGAAAAGCGTGCTGTACTGCTCGTTTGCCGTAGACGATGGTTCTATGCAGTTTCTGCTGATATCGCATAATTCTTTCCATGATATTATATTACATTGAACACGTGTCGAGACTTTTATCCTTGGAGGCCCAAGTTACATGCAATCGCGCGATATGCTGCGATGTTAAGATTGAACAAGAGCATTATGGGGGGAAAAAATGGTAGTTTTAGAGATAAAATATTCAGCGCTTCCATAGATATTATATTACATCTCAACACGTGTCAGAGACTTTTATCCTTGGAGGCCCAAGTCACATACAATCGCGCGATATGCTTGCGATGTTAAGATTGAACAAAAGCATTATGGGGAAAAATGGTAGCTTTAGAATAAAATGGTGGTGGGGATTGCACCTCTATTTAAGCCGAATTCTCCCTGGACGCTATTCCATCAATTGCTCAGTAGCTTCGCTGAATTTTCGACGGAACAAATAGTGCTCCCTGAAAAACAGTATTAGTACCAGTGCCTGCCGTGGGCTATTACGTTCCAATCAGGCAAAGATGATGGTGTATCTCCATGCAAGGAGAATACATTTAACAGGTAACCTTTCATAATTTTTTTATTTATTTATTTATGTTTTTTCATGAAAAAGGTCCCATTTTCATGATTATGCTTTTTAGGCCACGTCAACCATCGCGTGTCATGGTCAGAAGATACGCATTAACATCCACGGGCTGCAAATATTTGGAAATTGGAATCAGCGTAGGACCTACAGCCGATGTAGAAATTCTTCTCGGTGATAATCATTGGAATCATCTTTAGAATACCATGGCATACATGGAACTCACTATTCATTCACTGCTGTACAACCATCGAAGAACGTGCACAATTGCCTGGATCATCATTGATGCAGATTAATGAATTAACGGTGGAATTTTTTTGTCGGATGTTTGATTCTGTCGATTGTAAAGATGACAATTGATAATAAGTCGCTGTATTTCAAACCGGAATACAGTAGCATTTTTTATTTAATCTTGAGCCATGTGTAAGCTATGTGTATCCGCGGCTCTATCAAACTGTAGAAGATGTGAGGAAAAAATTCTATAACTTTTTGTTAACGTGTTGCAACATATTAATGCTGGTCATCGAAAACATTAAAGATACGCGTAGTGCTGCTATAAATCATACGTGACAACGAATATTACTGCAGGGATTATCTTGTAGATTTGCGGAACTGTTAGCATGCGCCATCAATGATATGTGTAATTGAAGCTCGTAGAGAAAAAACGTAACAATATATTACTAGAAACATTAGATACGCGTAGTGCTGCTAAAATCATACGCGACGGTGAATATTACTGCAAGTGATTATCTTGTAGATTGTAGAACTGTTAGGATGTACTGCATCAATGATATTGTGGTTGATGCTCGCATAAAAAAAATGCCTTTAATATAGTATCATTTAAAACATATATTATTTCTCCAATTTTATTTACCCGTCTTCCACCTTATCTCCTCGCATAATTCTAAGATTCGACGTTTCAAAAAAAACAATATATTCTTGTATTGTAACAATATAGTATCATGTAAAACATATATTATTTCTCCAATTTTATTTACCCGTCTTCCACATTCTCTCCTCGCATAAATCTAAGGCTGGCCCGTCGATACTTCAATTTATATTTTAAATCCGTTGGACGCAGCGTGTCGCGAACACGATATTGCATATTCATGCGTAGCAACGACTTCGTCGAAAGGCACGTAGCAGATAACGTACTCGCTGACAAAGCGCGAAAACGCATCGTTGCGCGAGACTCGACTCGACTCTGGATGAAAGAGGAACTGCATTTTTTCGAGTAAATTTTCGCATTTAGTATACAGTAGCCAAACTTTTTATTTCTTGTGTTTCGTAATGATATTAACCCATTTTCTATGAACGCGTTTTGCAAGAGTTTGACCAAACCCTAAATCCACAGTGAACTATAAAAATCTGAATTTATACGAGTACTAGAATAATAAATAGAAAGAATAGGATTTACGAGCCGAATGATGTTGTTGTTTTTTCGCTAGCTGTAAATATTTTCTTAGGAGAAGAACATTATGTAATTCTTTTTTTTAGATCTCATCAAACGTACTGAGAACGCCGAAAAGACAATAAAAAAATATGCCTGTTGAAAAAATTTCGGTGGGTGTTGGAAAAAATTTCGGGTCATCCCTCCCTCAGTTCGGTATGAAAAGTTTTCAGGGATCATTCCCCCCTCTTAAAAATTTCCGACGACGGGCCATTGTGGTTCTGGAGAGGTCGCCGCGGCGTAAGCTCGGCCTGGACTAATCCCCTGACATCCCACCCTCCGCGGCTCATTGCAGGTGCAAACCAATCTTCCACTCCCCACAGGCCTCGCGCCAAGAGTTCTCCGCGCCGCACTCCCCCGCGCGCCCTCACTTCCCCTCGCCGCAAGCTCCCCTCATGCCCCATGGGTTAGAATCCCCATAGCTATACTACTCAGAAAACTAACTAAATAACTGCAAAATATCTAAGTATCTGCCAACTAGCTAACTTACTGCAAACAATCTAACAAACTGACAAACTAACTAATTTACTGCAAAATAACTAACTAACTGCAGACTAACTAACTAACTGCAAACAGACTGACTAACTGCAAAAAACTAACTAACTAACAAACTAACTAACTAATATAATGCGATGTAACTAACTAAGTAGCAAACTAACTATCTAACTGACAAACTAACTAATTAACTGACAAACTAACTAAATAACTGCAAACTAGCTAACTATCTGCAAAGAATCTAACTCAACATTGCAAACTCAACCTTTAACCAACAATTGAAATTAACTCAACTAATATACAATCTAAATAACTAATTACGGAAACAAATTCATTTGACTAATTCGTAAATTCAATTCAATTCAACTTGAAATTCAATTCAATTATTCGACAAACTAATTCAATTAACTTGACATACCAACTTATTATTCGACAAATTCAACTATTTTAATTGCAAATTAACTAATTAATTCAATTGACAACTAACGCTAAAGAAGCTGTAAATAATGTAACTAATTGCAAGTACCTCAATTGACTTGCAAAAGTAACTAATTCAATTCGTAAACAACGAAGCTAACTGCAAATTCAATTCAACCCAATTCGGTAAATTCAATTCAACTTATTGACAAATTCAATTTCTAACTGCCAAATTCAATTCAATTAATTGACAAATTCATCTTATTGCAAATTTGTTAATTGTTTCGTAAATTCATAATTCATTTGCAAAACAATTTGCACTAATTGTAAATTATATAATTAACAATTGGTAAATTAGAAGTAAATATATGCAAATACCTAATCTAATTCGTATATTAACGATTTGAATTCAAAATACTCTAATTGAACTTTGCAAATTCAATAAATTCAATTCATAATAAATTCACAAACTATTTCCACTAATCTGTAAATTGGCTAACTATCTGCAAACAATCAAATCTAATTGTAAATTAACTAACTAACTTCGTAAGTAAAACTGATTAACTGCAAATTCAACTAATTCAACAGCTAAATTCAACTAACTAACTTACAAACCAACTAACTAACTGACAAACTAACTAATTTACGGCAAAACAACTGGACTAACTGCAAACCAACTAATCCATCTGCAAATAACCATCTAACTAACTGCAATCTATCTAAATAACTTGCAAACTTACTAATGTAATGCAAACTCACTAATTAACTGACAAACTATGTAACTAACTGGAAACTAACTATCTAACTGATTAACTAACTAACTCACTGCAAACTAGCGAACTAACTGCAAACTAACTAATGTAATGCAAACTAACTAGCTAACTGTCAAACTAACTATCTAACTGACAAACTAACTAATTAACTGCAAGCCATCTAACAGACCGCAAACTAACTGAACAACTGACTAACTAACTAACTAACTGTCAAACTAACTAACTAACTGCAAACTAACTAACTAACTGACAAACTAAATCACTAACTGCAAACAAACTAAATAACTTACAAAAGTAACTAATATAATGCAAACTAATTAACAAACTGACAAACTAAGTAACTAACTGACGAACAAACTGTCTAACTGAAACTAACTAAATAACTGCAAACTAACTAACTAACTTCAAACAAACTAATCTACTGCAAACTAAGTAAATAACTGCAAAATATCTAACTAACTAACTGACGAACAAACTGTCAAACTGAAATTCACTAACTAACTGACAAACTAACTAACTAACTGCAAAAAGCTAACCAACTGACAAACTAAACATCTAACTGACAAACTAACTATCTAACTGACAAACTATCTAACTAACTGGCATACTAACTAAATAACAGCAAACTGTCTAGCTAACTGCACACAAGCTAACTATCTGCAAACAATCTAACTAACTTACAAACTAACTAATATAATGAAAACTAACTAACTAACTGATTAACTAACTATGCAAATGACAAACTAAATAATTAACTGCTTACAAACTATCTAACGGCAAACTAACTAACTAACATACAAACTAACCAATATAATGCAAACTAACTAACTAACTGACCAAATAACAAAATAACTACAAACTGTCTAACTAACTGAAAACTAGATATCTATCTGCAAAGAATCTAACTAACTGCTAACTAACTGCAAACTAACTAACTTACTGACAAACTGACTAAAAAACTGCAAAATAGCTAACTATCTGCAAACAATCTATTTAACTACAAACTATCTAACTATCAGCAAGCAATCTAACTAACTGCATACTAACTAACTAACCGGCAAACAATCCAACTAACTGCAAACTAACTAACTGTCTGACAATCTAACTAACTAACAGACAACTAACTAACTAACTGCAAGCTGGAAACTAACTGTAAACAAATCAACTAACTAACTGCAAACTTGCTGACTGACTTTCAAACTAACTAACTAACTATCTGCAAACAATCTAATTAACTGCAAACTAACTAACGAACTTCAACCTAACAAATTAACTGACAAACGAACCAACTAACTGACAAACTTAATAAAAAACTGCAAACTAGCAAACTATCTGCAAACAATCTAGCTAACTTACAAACTAATTAATATAATGAAAACTAACTAACCAACTGATAAACTAACTATGCAACTGACAAACTAAATAACTAACTACTAACAAACAAACTAAATGCAAACTAACTGACTAACATACAAACTAACTAATATAATGCAAACTAACTAACTAACTGCAAAAAGCTAACTAATTGACTGACTGAACATCTAACTGAGAAACTAACTATCTAACTGACACACTAAGTAACTAATTGACGTACTAACTAAATAACAGCAAACTGTCTAACTAACTGCAAACAAGCTAACTATCTGCAAACAATCTAACTAACTTACAAACTAACTAATATAATGAAACCTAACTAACTAACTGATAAACTAACTATGCAAATGACAAACTAAATAACTAACTGCTAACAAACTATCTAACTGCTAACTAACTAACTAACATTCAAACTAACCAATATAATTCAAACTAACTAACTAACTGACCCACTAACTAAATAACTGCAAACTGTCTAATTAACTGAAAACTAGATATCTATCTGCAAAGAATCTAACTAACTGCTAACTAACTGCAAATTAACTAACTTACTGACAAACTAACTAAAAAACTGCAAACTATCTAACTAACTGCAAAATAGCTAACTATCTGCAAACAATCTATTTAACTAGAAACTATCTAACTAACCTCAAGCAATCTAACTAACTGCATACTAACTAACTAACCGGCAAACAATCCAACTAACTGCAAACTAACTAACTGTCTGACAATCTAACTAACTAAAAGACAAACTAACTAACTAACTGCAAGCTGGAAACTATCTGTAAACAAATCAACTAACTAACTGCAAACTAACTAACTGACTTACAAACTAACTAACTAACTATCTGCAAACAATCTAACTAACTGCAAACTAACTAACGAACTTCAAACTAACAAATTAACTGACAAACGAACTAAGTAACTGACAAACTAAATAAAAAACTGCAAACTTGCAAACTATCTGCAAACAATCTAGCTAACTTACAAACTAATTAATATAATGAAAACTAACTAACCAACTGATAAACTAACTATGCAAATGACAAACTAAATAACTAACTGCTAACAAACTATCTACCTGGAAAAAAACTAACTAACATACAAACTAACCAATATAATGCAAACTAACTAACTAACTGACAGACTAACTAACTAACTGACAAACAAACTGTCTAACTGAAACTCACTAACTAACTGACAAACTAACTGAATAACTGCAGACAGTCTAACTAACTGTAAACTAGCTAACTATCTGAAAACAATCTAAATAACTGCAAACTAACTTGTTTAAATAACGCGTTAATTCGTTATTAAGAAACGGCGGTTAAATTCTCGCGTGATCTATAGAGAAAAGGGGACATTTCTTATACGGTGTTGTCCTCAGTGTTCGCGAAATTCCAGAGCCTTCCCTGCGTCGTAACCTGCTTCGGGAGCAATACCGTGTAGAAAAAATCCAACTGCCTTCGATATTGAAGTCACGCGATCGGCCCAGTAACGGTTCCATGAGAACCGGTGTTACTACGCCGAAATAACAGAGAGGATTCAAAATTAATACGAGACAGCATAATTTCTCTCGCGATCGCGGATCAGAGTGGTCTGTCTCGACAATCACTTCGTTATCTGGTTCTCGACGAGTTCGCATCTTCCAAGCCGACTCTAGTCCAACACCGCGATCACGGTATACGCGAAATTAAATTCGTTTAATCGTGTAGTTACACCACACAGAACCGAAACGGAACGTGAAATTAAGACTGTGGTGAGTTCGGAAAGAATTCAACTTAGTCGGATTTCGTACCTCACGGTTTCTTGAGTTCAGTGATCGTTGTGTGAACAGAACCGTTCTGGAATTTGAACGACGCATTGAAACAATTTACAGTGAATAAACCGGCGCGACTGATGTAATCGTTTGTGCACTTTAATAGTGTTCGATTATCGCCACTGCTGCGTCAATTGCTTCAAAGCATAAGCGATTTCGACATTAACAACCGGGTGGCTGATAACAATCATCTTAACACTTAAATAGTACTCGACTGTCGCCACCGTTGTGGGGCAGGCACGTAACGCTTTAACCACCAGTCGTGCAACGAGAACCGAGAAACACTTCTCGGTTTTCCTTGACTTCTTGTTCGATTCAAACACTCTGATAGGGCCTTTGGCGTAGTATCCTGGAGTGGACTCGTCGCTCTGGGCGATCGAAATTTCAGTTTGAGTACCACCCCATAGGGGCCTTATTTGGCGTAGAGTTCCCTGGGTGCTCTCGGCTGAATTCGATCGGCTCGAGCGTCGGTCACTAACCCACCAGTGCACGGACACTCGCGAGTTGACGTTCAAAGGACACTGCGGTGTAAGCACCCCAACCTTCAGACGCTTCTAGCGCAGCAAGGGTTTGCATCACACCGGTCCCGTACGGACCAGGAAACGACGCTTGAATCACGGAGTGGACAATTTTGGAGCCTTACAACTTCCAACTGCTGTCACCTCCAGCAAAAATTCGGGTTAGCAGCAGAGGGCGATCGAGATTCAAATCTTGTCTTCCCCATCCGCTATTAAAAGTTTCCAGAACTGTGAGTCGAACGTTTCTCGATCACACGAGAAACGTTTAAGAATACAGTCCACTAACACAGTTGCGTATCGCTGTGAAGGAATCCCGCTCCTGTTTAATCATAAACAGTAGACAGGAGTGGATTGGAGTGGGGGCAGTCAGACAACGCGACGAGCGTTGTCACATATTTTCAACCAAATTTCGGTCTCTTTTGTTGCAGAAGACCGAGACGAGAGCCGTAGTGGCCTGAGGCGCGGCCGTATCTTTTGGTGGTGGTTGATTTTTTTAAATATAAATTTCTTTATTTTTGTTTATTTAATTTTAGTTTTTTTTTAATTTCAAATTTTTAAATAAACGGCCTAGTCACTTGACTAGGCGAAAGAAATTTGCAAGTGCACCATTCACTTTCCCACACATTCCCACTCCCTCGTAATTCGGACACCTCGTTAAAGGGTGAGAGCGACATTAACTCGCACCTATTTTAACATAACTAAATAACTGCAAACTATCTAACTAACTGCAAACTAACTAACTAATTGCAAACAATCTAACTAACTGCAATCTAACTAAATAACTGCAATCTAACTAACTAACTGACAAACTAACTAACTAACTAACTGACAAAGTATCTAATTTACTGCAAACTATCTAACCAACTGCAAACTAACTAACTAACTGCAAAAAACTAACTGTTTAAATATCGAGTAAAATTTGAAATTTGATTTAAATCCGAAACAAATCGTCACCCGGTTTGTTTTCGGTTACGCGACCGACCAGGAATATTCTAGGTCGACGCGTCCGCTATTCGAAACATTAGAGGACAGAAAAACACGGTTCTCGAGGTTTTCTGTAAAGTCACGCGAACGATAAATTAACGTTCGATTTTCAAAGTAAATGCGGGTTTAAACGCCCGAGTTTAGGAGAAGGTACGGAAAATTCTATGATAGACAAAGATTTACTTGAGAGATACGGCGTCAGCGCCGCGTGACGGAAGACTCTCCCCCCTTCACGCGCTCACTTTCGGCAGCTGGTGCTCGCCCGTCACTCGCTATCAAACCACTACCACGAGCACTTCGGTACACGAACACGCTCAGCAGTCGAATAAACGAATAATCCGAACAACCCGATCCGAGTCGAGTTCTTCGACAACCATCGAGCCCTAGAGGATCGAGGTTCAAACTCCTTCCTCCCATTGATTGTCAAAAACGGCTTCGAACCCACCATACAGGTGTGAAGAGTACCCTGGGTGGATTTGCCGTCTTCTAGTCGAAGCGGGAGACATTCTTAACCCCAGCTATCGGCGAAAGTTAGGACACGTCTCAATATCGCCAGTGGAGTACGGTCACTGCGCGTAGGACGGCGACTCGGACAGCAACGTGGTCTCAGACCCAACAGTAAGTCGCCCTATGGGTGCCGTTGACAAGCCTGCACCACACGGTGCCCGTACGCACATACGAAGGCGGTGAAGGGCCGTGGACCGGCTGAAAGGTTGGAGCCTTACAACCTCCCTCCGATCACCTTCTCCTGCGACAGTCATAAATTGCAGTCGTGAAATTAGACGAGCAGAAATCTCGTACACGACAATAATAAGCGAGCGATTCCCGGTTTAACGGGAACGCTCACACATACAGTCCGCTAGCTTAGCTGCGCATCGCGGCGGCTGAGATCCCCGCTCTTGGGTGCGACAAGCAAAGTCCAGACGAGCGCGGAAGGGAGTAAGACACACAGCGTGACTCACGTTCACAGGTATTTAACGCCTATTCGTGTCTCTTTCTGTTACAGATTTCCAAAACAGGATTAACTGCAGCGGCGTCTGGCCGGGCAGACAATTTCTTATACACGGTTTTTGTTTCCACACGTTACTAAGAATAAACGGCTTAGTCGAGACATTCGGCTAAGGGAAAATCAAAATTGAAATCTGTATTCTTTTCCCGACGTTCCTTCCCTCCCGATCCGGACCACCGATAGGCGAGGTTTTTCAAACCTACTCCCCCTAACACTAACTAACTGACAAACTAACTATCTAACTGCAAACTAACTAACTAACTGCAAACTAACTAACTAACTGACAAACTAATTTACTACCTGACAAACTAACTAACTAACTGTAATCTAACTAACTGACGAACTAACCAACTAACTGTCAAACTAACTAACTAAATGCAAACAAACAAACTAACTGACAAACTAAATAACTTACAAAAGTAACTAATATAATGCAAACTAACTAACAAACTGCAAACTAACTAAATAACTGCAAACTAACTAACTAACTGCAAACTAGCTAACAAACTGCAAACAATCTAACTAACTGCAAACTAACTAACTAACTGCAAACAAACTATCTAATTGCAAACTAACTAACTAACTGACAAACTAACTAACTAACTGACGAACAAACTGTCTAACTGCATACAGTCTAACTAATTGCAATCTAACTAACTAACTGACAAACTAACTGTTGGATATGGTGGGAGAAATGAAGTAAAACTATTTTAAATTAAAACTTGATAATTGGTTTTATTTAAAGCAGACAGAGATTGTGTCTTTACTCAACGAGGGAATCTAAAAGACTAAACGTCGTGAACGAAAATTCGTCACGCATTCGTAGACCCTCTTCCCGGCCCCCATCTCGCTTTTGACTAAATAGCAACTGTGATCAAAGAAACACAGCTGCATGTTTCACCCTGAAACTTGAGAGTCAGCCATATACCAGGATATCCGGTCAGATAATTCTTGTTAATAAATCAACACATAGCCTCCTCAAAAATTAATCGATTATTGTTAGATAAAGACACACCCTCCTTGTGCTTTCTGGGAAGTTAGTATGGTCCAACATTTGTTGCTTTCTAGGATTAGGGAAACCCAGGAAAAAACCTAATCTCCAGACCATTAGGCTGAAAAGTTATACTAATATTATATATACATATATATCTAGAGAGTAACACTATGTATTAATATATCTATTTATTGTAAACCCATTCCTGTCCTTAACTCCAGGAATTTGACCGCTGGTTTTGGTTTTGTTAAAATATCGTTTCCTCCCCAATCAGAATCGACATAACCACTTAAAATATTGTTATAATTACCTCGAACAAAAGTTAATTTAATATTAATTGATCCTTTAAGATATCTTAGTACTCTTTTTAAACATATCCACAATTCTCTGTTATTTTTATTTAAATATCTACTCTAAAATACTAACTGTCGCAATGCTTTCAACCAGGCCGAGTACATAACATCACATACATTAAACACCCGGACAAGATTCCGACACGGAGCATCATATTTCCAGTTGTCAGAGCTTAGAGCTGTATAATCTATCTTGTTTTCAAGAGGTGTACTAACAGGTTTACATTCTGACATATTGAATTTATTCAATATTGTTTGAATATATGCACTTCTGACTCATGGATATTTTATTTTCACTCCTTTCTATTTTTATACCCAGAAATAATTTAATATCCTTTAAATCTACCATACTAAATCTATTCATTAGATAATTTTTGGAGCTATTCATTCTTTCTGAATATTGGCTAAAGTAATTACAAGGTTGCCCATATAAAGTACCACGTATATGTTTTCTGTTACTTCTCCATTGTCTAAAAGAGAGTATATACATCTATCTACTAAGGAATTTTTAAAACCTTTACTTTTAAGTGTTTGATCAAAAATTTCAAACCAGCATCTTAAAGCTGCCTGCTTCAAACCATATATTGCTTTGTTTAATTTGCAGACTTGATTATCTCTATTTTCAATTCCCTGGGAACTTTCAGGTATATTTCCTCTTTCAATATACCATTCAGAAAAAGCAGTTTTTACATCCATATGATGAATTATTAAATCAAATTGATTCTGGAAATGCTACTATGAACCTGAAACTTGATATTCTTTGCAACTGGTGCAAATGTTTCGTCATAATCTATGAAATAGTTTTGACTGAAACCTCTAGCAACAAGACGGGCTTTATACTTTAATGGGTTTCCAAACTCGTCGTTTTTGATAACAAATACCCATCTACAGTCTATAATATTTTTATTTTCAGGTCTTGGCACTAAAGTCCAAGCATTATTAATTAACAGAGAATTAATTTCATCTTTGACTGCTTGTTCCCACTGAACTCTATCAGTCTCTATTCTCAATTTCACATATGAGGCTGGAATTTTGTAAATAAGAGATTGAGCACACAAAATGCAATCATTCCACTCATCAATCTCTTTGTACGATGTAGGTGAACGATGTTTGATCCTATCACTTCTTCTTAATTCAGGGGATATTTGTCTTTTATTTTGTTACTATTTGATGAAGTGCCTTGTACATCTGTTTCAATTACAGACTCATTGTGTCTATGACTCCAATTCTAGTATTTTTATTTATCTCGATTGTTATTGATTCTGATATATCTTGATTTATTACTATCAGATTTCTTGAGACTCTATTGATTTTGAAAGCACGTCAGGGAAATCAATTTCCAGACTGTACTTCTATAGGTCTGGATACCAAATCGCCTTGGCTATGGGAGTTTTCAGAATTAATCCCTTTAGGCTGTACTATTACAGGCCTGGATATCAAAAAAATTAGTCTCATCTACAATTACATCTCTAACTATAAATAAATTTACCACCTTCCACGTCCCATACTTTATATCCATTTGGTTCTATACCCAACTAGAATGCTCCTTCCAAGATTTTTTTCTCGAATTTTGATTGTCTAGTTTTATTATGTACATATACTGTTGAACCAAAAATTCTTAAGTATTCTAATTTAGCTATTTTTCCACAATTCATATGGTGTTTTAAGGATTCTTTTAAAACCTTAGTTGGAGTTATATTTATTAGAAATGTAGCAGTATGGACAGCTTCTCACCCCAGAAAACTTTTTTTTTCTATTCCAGCTCCTTCCATCAATATTGCACGAGCCTTTTTCTAGTTATAGTCCTTACCATTTCGCTCTGACACACCATTTAATTGGGGAGTTCTTGGAACGGTTAAGTGGTAACTAATACCTTTCTCGACACAATATTCTTTCATATCATTAGACAAATATTCTCTCCCGTTGTCACAGTACACATTTATTACCTTTAAATTGAAATGGCCTTCACTCTTGCCACATAATCTTTGAAAACTGAAAATACATCAGATTTATGTGTAATCAAATATGTGATGCAATAATGAGTAAATTCATCTACAAAAAGAACAAAGTACTTCTTATCATCAATTGTCAGAAGGAGTGATTAGCCAATAAACATCTGAGAGTGTATAATAAACAGTGGTCGTTTAATATGATTTTTTATCTTTGCCCTTCTGAATGGTAATCGTGCTTGTTTCCCATACATTAAGCTTCGCACAAATTATCAATATTAACTTTAACCTTTCTTATTTGCTGTATATCCTCAACCATTTCTTTATCCTTTAATTCTAGAAATTTAGATTTTCCAATGTGGCCTAACCGCGATGCCACAAATCGAAATTATTCTTTTCGGTATTATTTTACTTTAACTACTGAATTTGCTTCATTTGAACTAACTATGAATTCCATTCCGATTAAATTATTTAGTGGCTTACCTGTCATGATGACTTTACCACTTTTACCTATTTGAACGCCTCTCTTTGATCGAAAGTAATCGTCATTCCGGCCTGCTGTATTCTTCGAACTGACAACAGATTGTAAGGCACATCCGGACAATAATAGATATCTTCTATGGTCCCTTTGCACATCCATATTGGTGGTGATATTCATTTTTCCCTTCTTCGTTGCTGCTATAAAAGTACCATTCTTTCACTATGGAAATTTTTAGTGGTGTTTCCAATGTTTCGAATTTTGCTGCCAAATCTTCTCTATTAATCAGGTGATCCGACGTCTCCCAGAATCAAGAAGGGAAGATAATTTTTTACTTTGATCGTCGATTTCTTGATAATCTCCGGTCATAAACGCAAAACTGGACGACACTGCTTCTTTTGATGTTGATGGCTGGAGTTGTCATCTGCACCGTTCGAGCAGCTTTTCCTTTTTTCAGCATTCTGACGCTGAAGTTCTCTTTTATAATACAAACAGTCCTTTCTGACGTGACCTTTCCTTCCACAGTGGTGGCATTTTATCACAGGTAATGGTTGATCAGCTTTGAAAGATCGGGTTTTATATTGTCCTTGACCATACCATTTTAATGGCTTTGAAATTTGAAATCTTTGTTTCCTTGAAACATTACCTCTGGTTACTTGCAACACTTTTTTACATCAAGAAAGTCACGGCACTCATTGTTTAATCTCACTTCGTGATCAAGAAGTCTCTGCTTTTACAAACGCCACGTCAAATTGTCCTCTGTTAATGTCTCAATTGCGGTTATTATGCCGTCATAGGAAGCCGGCAAAGTTGAATAATAAATGGGACACTTTGTCTGTTTCCTTCTAATTTAGCACCTGCTGCTGAGAGTCTTGAAATTAAATCATCAAATACAGTAAAATGTCTTACTAATGGTGCGTTTCACTTTTTAATCTTAAACTTAATAATTTTTTTTCTAATGTTAATCATTGTATGGCTGTGGTTTTGTCGCTTATAACAGCGTCCAAATTTTGTAACACTTCTTTAGCACTTTTGTCAGATTGTGCAAAACTAAGAAAAGAATCAGATAAATACTCTAATAATAGTGTTTTTTGCAACCCTTTTCAGCCCTAATCCACTCACTAGTTAATTTATCTGGAACTTCATCGTCAATAACTTTAATTACATTCAGTTCAGTTAATAATGCACGGACTCTAAACTTCCATACACTATATTTCTCACCATCAAATGGTCTAATGTTTCTCTTTACATTTTAAACCTTCCATTGTCTTTTACACAATAAAACTCACACACTTTAATTACACTTAGATAACACTAGAACTACACACAAGTAAGCTTATACACTATTATTATTTTTCTAGAATAGTTATAGTTTTATTATATAGTCTTCTTGTTCTTCTATTTTATCCCACACCATGCACAGAGAGCACACAACTCAACTGGGCCCATAACCTGTTGGATATGGTGGGAGAAATGAAGTAAAACTATTTTAAATTAAAACTTGATAATTGGTTTTATTTCAAGCAGACAGAGATTGTGTCTTTACTCAACGAGAGAAACTAAAAGACTAAAGGTCGTGAACGAAAATTCGTCACGCATTCGTAGACCCTCTTGGGCCCTATCTCGCTTAGACTAAACAGCACCTGTGATATCGCAAAACACAGCTGCATGCTCTCGACTCAAAACTTGAGAGTCGAATATATACCAGGACATCCGGTCGATACTTTGTTAATAATAAATCAACACTAACTAATTCAATTGACAAACTAACTACCAATCTGCAAAACTAATTAACCAATCGTAACCACTCAATTAACTAATTGACAACCTAAATAACTATTTGCAAACAAACCAATTCAATTTACAAACTAACTAATTCAATACACGTAACCAACTAACAACCTGACAAACTAACTGTATAACTGTAAACTATTCAACTAACTGCAAAATAGCTAAACGGTCAGCAAACACCCTAATTCAATTTACAAACTAACTAATATAATGAAAACTAACTAACTAACAGAAAAACTAACTATGCCACTGACAAACTAAATAACTAACTGCTAACAAACAAACTAAATGCAAACTGACTAACTAACATACAAACTAACTAATATAATGCAAACTAACGAACTAACTGCATACAATCTAACTAACTGCAAACTAACGAACTAACTGACAAACTAACTAACTAACTGACAAACTAACTAACTAACTGCAAACAAAATAACTAACGGACAAACTATCTAACTAACTGACAAACTAACTATGTAACTGATATACTAACTAACTAACTGCAAACCAACTAACTAACTGCAAACCAACTAACTAACTGCAAACTAATTAACTAACTGCAAACAATCTAACTAACTGCAAACTATCGTACTAATTGACAAGCTAACTAACTAGCTGACAAACTAACTAAATAACTGCAAACTATCTAACTGACAAACTAACTAACTAACTGGCATACTAACTAAATAACCACAAACTGTCTAACTAACTACAAACTAGCTAACTAACTTCAAACTCACAAACTAACTGCAAACTAACTAACTAGCTGCAAACTAGCTTACTATCTGCAACAATCTAACTAACTACAAACTATCTAACTAACAGCAAGCAATCTAACTAACTGCAAACTAACTAACTATCCGGGAATCAATCTAATTAACTGCAAACTAACTAACTATCCGGGAATCAATCTAATTAACTGCAAACTAACTAAATGTCTGACAATCTAACTAAATAACCGACAAACTAACTAACTAACTGCAAGCTAGTTAACTAACTGTAAAAAAATAGCTACCGGACAATCGAACTAATTTACTGCAAACTAACTAAATAACTGCAAAAACATCACACAAACTGCAAACAAGCTAATTAACTTTAAACAATCTAACTAACTGCAAACTATCGTACTAACTGACAAACTAACTATGTAACTGATATACTAACTAACTAACTGCAAACCAACTAACTAACTGCAAACCAACTAACTAACTGCAAACTAATTAACTAACTGACTAACTAACTATCTAACTGACAATCTAACTAACTGACTGGCATACTAACTAACTAACTGACAAACTAACTAACTAACTGCAAACTAAATAACTAACGGACAAACTATCAAACTAACTACAAACAATCTAACTAACTGCAAACTAACGAACTAACTGACAAACTAACTAACTAACTGCAAAGTAACTAACTAATTGCAAACTAACTAACTAACTGACAAACTAAATAACTAAATGCCAACAGGCCAATACAATTTCAAATTCAATTCAATTGATATAATGCAATATAATTCATTTGGCAATAAACTAACTATCTAACTGACAAATTCAATTCAACTAACTGACAAACTAATTGGTAACTGCAAATTGTCTAATTCACCACAAACTAGATAAATATTCGAAAAGAATTTATCTAACTGCAAATTAATGAATTCAATTGCAAATCTACCTTACTATTTCGAAATACTTTAATTCAATTACAAATTCATATAACTAACAGCAAGCACCCTAATTAACTGCAAATTCAATTCAATTCAATTGGCAAACAATCTCACTAATTTCAAACTAATTACCTGTTCGACAATTTCAACTAATTCAACAGACAAATTCAACTAACGATCTGCAAACCAACGCGGCAATTGTAAACAAATTCAATTCAATTCGACACCGAACTAATTTAGTGAACCACCAACTAACGCTACAAAACATTTAAATTCAATTGCAAACAAGTTAAACTAATTGGAAACTAATAAACCAACTCCAAACTAATTAACTAATTGACAATCACACTAATTTACTGCAAACCAAATCTAAATAACTGCAAAATATTTGGCAATAGCAAATCTGAAGCTAACCAACTGGCAAACAATCCAACTAACTGCAAACCAATTCATTCAACTAGCAACCTACCTAATCAACTGACAAACTACCTAACTAACTGCAAACTAAACTACCTAACTAACAAACTAGCAATTAACGTAACTGCAAACAAACTAATTAGGTGTAAAACTAACTTAATAACATACAAATGATTTAATATAATGCAAATTCAATTCAAGTAATTCGACAAATAAAATTATTTTTCTGACAAATTAATTCAATTCAATTGACAAATTATTTAAATAATAGTAAACTGTTCAATATACTAAGCAAATTAGTTATTTCATTTATAAAGAATTTAACTAATTCGTAAATTAATTCAACCAATTGCAAATTAACAAATTAATTGCAAACTAATTCAATTCAATTCGACAAATTAATTAAATAACGGAATACTATTTCCAATTCAATTGCAAATTAGTTAATTCGGATTGCAAAATTAATTAATTGACAAACTAATTATCTAATTGGATAAATTAATTATTTAATTGCAAACTAATTACTTAATTGATAAATTCAATTAAATAATTGTTAATACTCCAATTCAATTGCAAGAACGAAGCTTATTGTAAACCAATTCAATTAACTGCAAATACCTTAATTCAATTTTCGTAAATTAATTAATCTAATTGACAAATTCAATTCAATTCAATTGGAAATTCAATAAATTAAATTTAAATTAATTAACTAATTGACAATCAAATTAATTTATTGAAGAATTAATTCAAATAATCGTAATATATCTAAGTGATATAAATGAAGCTAATCTTATTGCAAACAATCGAATTCAATAGACAAATCTAATTCACTTACTGCAAAACAACTAATTCAATCTGCAAATCTAACGAATTCAATTGCAACCACTAATTAACTAACTGACAAATTAAATAATTCAATTGCAAACTAATTCAATTCAACTAATAAATTCAACAATTCAATGCTAACAAACTAATTCAATTCGTAAATTACCTAATTCAATCTTACAACCAATTCAAGTAACTATTCGACGAACTAAATATTTGGACTGCTATCAGTAATTCAACTGTAAACTACTAACCAACTTACAAAATCAGTTGGCAATACATAACCAACACCAATTGACAAACTATCTATCTAACTGACAATCTAACTAAATAACTGACATACTAACTAAATAACTGGAAACTGTCTAACAAACTGCCAACTAGATAATTATTTGCAAACAATCTACCTAACTACAAACTATCTAACTGACAGCAAGCAATCTAACTAACTGCAAACTTAATAACTGTATGACAATCTAACTAACTAACAGACAAACGAACTAACTAACTGCAAGCTGGATAACTATCTGTAAACAAACTAAGTAACTGACAATCGAACTAACTTACTGCAAACTAACGAAATAACTGCAAAACATCTAACTAACTGCAAACTAGCTAACTGACTGCAAAAAACTAACTAACTGACAAACTAACTATCTAACTGCAAACCAACTAACTAACAATCTAACAAACTAACAAACTAGCAAACTAAAAAACTAACAAACTAACAAACTAACAAACTAACAAACTAACAAACTAACAATCTAACAAACTAACAAACTAACAAACTAACAAACTAACAAACCAACAAACTAACAAACAAACAAACCAACTTTAACTAACAAACTAACAAACTAACAAACTAAGCAAACTAACAAAACCAACAAACTAACAAAAACTAAAAAACTACCAAACTAAAAAACCAACAAAACTAACAAACTAACAAACTAACAAACTAACAAACTAACAAACTAACAAAATTAAAAACTAACAAATCCAACAAACTAACAAACTAACAAACTAACAAACTAACAAACTAACTAAATAACTACCAAATCAACAAATTAACAGACTAACAGACCAACAGACCAACAAAACTAACAAACTAACAAACTAACAAATTAACAAACTATATAAATAAAAAACTAAGAAACTAAGAAACTAAGAAACTAACAAACTAACAAACTAATAAAACTAACAAACTAACAAACTAACAAACTAATAAAACTAACAAACTAACAAACTAACAAACTAATAAAACTAACAAACTAACAAACTAACAAACTAACAAACTAACAAACTAACAAACTAACAAACTAACAAACCAACAAACCAACAAAAAACAAAACTAACAAACTCAAAAACTAACAAACTAACAACCGAACAAACTAACAAACTAACAAACTAACAAACTAACAAACTAAC
>JASGYR010000210.1:0-7500 GCA_030068185.1 Colletes collaris | reverse complement strand
AAACTAACAAACTAACAAACCAACAAACTAACAAACTAACAAACCAACAAACCAACAAACTAACAAACTAACAAACTAACAAACTAACAAACTAACAATCTAACAAAGTAACAAACTAAAAAACTAACAAACTAACAATCTAACAAGCTAACAAACTAACAAACTAAAAAACTAACAAACTAACAAACTAACAAACTAACAAACTAACAAACTAACAAACTAACAAACTAACAAACTAACAAACTAACAAACTATCAAACCAACAAACCAACAAACCAACAAACCAACAAACCAACAAACCAACAAACTAACAAACCAACAAACTAACAGTCTAACAAACTAACAAACTAACAAACTATCAAACTAACAAACTAACAAGCTAACAAACTAACAAACTAACAAACTAACAAACTAACAAACTAACAAACTAACAAACTAACAAACTAACAATCTAACAAACTAACAAACTCAAAAACTATCAAACTAACAAACTAACAAGCTAACAAACTAACAAACTAACAAACTAACAAACTAACAAACTAACAAACTAACAAACTAACAAACCAACAAACTAACAAACTAACAAGCTAACGAACTAATGAACTAACGAACTAACGAATCCAACGAACTAACAAACTGAATAAATCCAACAAACTAACAAACTAACAAACTAACAAACTCAAAAACTATCAAACTAACAAACTAGCGCAAGCTAACAAACCAACAACCAACAAACCAACAAACCAACAAACCAACAAACCAACAAACCAACAAACCATCAAACCAACAAACCAACAAACTAACAAACTAACAAACTAACAAACTAACAAACTAACAAACTAACAAACTAACAAACTAACAAACTAACAAACTAACAAACTAACAAACTAACAAACTGTTCGCGCGATTTGCGTTCGGGCGGACTGCTCGGTGAGCTACAGCCTTCGGAAGACGGTTGGTGACCGATGGCTGTCAACAAGGCATCCGCGCGAGCGAGCCACTGGCGAAAAACGTCAAATAAACATGTCCGTTACGGAGCGTTGGTACTCACTGGGCCGTTTTGCCTGAAATTTCGAACTAAACTGCGAGCGATGGCTCCCCACTCTGTCCCCCGCGCTGTAACTCATAAAAAGCGACTCCGCGTCGCGAAGTCAGCGAGAGAACCTCAGAACGTGTAACGAGTCTATCACGCGCCACCTCGATCCGGAGATAGAAACGTGTCTGTCGGTATCCGGCCCTCAGTGTACGAGAGCTGTTTAGGCTCTCGCCCACCCCTCCCGGGGCTACAGTGATTATCGTGATATCAGGCCCTTGCCTCATAGTGACATTTTTGTGTGTAAGGTGATTTATGTATGTGCTGTAAATAAAAACCTGACTAGCCGCAAGGCCGAAACTAAATCCGTGCAGTCTCATTCGCGCCAAGAAGACTGGCGATTCCCGTTCCCGTGGAACGTACGAACAGTTTTCTGGTCCTTTCGAGCCGGATATCTCACGGCGCGAGTTGACCCGCTGTGCATTTTATACCAGCCCACGCACAAATAATGGAGGCGCTACTCGCTGAGCAGCAAATGGCCATCCAAGGCATTGGCCGAGTAATGGCCAACTATGTAGAAGCTGGGGAAGGCCCGCTTTTCCCGGACGTCGGCGGAGGATCGCGTCCGCAGAGGCTGCGGCAGTGAGTGGGCCAACGTGAAGCGGTTGCACCTCCACTCTTGAGCTGTGGAAGGCCAAAGCGAGCAGGATCGACTGGAGCGGCCATACTTCACCCAGGGGGACTACTTCATCGCGGGAGAGGCATACGGAAGAAGCCTATATTTCTTCGGTGAGATCGTTGCATCTTTTAAGGTGTCGGGCCTGACTTCCGGAACTGGATTCCGGAGTGACCAATGCACCCGCGGTTCCGTCCATTATGAAGTTGCCGCGCATTCCGCCGCCCACGTTCGCGGGCGTTCTTACATCGATTGGCCGAGCTTCCGCGATTTATCTCGAGCTGCTGGTGGTAAAAACCCGTCGTTAGCGGACGTTCAACGGCTACACTATTTGAAAGTGGTCGCTTTGGCGGCCCCGCGTTGCAATTGGTCGCGCTGGGATTACCGTGACCGAGGCGAATTTTGTTGTCGCGTGGAACGCGTTAAAGGATCGTTACGAAAACAAGCGCGCGGTCGTCACCGCATTGGTAAACCGTATTGTTTCGAGTCCAGCGCGGTAACCGGGAGTACGGACTCTGGTCTCGCCCGTTTTCGCGATAATTTAAACGAAGCCTTAGCCTTGCTGGTAATATCGGCCGTCCTACGGCCCATTGGGATGACCTGCTCGTCCATACATCGTGAGGAAATTCGACAAGCGGTTACTGGAAGAGTGGGAAGATTCGTTAGGCGCGCGTGTTCGATCCCCCCACTTACGCGGATCTCGATCGATTCCTCGCAGCCCGCATACGCTGCAAGGAGGCCAGTATCGCAACTGAAGCGCCATCTGTCGGCCAGCCGCGCTCGTCGAATGGATCGGCTAGCACGAACGTACGCGCGCACGCTGTCGCGACAGCAATGAATCGGTGTCTGCAGTGTCGCGCGAAGCATGCGTTGTATCGTTGTAGCGAATTTATGCGCCTCTCCGCGCCTGGGAACAGGAAAGCGCCGTCCGGAAAAAGCGGCTGTTGCTTCAACTGTTTAGGCCAGTATCTCGCCTCCCAATTGTCCGTCCGAGAAAATTGCGCTCGCTGTGGTCAGCGGCACCATTCGTCGCCGCATTTACTTCTGAATTCGAGCAGATTCAGGGAGAGGGGATCCGTGAGTCCACTGACGCGGCCGCGGAGCAGGTAGAGAGGAGCCCGTCAAACACGTCGACGCACCTATGCGAGTCGCGGAATAGCGACTCCGGGTCGCCTAAACGTTCTTCTCGCGACCGCGAAAATAAAGGTATTCTCCCCAGCGGCGCGGTGGTCGTGATTCGCGCATTGCTGGACTAGGGGGCCGAAGCGAGCTTCGTTTCCGAGTCTCTCGTCCAGACATTAAGATTACGAAGAAGTCCAGCGTCCGTTACAATAACTGTGGCAGGAGGCGTGCGCGTGGGAAGGGCACGGTCATTTATGTCCCTTCCTTGGCTCCGACCGTTATTTGGAGGGCGAATGGGTGACGATTTCTGCGTTGGTGTTGCCGCAGCTCTCCGCGCATGCGTGTCAGAGTCCCCTTTGACATTTCTTGCTGGCCCGCGCTGAAAGATTTGAGTTTGGCGGACCTGTCGCCACCTCCCGAACCAATCGAACTGCCGATCGGTGCCGATTATTACGGATCGTTACTTCGCGAGGGGTTGCGATGGGGAGGCCCAGGGGGCTGATCGCGCAACATACCCATCTCGCTTGGATCGTTTCCGGCCCGCGCCCACTTCGCGATCGTATCGCGGTGCCGTCGCTGCGGTCCATGCGTTTCACTGCGTGAGCAATGAGCAGTTGGGGCAACAGCCGCAGCGATTTTGGGAGGTAGAGGAAATCCGTGCCTGTCCAGGGCTCACCCTGAAGAGGAGAAATGTGAAGAGTATTTTAAATCCACCGTTTCACGGCGGGCGGATGGGCGGTATGTGGTCCGACTACCTTTGAAGGGGAGCGCCCCTCGCGATCGGTCGATTCTCGCGCGCAGGCCGAGCGAGTGCCGGCGAGCGTGGAGCGTCGTTTTCGCACGGACCCCTGCTCTGGAGGCGGAATATCGCGAGTTTATGTCATGCTACGAAGAGCTGGGACATATGGAGGAGATACCACGAGAGGCGCTCGTGGACGAGAATTCGCAGCGCGTCTTCTCCTTCCCCACCACCCGGTGGTGAAACTCTCCTGAGGGGGACCCTCGCCTGCGGGTAGTTTTCAACGCCTCCAGTCGGACGTCTCAACGGGTCCACGCCAAACGAGCACCTGCTCCCGGGGCAAAAATTACAAGCCGACATCATCGCGATCGTCGCGCGCTGGCGAATGTTCCGCGTGGCCGTCAAGGCTGATATTGAGAAAATGTTTCGCCAGATTCGAGTTGATCCTGCCCGGACGCCGATCTCCAGTGCGTCCTCTGGAGTCGCGTTGCAGGGAGTTTACCGACGGCCTTTCGGCTGACCATCGTAACGTATGGGACCGCATCGGCCCCGTACCCAGCTCAGCGAGTTTTGCGGGCAATCTTGCAGTACGACGAGGGTGACCGCCACCCTCTTGGGAAAGAAATATTATTGCGACATTTTTACGTCGACGATGTGCTATTCCGGAGCGAACGATGTGGGGTCCGGCGATTGCGGCGCCGTCGCGAACCACAGTCCCTCCTTACGCTTGAGTGGATTCTCTTGAAGAAATGGGCCGCGAGTGAATCTGATATTCTAGCGGAAACCACCTCCGAAGAGCGAGAGAGTCAACTTTAGCCCGGGTTCCGAGTCAACCAGCCGGTTCTGGGATTGGTCTGGAGGGTGCCCGACGACGCGTTCGGGTTCAGTGCGTCGGATCGGCCCCCATGTCGCGTTCACTTCAAAGCGCGTCATCCTATCCACGATCGCTCGACTATACGACCCGCTGGGCTGGGTATCCCCGCCGTGGTAGTCGCGAAAATCTTGGATTCAGGACCTGTGGTTACGAGGGGTAGATCGGGATACTCCCAGTTCCGGAGTGAGATCGCGAAACATTGGACGACATTTCGACACGAGCTGCAATCGTTACGTGATGTTCGCGTACCTCGCTGGCACGGAGTCGACGACGACTCGACGCGTGAATCTGTACGGCTCTCGCCGACGCCTCTTCAGGGCTTTATGCCGCGGTTGTTTTCGTCGTAGTATCGCGTCGCGACAGCCCTGATCGCCGAGTCACCTTAGTCGCCGCTCGGACGAGGGTGGCTCCGCGTCCGTACCGTTGTAGCATTCCACGGCTCGCTGAGCTGTGCGCAGCGCCCTTCTCCGCTCGGCTTTCTGCATACGGTCCGGACCGAATGCGTATGGCCGGAACGCGCGGTGGATATCTGCCTGGACCGATTCCTTGTCGGTATTAGACCGGTTGGCGCGGCCAGTCTCGTCGTGGCAGGTGTCTGCTGCGAATCGCGTTTCCGAGGTGCACGGCACGCTCCCAGGCGTACCGTGGTATCACGTACTGTCTGCGGACAACCCCGCGGACTGTGCACCGGGGGTTGTTGCCGTCCGAGCTCCTTTCTCACTCACTATGGTGGAATGTAAGCCTGCGTGGCTCCAACGTCCACAGTCGGAGTGGCCCCACGGCCTCCTGACTCTCAAAGTCTCCTCGCGAAGGAGGAATTACGCGTGCACCTGTCAGCGGTGGAGTCCCCGGCCGAGCCCGCCTTTTTACCCCTTACCGGATAGCGTGTCTTCCTGGGCTGGGTTAATACGGGTAACGTACGTGTGTTTCAAATTCACGGACGCGGTGCAGCGCTTCGCGAAAGTTACGCCGGGGGTGTAAGGGGAGGAGTGGAGCTCCGGTCGCGTCGCGCTCGGTGGGTTTGGCTGCGTTACTCCAGCGCACGCATTTCCTGAATGAAATTCGCGCTTTGGCGAAGGGAAAGCCGATCCCGCGTAGCTCTCCCGCTTCTTCGGCTGGACCCCGTTTCTCGATGAGGAGGGCCTGCTGCGGGTAGGTGCGCCAACCCGTGCCCTTTTGCCGTACGATGAAAAACATCCCGTGATCGTTCCGCGACATCAGAGTGACCCGGTTGCTCGTCGAGCACGTTCACCTTTGTAGCCCTCCACGGCGGCTCGCAGCTGACCTCAGCGTACTCCGCCGCGCGCGTATTGGGTGTTAGGGGACGTAGCGTCGTAAAAGTCGCAATTGGGAGGTGCGTCAGTCTGCGCTCGTCACCGCGCTGTCCCTATCCACCTGAGGATGGCGGACCTCCCTGCTGCAGCAGCGCGTGACCCTGTCGCGCCCTTTCACCCACGTCGGGGTGGATTACGCCGGACCAATCGCCACCAGAACTGGAAGGGCCGAGGACACAAGTCCTCCAAGTCCTACATCGCGATCTTCGTGTGTTTCGCGACTCGAGCCGTGCACCTCGAACTCGTCGGCGATTGCGCTGCCAGCGGGTTCCTAGCCGCGCTGCACCGGTTCAGTTCTCGTCGGGGTGCCCCGCCTGGCATATACAGCGACAATGGACGAAATTTTCACAGGGGCCGCTAGGGAACTGCGTGAGGTGCGCACCGGGGCGGCCCGGGATCCTCAGTGACCGTATCTCTCGGAAGGTCGAGAAATTCAATGGTGCATTTCATCCTCCCGGAGCCCCCACTTTGGCGGGCTCTGGGAGGCTGGCGTAAAAAGCACGAAACGACATCTCCGGACGTGTGATCGGGGAAAACCACCTTGACCTTCGGAGGAGATGGCCATCTTTCTGTGCACGACCGAAGCACGCCTCAATGGCGACCCATCACGCTGCTCGGCTTCGGAGCCCGACGACGGAACCGCACACCCCGGGTCATTTTTTAATAGGGGCCGCCTCTTTATCCATGCCGTCTCGAGACGATGCACTTTCGACGCGAGCATCAACGTTTTGTCCCGATGGCAGCTCGTGGTACGAATGTGGAGCATTTCTGGCGCGCGTGGCAAAGGGAGTACCTCCAATACCCTGCAGACGCGCGGTAAGTGGGTGGGAAAGAAGAGGGTAACTTAAAAGGTGGGCGACCTCGTGGTGCCTCAGAGATCCGGAAATTCTCCTCCGGCGTGCTGGAAGCTAGGACGAATTTCGGCTACGTTGTCCTGGACAGGACGGTCGAGTCCGAGTCGTGGGGTGCGAACCGCGACCGGTGTCCTAGAGCGACCGGTGACTCAGCTCGTCCGATTACCGCTGCAAGCTGCCGAGTCCACCGTGGACCAGCTCTAGATTAATGCGTTGTGTGATTATATATATATTGTGATTTGTCATTATGTACCGCTTACTCCGTATTACACAAGGTCAGCCGGGGGCTGAGGCGGGGCGGGATGTTCGCGCTGATTTGCGTTCGGGCGGACTGCTCGGTGAGCTACAGCCTTCGGAAGACGGTTGGTGACCGATGGCTGTCAACAAGGCATCCGCGCGAGCGAGCTGACGTACAAAAAACGTCAAATAAACATGTCCGTTACGGGAGCGTTAGTACTTCACCGGGCCGTTTTACCCGAAATTTCGAACTAAACTGCGTAGAGCGATGGCTCTCCACTCTGTCCCCCGCGCTGTAACTCATAAAAAGTGATCTCGCGTCGCGGTGTCAGCGAGAGAACCTCAGAACGTGTAACTGAATGATTACTGCGCCACCTCGATCCGGAGAAAACGTGTCTGTCGGTATCCGGCCCTCAGTGTACGAGAGCTGTTTGGGCCCTCGCCCACTCCCTCCCGGGGCTACAGTGATTATCGTGATATCAGGCCCTGCCTGCGAGTGACATTTTTGTGTAAGGTGCCGTATGTATGTGCTGTAAATAAAAACCTGACTAGCCGCAAGGCCGAAACTAAATCCGTGCAGTCTCATTCGCGCCAAGAAGACCGGCGATTCCTGCTCCCGTGGAACGTACGA